>VZTM01018123.1:69430-83795 GCA_013400555.1 Jacana jacana
TAATGTGATGCTCTAGGTGCCACCACAGAAAGTGTGGCCTTCGCATTACTTTTTCACTTCTCAGCCAAAGAAAATCAGGCACTTATGTCTAAAGCTCTCCTCGCCTGTCTTCCCATCCTGCGTGGTTTGCCATAGGTTCTGTCAGAGGGTGCAAAAGAAGAGGCCAATAACGCCAACAAGGCAGTGCAGACTTAGCATTTGCGGTCATCCATCAGCAGAGAATGAGGATTGCATCAAATTCCAGATGGGAAACAATATATGGAATACCTAGGTCACTTCTTCTGTAAGGAAAAGTTCTGGGGCAAGACAGCGCATGACCTTCCTGCAATTTTTCTGATAGAAGGACATGGGTACATCCTGTTTCTTCTTCAAAGGCTCTTACCTTCAGCTGGCACAACTTGATGAGATCATTGTCTTGGTTTTGTTTACTGCATGACTGAAACCTCTCCTGTTCTTTTGCCAGTTCATGAGTGCAGAATGTGCTGCTGCACTAGGGATCTATTTAAATAATCTCAAACTTTNACTTGGTCTTAGTTTGTTTGACACTGCTGTGAATTTTTTTAACATTAACATCATCTCATGGTACCTTTTCTCACTGAATGGATTGATTGGATGGATTTGAAGAGATTTCCTTTCTATAAGCTTCCTTAAGGCAAGTTGGATGGATTTGAAGATATTTCCTTTCTATAAGCTTCCTTAAGGCAAGTGAACAGTTGTCCATTCCTACAATATCTTGAGACTGTGGTGTGGTGTCCTGTCTTGCACTGAACTTAATCTCAAATTATCATGCTGTTGTGATGTTCATGGGTTTAATGTGATGCTCTAGGTGCCACCACAGAAAGTGTGGCCTTCGCATTACTTTTTCACTTCTCAGCCAAAGAAAATCAGGCACTTATGTCTAAAGCTCTCCTCGCCTGTCTTCCCATCCTGCGTGGTTTGCCATAGGTTCTGTCAGAGGGTGCAAAAGAAGAGGCCAATAACGCCAACAAGGCAGTGCAGACTTAGCATTTGCGGTCATCCATCAGCAGAGAATGAGGATTGCATCAAATTCCAGATGGGAAACAATATATGGAATACCTAGGTCACTTCTTCTGTAAGGAAAAGTTCTGGGGCAAGACAGCGCATGACCTTCCTGCAATTTTTCTGATAGAAGGACATGGGTACATCCTGTTTCTTCTTCAAAGGCTCTTACCTTCAGCTGGCACAACTTGATGAGATCATTGTCTTGGTTTTGTTTACTGCATGACTGAAACCTCTCCTGTTCTTTTGCCAGTTCATGAGTGCAGAATGTGCTGCTGCACTAGGGATCTATTTAAATAATCTCAAACTTTGGCTAAAATTTCTAGTAGCATTATGTCAGTCCTGTACTGGCTGAGCTATGGCTTGGAACTCAAACACATTATATCCATTGCACATACTTTTTGTGAAGCTTTGTTACTTTTGAAAGTAATTCAGTGGCAAATCCCCAGAAATTTCATTGATTTATCCTTTAAAGCAATAGCTATTTGGTCATTAAATGCACATTCAATGAGCAAGAAACAAAGAGGAACCTTTTCTAAAATTTTAGCTTAGAGTAATCTATCTTGGGATATCTTAAATTACTTTTCAGACTACATGGATGTGATGTTATGTTTGAAATGCTATTAAATGAGACTAATAGAATTTCATTTTGTATAGTGTCTTTCATACTTGTGACATCCTCAAATGCTTTACAGTAATGAATTAGATACTGGTTGTTAGGCAATGGTGTGTAGGCAAATGCAGCACTCATTACGTGTTATTCATTTTAGCAATAGCCTACACTCAGCTCTCGAAAGCATAGCTTATTTTAGATTGAGAGGGATTGTTGGAAAGTGTTGCAGCTCTTCCTTTTGAAAAATACCATGTGAACTTTAATTTCTATCCGGACACATATCCAACAAAGGGAAAAAATAGCTTAACAGCCTGTCTTTAGGACTTCTAACAATGAGATGTGCTGTGCTATTGCATTTTGCTATTACTAAAATTCAAGCTGTATATAAGATCTGCCTAGATTTGTGGAAGTTGCTTTTCATGTCTCTGTCCCAAAGCTAAAAATTAGCGTATACCTTGTTTACTTTTATTACTCTGTCTTGCCCATCCCAAGAAAGGTGCTTGGTCCCAGTTGCCTGTTTTGTCTTGTCTTCTATAATTAACTTTTGGGGTAGGGCCCATAAAGACTATATTTGTGCAGGACTCAGTACAGTGTGATCTCGAGCAAATTAGCTTCATCCTCAGCTTTAAAGCTGAGAATCCTAGCAAGTAATCTGCATTCCCTTGCAGATCCCAGAGTTTGAGTGGCTAAGAATATATTTTAGAAGACTATCCTGTGCTTGGCACATGAGGTGATTTCAATTTGCAACAGTTGGAATGAGCTGAAAATATTTGAATAGACAGGGTGAGCAGAGTTCACCGAGGGTGTACCTTAGCTGGGTTCACTAGAGTTATTGAGCAGTAGGGGTGAGTATAGTTCATTAATGTGTTCAGATATAATAAAGCACTCTCAGTAGCACTGATATAAGATGCTTTATATGGATGAAATTTGCATTAGCAGCAGGAGGAATGGAATTTAGTTGTCTGGATTCTAGATTATAGTTTTTACATTTCTCAGAGTTTTAGTTAACTTACTCATCATTCACACTTGTCCTGTGAAGTATGTATGGAAATTTTTTATTTTTTTTTCGAGGCAGAAAATCAAGCAGCAATTCTAGAGAAACTTATCAACTCCCCTCACACTCAAGATATAGACCTCACAGAGTTATGTATTAAAATTATTGCAAATACATTGTCATTCTCTAACTATATGGGACAAATATTCACATATTAAACAGTGGGAATGGCATATGATGGTTCTAAGGGTAGAAAATCTCTCTAGGAACAAAAGCAGCATAAATAAGAATTACTGACTGCTGTTGAGTACATATGAACTTTTAAAATTAACTTGAATCTACCAGAACACAAATAAATAATAAAAAAAGAAACTAAGTTATATATAATATATAATATATAAAAACTAAAGTTTTTTGTCATCTCAGGTAAGATGTAAGTTGTAGTAAGTCTCAGGTTTTCAGTTTTTCTTAAATATCCTAAAGAACTTCACATTTTTAAGCTATTAAAATTGATTGCAGAGAAAGTGAATTTAAAATTTATTAAATAATCCTACACTCGACAGCAAACCTCAGAATGACAGGCATTTAAATATCCTTAATTTATTGTGGTAATGTTGCCAGAAGGTGCAGATTATTTTATGAACAATTCTGTTTTACATTTTTATGCTGTTAAATACTTGTTGCTTCTGCTGTCGGCTGTAGAAGAGTCACTTAAGCATTAGTACAAAATGACTATTAAAGAACTAATGGGAACGTTACACAGTGACAAATTAATAAAGAAATATTTTGGGTACCTAAAAGATGTTAAGTAATGTTGTGGTATTATTACATTGTTAAATTCTTAAATTACATGATTACGTTCTTAGTTTCTTTGTTCTAAAGAATGAAGTATATAATCTTAATTTTTACCTCCCATTACAATGAACCTACAAAACGTCTGAAGATTTGATTCCCCCAGGTCCCAGTAAAAATACATCTCTTCTAAGACAATGAGTTGAGCTGAGTAAACACTAGCAGAGCCTCTACTTCTGTACTTTGACAGCCAATGAACTATATGTACTGTTTGCTTTTCAGAAGCTCAGCTTGGGTGTTCTAACAAATTACAGATGAAGATAATTGCAATGGAGTATTTAAGTCTTACATAAAACATTTCTAGCCTACATTGTGAAACTAAGCAAGTGTAAGTATAAGCTGAAAATCAAGAAGAATATCCTGGCAGCAAAGTGATGTAGTGATGCCATACTAAAAAGATTGGAAAGCTTTTTTACTTAGGGCTGTTAAGACTACTTTGGACAAACCAGCACAAATTACATCTCTGTAAACAGTCTTCAAGACAGGGTGGATAATCTTACGTATACTTTGTCATCTAAATCTCCAGAGTGCAGGTAGGGTGGCTGTGTACAATTAATGCATGGTGAAAAGCTCTATAATCAGTAGAGATATTTTTACCAGTTTAAAGACCTTTGGATCAAATTGTTAAGAAAATGATATTTTTGGTTTTAGGGCATAGATCATTAATATATTTTGAATCATAAGAGAAGACATGTAAGATACCTTGAGATAACAGTAGGTACCTTATTTTAGAAAGTTGGTAGAAAAACAAAAGAAGAGATTTAATATATAAAAAAGAGACATAAAATGCTTATCCAATCTTTTCAGCTGTTAATAATGAGTATGTTTACATTTTCATGAATTCATTTCTTCTGTACCCTTCAAAGGGAAAATCTCGACTGGTTGGTTGTATTATAGCATTAGATTCCGTATTTCAATAAGAAACACTTAAAAATTATTTATAGACTGGGGANGAGGTGATTTCAATTTGCAACAGTTGGAATGAGCTGAAAATATTTGAATAGACAGGGTGAGCAGAGTTCACCGAGGGTGTACCTTAGCTGGGTTCACTAGAGTTATTGAGCAGTAGGGGTGAGTATAGTTCATTAATGTGTTCAGATATAATAAAGCACTCTCAGTAGCACTGATATAAGATGCTTTATATGGATGAAATTTGCATTAGCAGCAGGAGGAATGGAATTTAGTTGTCTGGATTCTAGATTATAGTTTTTACATTTCTCAGAGTTTTAGTTAACTTACTCATCATTCACACTTGTCCTGTGAAGTATGTATGGAAATTTTTTATTTTTTTTTCGAGGCAGAAAATCAAGCAGCAATTCTAGAGAAACTTATCAACTCCCCTCACACTCAAGATATAGACCTCACAGAGTTATGTATTAAAATTATTGCAAATACATTGTCATTCTCTAACTATATGGGACAAATATTCACATATTAAACAGTGGGAATGGCATATGATGGTTCTAAGGGTAGAAAATCTCTCTAGGAACAAAAGCAGCATAAATAAGAATTACTGACTGCTGTTGAGTACATATGAACTTTTAAAATTAACTTGAATCTACCAGAACACAAATAAATAATAAAAAAAGAAACTAAGTTATATATAATATATAATATATAAAAACTAAAGTTTTTTGTCATCTCAGGTAAGATGTAAGTTGTAGTAAGTCTCAGGTTTTCAGTTTTTCTTAAATATCCTAAAGAACTTCACATTTTTAAGCTATTAAAATTGATTGCAGAGAAAGTGAATTTAAAATTTATTAAATAATCCTACACTCGACAGCAAACCTCAGAANGGGTACCTAAAAGATGTTAAGTAATGTTGTGGTATTATTACATTGTTAAATTCTTAAATTACATGATTACGTTCTTAGTTTCTTTGTTCTAAAGAATGAAGTATATAATCTTAATTTTTACCTCCCATTACAATGAACCTACAAAATGTCTGAAGATTTGATTCCCCCAGGTCCCAGTAAAAATACATCTCTTCTAAGACAATGAGTTGAACTGAGTAAACACTAGCAGAGCCTCTACTTCTGTACTTTGACAGCCAATGAACTATATGTACTGTTTGCTTTTCAGAAGCTCAGCTTGGGTGTTCTAACAAATTACAGATGAAGATAATTGCAATGGAGTATTTAAGTCTTACATAAAACATTTCTAGCCTACATTGTGAAACTAAGCAAGTGTAAGTATAAGCTGAAAATCAAGAAGAATATCCTGGCAGCAAAGTGATGTAGTGATGCCATACTAAAAAGATTGGAAAGCTTTTTTACTTAGGGCTGTTAAGACTACTTTGGACAAACCAGCACAAATTACATCTCTGTAAACAGTCTTCAAGACAGGGTGGATAATCTTACGTATACTTTGTCATCTAAATCTCCAGAGTGCAGGTAGGGTGGCTGTGTACAATTAATGCATGGTGAAAAGCTCTATAATCAGTAGAGATATTTTTACCAGTTTAAAGACCTTTGGATCAAATTGTTAAGAAAATGATATTTTTGGTTTTAGGGCATAGATCATTAATATATTTTGAATCATAAGAGAAGACATGTAAGATACCTTGAGATAACAGTAGGTACCTTATTTTAGAAAGTTGGTAGAAAAACAAAAGAAGAGATTTAATATATAAAAAAGAGACATAAAATGCTTATCCAATCTTTTCAGCTGTTAATAATGAGTATGTTTACATTTTCATGAATTCATTTCTTCTGTACCCTTCAAAGGGAAAATCTCGACTGGTTGGTTGTATTATAGCATTAGATTCCGTATTTCAATAAGAAACACTTAAAAATTATTTATAGACTGGGGATTTCACATGAAAAAATTATAAGTAGAAGCATGCCAGAACTAATCTAGAAACTGTTATTTAAATTCTATGAGAATTATGGTCTAATAAAGTATGCATTGTTTAATACTTGCCTTGATGCATTGTAAAAATAACTCACAACTGAATAGAACAGATCAACCATTTCAAAACTGAGTCTGCTTCTTCAGGTACCTTGTGAGACTTAAATGATGAACATACAACTAGGAGAATTGACATTTTTCTTTGTTTTGTGCTATGATCATATTCATTCAATGAAAGTTCTTAAACAAGAACTGTCTCTGGTGTCAGATTTGGCTCTGATTGAATAATACCAAATGTCTTACACAGTTTCCAATTTTAGCAGCCTTTTGTTGTTCAATCTATTTTAAAAATCTTCAAAAGCAGACATGTTTAAAAAGGATAACTAATGTGTCAGATGTTGCAAAAAAGTTGATAATGAAAATACCTGCCTGTCCTACTGAAAAAATACATGAAAATGCCTCCATTTACTACTGCCTGAAAGAAAAATGAAGTTTTTGTTGCTTATACTGATATTCAGGCTGGCTTACACGGATCTTTTTCAGTGAAACTGCAAAAGCATTAAAAAAGAGAAATGCTAAGCTAAATCAGCCATTCTGAATTTAAGAACTGAAACATTGTTTTAAAGTCGGTGTCTTCCACACAGAAAAATCAGAAAATGACTGTTGCACCTTCCGTGTGATGACTTTGTTATCAGTGACCCTCCCATCTTAAGATGAAACTGGCTTTCCCCAGATGCACAAAGTCACAACCTTGGACTTCAATCTGCCATTTTTTCAGAGTTAATGAAGATAATAAAAGGAGCTGAAGCAGAAACAGTCAAAACAGGGACCTTTGGACACATGACTTAGGATCCATGTCATCTAAGTTAAGCCCACTTAAAATTTGGATATACAGTCTAAGCAGGTTATTTAGGCCCCAGTAGTATCAACAGAGGGAAAACAGCAATGTCTTAAGTAGATGAATTGCTGGTGGAAGTGCTCAACTCATTAGAAATATAACTGACATAATTAAATCAAATTAAATACTTGTTGTATGGCTAAAGGCAGGGGATATTACAGCCCAACCTCTGAAATTGTATTGGTATTGACTATCATCTTTCTGCAGTGCTAAGGGTTTGCTCCTACCCTTCATCTCCTGTTCTCCTCACCCCCACATACTGTTTCTTATTATTATTCTCTAGTCTTACCCAGCCCATCACCTTTCCTAAAATGCTCTCTCCCTTCCCTTTTCTCTCCATCTAACTTTATAACTAACCTTCGTTCTCTTCACACTCTCCCACACTTCCAAAGAGAATGGTTGTGAAAGTAGCATGCTGTTTGTTGCTATCACACGGTGCACGCCTCCCTCTATCCCTCAAACCCACACGTACTATCTATGTTATCTAAATAGACACTACATCTTTGAGGCAGGGACTGTCTACTGCTTGAACTGTGCAATCATGACATCACCTCAAGTCTTTAGATTCTGTGGAATTATTAGTATTTTAATAATGTTTACAATATATTATATTATACATGATCATAAATGATTGAAGTATAAAATATTCACTAATAAAAATGCAAAACTGAAAATCATTGCACTGTTGCTCTCACCATTCTCCTGGTGCTTACACCAAGCTGACAAAGGGTTATGACTGCTCTAGGAGAGTGAAACTAGAGATAGCACTTATGTTTATCGTTTCAAACGAAAACCAAAGGCTGTTTTCTGTAAGGGAGGTCTTGGCACAGTGCAATGTTGCCTAGAGATCCCCAAGTAGCTTCTGAAAGAACAATAGCTGTCAATAAGTAAATTAATCTGCAAGAGCCTTGCACTGATATAACTGTGCTCCTATTACCTGAGTTAGCTTTTTACCTGGCCATGTTTTGTACTGTACTGTGTCATGGGGATGTAAATGCAGTTTAGCTGAAGTATCTGGACATACTCTTAGTGAATCAGAACTTATGTCAGACACAGCAAATCTGTATGTTCCTGCTGATCGCACTTTATATACAGTGCCATATAAAGTAGAGGTGTCAAATGTACTGGCTTGAGTTCTCTTTAAGTTTAACTGCCCCCAAAATAATATATATGATGCTAGTAGTAAAAAGTTAGCTCATGAAGTTAGCTATTTCCTTGCTTATAATCTAATTAAGTCTTAATAGTAATAAAATATAAATAGCTATTATCTTCTAAAGGGAAAAATATATGCTCAAATAGAGGTGGGATGAGATAAAGTATTGTATTTGATTACAAAGATACCAAACTGTAATTGTGTTACCACTAGCAGGTATATCTTCTAGACTTCTCTGCTGTACCTTGATGGCTCTATGAAGGCTGTCCATAACAATCCTACATGATTGCTCTTCCCTGAATATTCTAAGCTCCTGTATCATACATTCTTCCCTCTCTATTGCTCCAAAGGAGTCCCTGCTCCTTTTACAAATTTCTGGCTTTTCCTCCACCTTTTTTTGATTGTTTAACTACTCTCCCCTCTTGTCTGAGATGGCCCCATGCATAAAAGAGCATCAGCAGTATGGTAGAGAGCAATTTCTGGAGCTACCCATGGGCTTGTGTCCTTTTTGAAGGCTGAAAGCACCTGGTGTGGATAAACACCTTGTACAATGGTACAGAGAGAACAGAGAGCAGCATTATGCTCAGGTCCAGCCTACCTATGAAAGAATTAGGTGTTCACCTAGCCTGAGAGCTGCACTAACACAGACAGTACTCAGAGAGGGCAGTGCCAGGCAGCAAAGATGCACAAAAGCATCAGAGCTTTATTGCATATCGAGCACAAATTGCTTATCAGCTGAGAATCTTGGTTTCTGTCACCTTGAGTGCATTTACCAGTAAACTTAGGTCAAGTCTCCTCATGTACTGGTCACAATGGAGAGACTTTCCGTCTACTGATGACAGGAGATAAACCGGCTGCACACCCGTGGAGGGGCTTGGCTGGGAAGCTGCCATCACCATTAACACTATGGGTGCAGCTCATCGGCTTGGCCCTGGAATGTACTGACATGCCTGCAGTGTGTCCCTGTAAGAGGTAGGACAATTTCTGATAAGTAGTTTATAACTGTACCTTGCTTCACTGGATGGTATAGAAGTCAGAAGTTTCTAAGGTTGTTTTGTGAATTTTCTGGTTGTATTAAACTGATTTGGGATTTTCTTGGTTTTATACTTTATTTATTTGTAGTTAACAATGGTTGCACTTTTGAGTTGATCTTGATGAGATTAGTTATATTTTTATATTTTTATTTTCTAACTCCATTGTCTCTTTCTCTCTTTCTTGTATTCATTGTCTCTTTAGTATTGTATATGTCTCTTTTAGTTGTATTAAATGCAATTGTCCATTGCATTTTCAGATTATGAGGAAGTTCATTATTACTCAGAATCACCAATATATTTCCTAGGAGCTCTTTTGTAATATTTTAATTAAGAATAAATGTAGTCAAAAGAAGTATGTAATTTTTTTTTGTATTTTAATGGTGTCTTTTCTCCACCCCAAATTCTAGATTAAGCCCAACAGTCATTCAGTTATGTGAAAACCTGATTAATAAAAAGATAAGCATATGACAGTTCCTATACCATCCTATTAATATAAGCATTCTATCACTGTGCAAAATATATGCCACACATAAAAATCTTCTGAGTTTTGCAGCTTGAGTTGATTTTGATGTCTGCTGTATAATTCTTAAATGCTTAACACTTCAGACAACTCTAGATAATTTAAGGCTAAATTAATTTTTACTCACAAAAAATGGGAACAAGATTTGTTGTTTCTTCATATCTTTGTTTAAATACCTTTTTGTTTTGTTTTGTTTTGTTTTGTTTTGTTTTTAGAAAAAAATAAAGCTATAATTCTAGTCATCCATACTACAACAGATCAGTTCCAAGCACTCCTAACCATTCAATGGAACAGCTCATGCTGTTTTTCAAAACCTTGATGTGCAACTTTATGGACTATTTTTCATCTCTTTCTTATTTTCTGTTTCTTTCCAGAGCAATTTCAACTGCAGAAGCCTGGAGAATGCTATCCAACATTGGCATATATGTTCTGATTATGAAAATAAGTGCAGGCAGGCCTGTTATATGTCTTCATGAAGTTCTCCTGGATGTGGTCAGACTGCAGGTACACTCAGTGTAAACAGAGATGTCTCAGTGAAGAGTTAGGTCTTAAGTCTCTCCCTTCCAGGCTTTTCTACGGTATTTGAACAACTCAAAATTTAAGTGACTGCCTCAGTTTGAATCCTATGGGAGAGAAATCAATTCTCCTTTTTCTGAGCATACAGTAGTAACAAGATACCTTTTTTTTTTGGTCCACTCTCTGAGATCAACCCTGATGATGCAATTCTTCAGATCAGAATGATTTTGAGCCTACAAAAGAGCTGGAGAGGGATTCTGTCAGGAAGTGTAGTAACAGGATGAGGGGTAATGGCTTTAAATTGGAAGAGGGGAGATTTAGATTAGATACTAGAAAGAAATTCTTTCCTGTGAGGGTGGTGAGGCATTGGAACACGTTGCCCAGGGAAGCTGTAGATTGCCCATCCCTGGAAGTGTTTAAGGCCAGGCTGGATGGGGCTTTGAGCAACCTGGTGTGGTGGGAGGTGTCCCTGCCCATGGCGGGGGGTTTGGAACTTGATGATTTTTAAGGTCCCTTCCAACTCTAACCATTCTATGATTCTATGTTTTTCACTTTGATAAATTGATTGTATGTAGTTAGTAATTTGGTGCAAGCTGGTATGAATCACAGCTACAAAGGGTTTCATATCTATAAAGAACAGGATATTTATCATAGTGATTATAATAACAATTAGAAAATTTAAAGCAGGCACTCCAAACACTTACATGAGGAGAAAAGGACCTATTTACAAGATGGTGTGTAATTGTTTCTGCAACTGATAGATAGATCAGGTTTATGGAACATCACCAGAATGACCCTGATCTTTGTAGGTTACAGGTGTTGGTCTTTTTTGCAGGCTGGCTCACAGTTGAAGAGCAGAATGGCTTCAGCGTTACAGTCTTGGGGACCAACCTCTTCTGAAAATCTTTATCCAGTATTTCTGAGGATCTGGCTAAATCACACCTGCCTTTTCCATATAATTCTGTAGTTGCTTACAATCTACCCTTGTGAAAAATACACTTTACCTTCAACTTCTCTAGAAACTTTATCATTCAGTTTTAATATAGCATTTGAATTTGTGTTTCTGGTACTGAAGGAAGTTGTTGATCTGTATAATTCCTAGGACTGACATTTATTCCTGATTTTTTTTTTTGATTCATGTAAAATGAAAGAGACCAAAACATTTTCCCTCTCATACTTCTCTGACGTCCTCATTTTTATGAAATTTGTTCTTTTAAAGTACGGTGCTTCTTTTCAATGTGTTGACAATCGGTGCTACTTTGTGACTTTCTCATAATTCTTATTTGGCAGTTTATGCACTGAAATTATGATAAGCATCCAAATTTTTCAAGCTACCAAGTTTTCTGATCCCATTAAAGGTGTGGGTGATGAATACCTTTGGAAATTAGGCCCTGAGTGTTTTAATAGAGTCATTATCTCTGTATGTTGTCACAACAACTAGACCCTTTCAGTGATTCAGATCCAAATGGAAAATCACATCCCAAATTACAATAAATGTAGGTACATGCAATTATCATCACAGAAGGCACTTCAGTTTCCATGCTTATTTAGTCATGTTTTTTCAGCCTAGCCTGCCAACAAGGGTACTAATTAATGTTTTTTCTAATGTGGACACCTGCCCATTCGGAGCTACCAATGCTTTCTATATAGAGAAAGCTGTCAAGTGGTAATTACCTTTTGTTTTCTGCTACTCCAGTCTCCAAAGGAGAAGTTTGTCTCACATTATCAGACAGGCATGAGATCTCTAGCACCTTTGGATAATTTTTAATGTTCTGCTTTGGAGGGGTTCCTTTGGTTGTAGGGTTTTTTATGGGCTCTATTTGACCTTAGCCACAAGGTCACATCATTTCCAAAATCACTTATTTTGTGATTTTAGGGAAATTTTAGAAATTAAATCCTTTCTTCATTCTGCCTAGTGCACTATGATACATAATTACAGAAGTTAAATGCAGTATCTTCTTTAGCAAAAGTCATAATAATCTGAGCTAGATTAGAGAAATTGAGCAGAGACACAAAACATTTACCCACTCTCTCCACTGTCTCCCCTCTGGCTTCTTTCTTGCTAGATGCACAGCCAAATCATAGAATGGTTTAGGTTGGAAGGGATCTTCAAGATCATTTAGTTCCAGTCCCCTCCCCAGCTGTGGGCAGGGACACCTCCCACTAGACCAGGTTGCTCAAAGTTCTATCCAACCTGGTCTTGAACACTTTGGTGAAGAACTTCCCTCAGCAACAAGTCCCAGTGCCTCACCATCCTCATAATGAAACATTTCTTTCTGATATCTAATCTAAATCTACCCTCTTCCAGTTTTAAGTCATTACCCCTTGTCCTATCACTACATGGCCTCATAAAAAGTCCCTCTTCAACTTTCTTCTAGGTCCCATGGCACTCTATATGTTTTGGTTGTATATTTTGTTGAAATGCATCATCATTTAAAGGTGATTTCCTTGATGTTCTCTAAATATGAGGGTCTCTGATCTACTGAATGTGTTGTAGTTGAAATATAGCTTTTCCCTTGCTATCCTTTCTTTCTTGTTGTTGCTGCCTCTCCCGATTTTAGTGAGCTTAAATCTTAAACTCCTTTTTCAGGGCCCGTTCTGCCAAGCATAGGCACATTGCATAGTACTTTACTCCTCAAGAGATTAGCAGGGCTGCTTTCTAAGGGAAGAAACATCAGAATTTGTCTTTCTGTATTTAGTCCTGAGGGAATCACCTGCCTTCAGCAGAGCCAACTCATGCTGCAAGAGTAGGGGAGAGGGGGACAATGGGGAGATAATGCCAGATAAGGCAGAGGAAATATCATGTAGGGGTAGAAACGCTTGAGAGAGCTCAAAGGCATAGAAAGGAGGTAACTGAGCTCCAGTGTATGTAAGTCCACACATGGGGAGGTAGTTGCAGCAAACAGAATTGGCAAGAATCTCTTTCTGAGGGCTTTTTGAATGCGGGCAGGAAGATGGTTGCTTGTGTGCGGGCTACTGAGGCGACATGGGGCAGAGTAGTGCCTACTCTGCCTACTCTGAATCTGCCCCCACTGGCAGATTCAAATGAGGTGTAAACGCACTGGGGACATTCCCCTCTCTTGCCCCATAAAAGAGGCCTCTCAGGAGAGCAGTGACCTGGTTGCTGGGCACTGAGCAAGCAAGGAGCAAGTGGGACCTGGTGGCCACCTGGGAGCACCACCATAAAGAGCGGGGAGTGGGCACGTAGGAAGGAGCCGAAGCTCCAACTTGACAGATGAGTCCTGCTGGTGGTCACCACCCCCTCAAAAGAAGCTTAGTCGTGGTCTCCACCTGGAGGAAGGTCATGCTCTCAACATCAACCAGAATGGGTGTGGGAACCCAGACAGAGCTCCAATGGAAGCTGTCCAGGTCACAGGCTGCATGGAGTGCCAGGACCTTTTACTGGCAACAGGTGGCAGCTATGACAACTGCTGTGTGAGATGTAAACAGGTGACAAATCTGTTCAGTCTGGCAGCAGAGCTGAAAGAGGAAGTTGAAAAGTTGAGGTGTATTAGGGAGGAAAGCAGCCAGGGTCTAGTAACCCCTGTACCCAGCCCCAGTCAGGCTGGAGGTAGAAGCCTAAATGAAAAGAGAGAATGGAGGCAGGTTCATGGTCGGGGCAGCAGATGAACTCTCCCCTGGCCCACCTTGCCCTGTCCATTACCTCTGAAAAATAGATACAAGGGACTGGTTGAGGAAGGCCAGTCAAGTTCCCCTGGAGACAGGGAGGGGAACCAGAATGAGGACATCACCATTAATGAGGAAGTGATCAGTGACCTGCTATGCCGCCTAGATGCACACAAGTCTATGGGACCAGATGGGTTACACCCAAGAGTACTGAAAGAGATGGCAGACGTGCTGGCCAAGCCTCTCTCCATCATCTTCCTTAAATCGTGGCTGACTGGAGAGGTCCCC
>VZTM01018124.1:5011-15508 GCA_013400555.1 Jacana jacana
TTAACAGCCAACTGTGTGTGCCTCAACTTTGTCAAAATCAGGATAGTCATTTAAATGCATAAAGACAGAAACTTTGTTTTAATTATGGTAAGTCATACTGACCTGTCATTTCACAGCTCCAGACAATGTGTACAATGAAAATAATTAAAACAAACCACGGAAAGTTGGACATTATTCAAAAAGCAATTAAAGTGATTAATATTTTCAGAACTCTATCTACTTTCTTCCAGATATCCTTAATCCCCAGAAGTTAACTGCAACAGAAAGCAGAATGTACTCACCTCTTTCCTTCAGTGTTCTGCCTGTCAGGATGTAAAGACTAACTTAATTAAAAAGACCCTAATGAGTTCTCACATTCCCTCCTAGTAAGGTTTTGTCACTTTCTTCTTACCACTTTGCTTATTTTCACTGACATTATCTGAGAATCTTAGACAGCTGTTTTACATTTAGACTTCGTATGTTCAACTAGCCACAAATCGATCAACAGCTACAAAACCTCTTCCAACCTACATGATTCTATGATTCTAAAACGGCATTCCATAACATCCATTTTAACATTTTTGTCTTGTCTATCAAACAGTAGTCTTCAATATTACTCCCACTTCCTTCTGTCCTTTACCGCTGATAAGTGTTGGCCCAATGGAATTTAGGAAGTAAGAAATTCAGACGTATGGTTGATGACACCCACATTAACAGCATTATATTTATGGAGAGAACTCCATATTTATGGAGTCCTGATTCTTCAACACTGCAGGCCCAGATAGGTATAAACACATGAGAAAAAGGTGTGCAAAGCAGGGAAATGCTTGCTTCTGGCATTTTACACTCATTTGGTACAACTATACAAATGCCCAGAGAAAATAAAACCCTTAAAAAAAAAAAAAAAAGTGANNTAAAACCCCAAAAAAAAAAAAACCCAAAAAAAAAAAAAAAAAACTGCAAATTTAGTGTTTTCTTACTTGAACCAAAAGTGCTCTGGAATAGCAGTTACCTATTTTGGATTATCTCTATTTGGTACACAAATTTATCACATTCACAGGTACTGTCAGGTGAATGTTACTCAGCTTTAAAGCCATCAAATTCTCTTTGACTTCACTTACTTGCTTCTCTGTTTTGGCAACTTCCAGCCCTACACCATAAGGCTGACTTCCTTTATAGCGTGGAGGACATGGCAAGCAGTGGAAACCTGGATTTGTGTTCACACAGCGATGGACCTGATTCACCTTAAAGCAAACATCTGACACAGCTATACACTGCAGGAAATGAAAGAAAGAAGTAACCAGTTAGACAGCTGTGCAATTCCCAAATAATGAAAAATTGACAGTAATTTCCTGATGTTAATGGAAACAAAGATAATACCTCATCAAGATCCTCACAGACCGTACCATTGCCAAGGTAACCTGCTGGGCATGGCCCACATGACCAAGACCCATCTGGGTAACTGTTGCAGTCTGCTCCAGGAAAGCAAGGATTTGACAAACACCCATCTGGCAAAGCCACATAAAAGTGTAAATTAAGTTAGAAATATAAAAGGCGTGTAACACTTCATTTAAGAAACAGATATTCTCTCTTCATTAGCTTAAATTGCGTCTGATGCAACAGACCCTTAGAACTAGGGTTATAAAACACATTTAATACACTACTGATTAAATATGAAAATACTAGAGATTGCTACATCCAATTGAATGCATCGCAGCATATCCTTGTTTACAAAATGCATCCTTTTTCAGGAAAACTCAGTATTAAGAATATATATAAAATACCACTGACCTGAACAGCACCCAAAATATCTAAATGTGATTTCCTGAAACTAAGGTATAATTAGTAGATTTCCGTAGTGCAAATTCCTAATTCTTAATTAAAGTAACAACAGCAATAATAATTATTCAGACTGAATAAAGAATGATTAAATACCAACCAATTGGGCAATCCCTCTTATTGCACATATCATGTTGCTTGGTATCTCCCACACATGGCTTTCCTCCATACTGTGGCTCTGGACTGTTACAGAGGCGAGACCTCTCACGAATTCCTCCTCCACAGGTTACAGTGCAGGCAGACCATGGAGACCAAGGACCCCACTGCCCATTGACTAGGATATGCAGAAGAGAGAAGAATGAAGAACATCACAGGCAATATAGTAGGGACTTCATCTGTTACCAATGAAAACAACCCTTTCTTCAGATCCCTGACTGGAGACAGTTTCTCACTACACACATAGGAGGAAAGATGCTGACAAAGCCTACATTTCAGAAGCAAAACAAAAAAATTAAAAATACCCAAATTCTTATAGGTATTTTTTGGCCAATAATTAAAACAACATGTTGTGCCCACTGGCATTAGTGTATTTCAATTTAAGTTGATCAGAACAGAACAGAACAGTGCCTTCAAAGCTCCCTACTAAGTTTTTATTTTGTACAGAAAGCAGGGTGTGACCACATGATATAAACCTCTGCTGAGCCTAACATGAGCTCTACGGCTTTTTTATAGCAACATTATGCTCAGTAAGGTCGCAGCTATTATTCTTTGTTTGTAATCCATTCACCAGCACATCTTCAATAGTACTGCTCAGTATAAATAACTTATTTCAATGATTCTTCTGTACATTTTACAGTGGTTCAACTACTGATTCTGTTGTTGTTAATCCTGAATTTTCTTAGGATACAAAGATCTTTGAAGCAAACTGTTCTCAGTACTACAAAAAAAACATAACAATAGTGTGTGTCCTTAGACAAATAACACTTTCACTAATTTCACATGTACAGGTAGAACAAAAAATAGATCAAGTGTCTATTGCTGTTTAAGTACTATTGGGTTAGAAGCCTGACATCAGTTTCAAGCTCATATCCTGTAAGCAGAAAGGAAAGGGTAAACAGAGGAGGAAACAAAGATACTCAAAGGGAAAAATGTGAGGAAAAATTATATGAAAGGAAAGTGAAAATGAGTAGAATGAGTGGTCTCTAAAAAGGTTTAAAAGTATTGATGAGGAAGAAAGAATTATAGTAATTAATTCTGTTGAATATTTGTAAAATATGTATGCATACTTTTAAAGAAACCTGGCTATTGGGGGACTATATGTCCATTCCAAACACATACAGTATCAGCTTCCTTTTAGTTAGAAAGTGTTTATATTTTTGCCATGCAGAGATAAATCACTAAGTTATAACACGAAAATTTCTCAATGTTTAAAGCTAAGTCATAATTTGGGAGGTTTCCAAAGCTTCTGCCTGCATTTCTCTCTTCATTTTAAGAGCACCATTGTATGTTATTTCACCCCTAAGCTATAAATTTTATTTTCTGTCATAGAAATTCACTGTAATTTAGATCTGAATGAAGAGAAGAAATTCAGATGGATTATTATTGCATCACCTTGGATTCAAGGCACAGACGTACCTGGACAAGGAACCTTCTCACACTTCTCTGTTTCACGACCATTTCCCACACAGTTTTTCCCACCCATCTGGGGGATAGGGGAATTGCAGAGGCGGATACGGGTGATATTTCCTACTCCACAGGTTACGGAACAGGAAGACCAAGGAGACCAGTGACTCCAGCCACCATCTTGACGTACTGCCAGAGAAAAGAGCCAAACACAAGGAAATAGCTCACCTGCAGCAATAATACAAACTCACTTGTGAAGTTAACCTCCTAATAAGAGTCTCACCACATCTGATGAATGTCCCATCTCTTTCCTATCGCTGTCACTTACAAAGCTCAGCAGGTAAGCTCAGACATTCAATTACAGCTTTCTTAAGAATCTCGGTGACCAACATATGACTAGCATGTATGTTAGTTGTTTTCCTTCAAAATAAACTTGTCCCAACGAAACAAATACTTGTCTAAAATGCACATTTGGATATTTAGTAGCTTCAGCAACAGCCTTAGATGCTATAGTACCTGCAACAGTATCAACTGCAGTTCTGGAGACAGAATATGACCCTTCTGAATGCCTTAACTATAAAAGCAATTTTGCAAAAGCCTTCTATGATTACTGTATTGCTAAAAACTACTAAATTAATGGAATGGGCCGGTAATCATGAATGAATTGCAGATCAAAACATGACCCCATGTATTATGATTATGATCTGAGTGCAGTCTCCAAACTGACTTCAAACGAGACTCCAGTTCATAACACTAAAGAAAAGTTCATCCACTATCTTTTTGTTTAACAGAGTTGATCCCAGAATGCACATACCTATTAAGTTGCCAAGAAAAAGAGAAATACTTGAAGGGGGCGGGGGGATGACAAAGAGTCTAATGATAGCTACTCTAGCTATGCATATATGAATGTTCAAACACATACTCTTCTGACTAGTGAGTGTTCACAGCAAACTCAGACTAAGCTTCTTTTCACCTAGAGAAGTCCAAAGAAGCTTTAATAAAGGAAGAAATTTTGTAACTTACTGCGATGGTCACACTTCTTAAAGCTGCACATCCGTGTCTGGATGTGTGGGCCTGTACAAGCACTCCTGGTGACATCACACGACCTCCCTCGCATCTGAGTCCCAGAGCCACAGGTAACTGAACACTTCGTCCAGTCTGACCATGGTGACCAGCCCTCCTCACTGTCATCAGCTACAGAGCAAAAGGTATAAAAAAGTACTTAGTATTGAAAGTCAGTCTATAACCCCACTCGCAAGATTTTCACCTGTCTGTAGAACATATGACTTGCTCTGTTTTTTTCTAATTTTGTTTTCCCAAACTGCCAGTGAAGTTAGGGAATTATGGTTTAGTGTAATGAAAAGTTAGCCAGAATAAGAATTTTGGATCTTCCTGAACTTCTGTATAGTGTTTACACAAGGTATTGACCATTGGAGGAAAAAGATCATCTCATCCCTAGAATGGACTGAGCCAAAACCTTGGGTTACAACTGCCTCTGACTTCAGAATATAGGTCAGTGTGATGAGATGTGGCCCCACCTCTGAACACAAAGTAACAGTGAATGTGATCAAGACCACATTTTAAGAATATGCTCTGAGCTTGAGTAGGCAAAAAACTGAGTATGTTCCAATGCATTTTTATTGAGAACATCTAAGTTACTGTTTTCTTCTGTAACAAACATGTCTAGTATTTAACCCACACTGAAGGCATTTACTTGGTGAAATTACTAGAACTATTGTCACTCCAAAATCTAGTTCAAAGCCTGCAGTGACGTCTTAAATGAACCTTGACAATCTGTTCCACAGGAGTAAACCATTCTATCAAAAGAGGGTAACAGTATGACAGTAACAGAGGAAAAATAACTTGCACACTTAATATTGCAGCAAACTGCATGAAACTTTTGATCTGGAACTTCAACATCCTCCACAAGAAGACATCCTAACTTATATTAGTCTGTTTTAACCAGACAGTAGGGAAGAGCAATAATAGTGCGCAGTTCTACTGCAAACTAACTCCTCACCTTCAAGGAGTAGACATCTGACCTTCAGTGCCCATCTCAACTAGGCAAGTTATCAGCCTACTTCTAAAGCAACCAATTTAATCACTGAAAAGAGACCAGCTCCTCAAAAAAGTAACTTTAAGCAGGCAAATTACTTCATATGAACCTCGTGTACACATAAGTTTTTCATTTGATCTTACCTGCTTCAAGCTTTTACTTGTTTTGACCTCTCCAGCACAGTAGCAGCTATTTTAAATATTTTATTATAAACAAACTACTCACAGTGAGAGCAGACTGGACAGCATTCACCTTCAACAAAAGATGGATCGGCACAGGAGACTGCTGGGCAGGTGATTTGATGGCACACAATTTTAGAATCCTACAGGCAAAGAAATCAGCTTACTGACATGCTCACATACAAAGACAAATAAAGGTGGGCATCTAGGTAAAGTTTCACGTGTGGAAATTCTTCAGTTTGTTCTAGATGTCAAATACATTGGGACTACTTTATATTACTATCAGTAAGTCTAGGACAAAATCCGAGTCAGCGTGATCTGACCTGGAGCAAACCCCCTATCTGCTTATGCAGAGAAGAATGTTTCCAAAATCTTACCTGGCAGGTGCATTTGGTGCAGCTATCTACAATCCAGCTTTCATTATCTGCAAAGACACGGCCATCCTGCCAACAAACTGACTGGTTCTTCAGTGTTTTGTTAGGCCCAATCAATTCCCACATAATTTGGTTCTCTTCAGACTAGAGGATAAAGCAATTGGAGGGGGAGGAAAGTGTTCTTCATAAGCAAACCATTTTAAATAAGACAAGACTGAGACACTACTAGATTTCATTCTTCCTTATAAAGAAGTGTATTTTTTACATATTTATGTACATAACGTAGAAGGTCCCAGGTACTGCAATACTGCATAGCAATTCTTCAGCTAATAGTATAAACACAGCATAGTACTAAGGGAAATCTGTTCTCAGCAGTGCAATACAACTCATCCTTAGGTGAGAAGATCTTTGTCCTAAGACATATGGCATAGTAATAAACTTCCTTCAGAAAATAGTAACTTATTCAGAACAAGAAGAGGAACAAAATTCAGTAACATTCAGTAAAATTCAGTCACCCTATTATGTCAACTATGAAAGTCCCATACATTTACTTACAGTTTACATAACCTGTGTAGTCACTTGCTGATGTGTTCATAAATGGTATAGCATAGTAAGAACACCTCAACAGACAAGACTGAGCTTGCTAGCTTTCCATTTCCAAACATGCAGTATCTTTAAGAGGATTGATTTCCTCTGTGCATGAGTGCATGTATGTGTGTTCTTTTAAACCCAGTCCCTGAAAACCAAGCCTTCATTAAAGTGTTATACTCAAGAACTAGTTAACTAGTCCCTCTGAAAATGTAGGCCATTTTTCCTTCCAAAGAAGGAAAGAGTACTGCACAACAGACTTTAAGTTCTTCAGACTGATGGGTACCTACCACTTTTTGGAGGTTATCAGCTAAGTTGTTCACCACAATGCGCAGGCCAGTGAGCTCTGTGAACATCGTTCCCAGCTCTTCACAGGAGCGGTCACAGAATTCAGCCTTCTTCTCTGGCTTCTCACCCACATACTCAGTTGTGACAGCAGGACTCAAGTGAAGGATTTCAGTGCTCTCATTGATGGTATTCACTTCAGCTGGTAGCAAAAGAGGAAAAAAGACAAGCTGCTTATAGAAAATTCTTTCACAGATTACAGATTTTTGCTGAAATCACAGATTGGCACCCATGGGTAGGTTTGGCATAGCTTCATGCTAGATTATACCCATGAGTAAAAGAGGGTTTATATGTCAGCTGGTTCCAATTATAGGCTTTCCCTTTCCAAAATTAAGACCCAAGCTATGTCTCACATGGCCCTCACTTTAAAACATTGTTGGCACTGCAACCCATTAATTTATGAAGAAGGCATAACAAAAGGACACAGTATCAACAAAGCAAACCCATTTTATCCTCTCAGAGCCATAACAGGTTTCATTTTTTTTCATCCCATTTTTTTGATGCAGAGGAAAAGGCAGGAGAAAGTTTCCTTGCAGAAAGTCATTGTCCTTGTTCTGCCCATAAATTCTATGGAAATTTGGCTCAAATTTTACCATTATGCAATTTATACCTCTGGACTGCTCTGTGTTGCACTGCCTGATGTTAAACTCAGAGGAGATGTTATAATGATAGATTAATTCTGAAGTGAAATGGAGGTCAAGCTAAGATCCAGCTGAATATCTGATTTATCACTCCAAACATTCCTCCATCGGGCAGTTGATAATTAAAACAGAACTTCATGTGTGCAATACAGGGAGAACTGAACACATTCTATCAGTTTAAAAGATGTCTATAGCAAATTCTTGAGAAGGAATAAACCAGATAGTATCAGCAGGACTTGACAAAAAAAGAACACTGATTAAATAAAACAGTGTGTCTGTGTTTGGTTAAGCACTTAAATCTCCACCAGGTAAATATCTCATGAATTTCATAGCAGCTTTCTCTAAGGACTCGATGATACACTCAACTTCGGTGTCATCTATACTATATCTGTCCATACTGCCCTGTCTCTTGACAAAGACTTGTTTACCACACTTAGTAACATTGTAATAACTTAAGGCTACCAATCAGAAAAGGGAAGCAATGTGTACAGCAAGTTAAAAAGAAAAACTCAGCACAAGAGTGAGAGTAAAACAGTAAAACAATAAAACAGTAAAACATATGCTTCAAAACACCCCAATACTATTCAGTGTTGCCAAGTCACAGAAGGTGGCACTGCTTTAAAAATTTTGAGGGCTCAATCGGATGCTTGATTATCCAATGTAAAGTGTACAAGCAATGAAAATGAAAGCAGGAGTATCCATCATTTGTTTAGAAGGCTAAAAATAATGAAAAAAAACCAACAAACAAAGAACCAACCAACCCATAAGATGACACTAAGTAATTACTTCTCAATCATACTTAAAGTTATTGGCTTGATGTGCTTTTCTATTAGCTATGACGTATCTGCCACTAGCCAAGCTCTACAATAAATTGTACAGTATTCCAGAGTTGAAGTAATTATCCAGCTTCACTTACAGGATGGGAGAAAACTGATACACCACATAGCAGATCAGAACTCTGTGTCATAACTGTTTACTTCAGCTCCTTTTTGAGTCCCTGGAAAGAATGCAGTTTTCCTACCGCATTGAAGGACTAGGTTTCTCAGATTCCCCCATAGCACTTCTCAGGTCATTAATTTCATATTTTTCAAGCCAACACGGAGTGTGCCTTGACCGGAACATTCTGAGGACATTAATAAAGCTGCAATCTCAGCAGGAAACATAAACCAAAACTATGTTAGAAGAACTAAATCCACACTTCCTACTGATACTTGGCAGCGACTGAAAGAAGATGCCTGGGGATCATTGGGAAATCAGTTCTCTGCTGCTGGTTTCCTGCTAATTTCCTAAGGGCCACCGGATTATCTTTAAAATAAGAAACCAGAAGAGCAGAATGTGCATCCTTTCACATATGCAAATGTCATTCTGTTGATCTAGCTGAAGAAGGGATTTTATTGATGTGCCTTTTTAAGCATGTTTTTTCATCTCTCGTATCCTGCACTGTGTCTAAGTCCTGCCTAAAGTATTTGCAGCCACCCCGCTACAGAGATACTTTTTTACCCTCAACCCAACAGCAATCCCAAACTACCATTTCACCATACTTCACATTCTCATACTAGGATTAAAACTACAGTAGAAAAACACAGTCCCATGTCCTCAGAGCTGAGGGCACTTCGCTGGTAACATCTGCCATGTGGGACATTCATATCTAAATTTGTCATCATAGCATCTACCCCAGCTCAATAGGTGTGCCATCAAAATGGGAAAATACTTATGTACCTTGTGGTCAGTAGTATATTACCATGGCTTTTCAACTAGACAGGCAGTGCCAGAAAATCAGCCATGCACTAGCAAACCTCTAAAGTAATTTTGATGGCCTCAAGCCACAGTGTGCCTTTAGCCCACTTTTGTTGCACAAGTAATTTTCCATCTTGTAGTGTTCTCTTGGTGTTGCAAAGTAAAAGTAAAAATACTGTGAATTGAACTATTTGCTAATACTTACCAAGAAGGATAAACAAAAAACGAACCCTGTATAAAGATGTGATAACAAATACAGTAAAAAATATCATCTGCTGGTTATTAGCTGCAACAGCTGCCTCTTAAAGTACATATCAACATCAAGAACTCATTTATCCCTTCAGGCTCCCACTGTTCTCCACTTTAGAGTAGAAGTCAGTAGACTCCCATTTTTATTTGATGATATTTCTAAACACTTGCCCAACTATTTCCCTTCGTGGTGATCAACAACGTAAAACACTTGAAGACACCCTCTCTTGTTGGTTTGCTTGTTCAACCTATCTACACCTAGGGACCTCATCCACATGAATGAGACTGCTCTGCCTCTGCTCGTTGAATATGACCTCAAGGTTCTACATCATGTTCTGGGAATTTTGTTTCCACTGGTAAATGAAGTAGGGTACCTGAATTGCATAATTCCTGAAATCATCCTTCTCTTATAGGCAGATTACAATTGCACCTAAATACACTCTCTATTTTCCCACAGCAGTTCTGCTCCTCAAGCATCTTCTTCCACTAAGAAAACTGAAAACCAGCAATAAGTAGTTCTGAGTAGTTTCTGAGTACAGAAATAAGCTTGGCTGGGGTAGATGACAACCAACAAAAGAGAGCGCATCTTCTTGTCTGTGCCATCTGCGGCCACTTTTATTCTAGCCCACATGACTCATTTCTAACACATCATCACACTTGGTTCTGATGTCCTGCAGCTAGGCACACCTTTGGAATGTATGAAATAACAAAGCAATATAATTTATGAAGATTTAAAAAGAGACTAGCAAGCTCAGTTAATATTTTGTGCTTATACATATATACACACCATTATATACATCCACACATTTACTCTCGTGAAGTTTTCATTACAGAAATCTCAATACTCTTGGCCCCTCTTACAAGTTAAGACCTGCTACTCCTTAATTTATGGGGTTTGCACAAACAAGGAAAAAGTTTGCTTAATTGATTTGCTCTATGTCCCATGT
>VZTM01018124.1:16321-33521 GCA_013400555.1 Jacana jacana
TTTTCTTTTCTTTTCTTTTCTTTTCTTTTCTTTTCTTTTCTTTTCTTTTCTTTTCTTTTCTTTTTTTAATAAGATTTAAATAAGATATCTCTCTAACAGAGATCTGTTGCGTGGCTTTAGGATAATATGTAACCACTGACATTTCTCATTTTCAGAGTCAACTGGACAGTGTTAATGAGGTAAAAAAGCCTTACTTGATTGACTCCTCTGGCATCCTTTCTTACGTAGAACATCCTCTATCGAAGTATCAAATATTAATTGAATGTTTTGCAAAAGACCCTGTAATAATAATAATTAAAAAATTTAAAAAATAGTTAGATCAATTTCGGATTAACCAATAAATGGTCAATCTCAAACCCATGCTACTGACTGGATTTAGCCATAAGTAAATATGTAAAAAACAATCTATGAGACAATCAAACTGACATACACCAAAAAAAAAAAATAATCTGTTGATAGTTTTGTTCCATATAATTTGAATGCTATAAGCAACAAAGGTATGTTCTGATATAGGTCACAATAAAACAGTTATTAATCAGCAATAAGCTCAAATCCCCATTTCCGTAGAGTTAATTTTAGACTATAGTTCTACAAGACATTGTCATGAGGCCAAAGCTTCCTGACCCATTGCATTCCCATCCTTAGCCAGTCATTCTCATGTATGATAGGTCACTGTCTCCTCAACTGTGCTGGCACTACCCTGAGACAACACTATAAAGCCAAACTAGCATCTGTTTCAACTTAAAAAAATAATAAAAAAAAAAAAATCACTTTAAAAAGCCCAGATTACTTTAGTGACACACTTCACTGTACAGCTCCAAAACCAGTTCTGTGAGCAGAACTGATGGCCTAGGAAAGGAGGCAGAAATGATGAGGCTGTGGGCAAGAGCTTCTGGCTTTCCTGCCAAAACTAGTCACCCTATGGTACCTCATTCCAGCCTGTCAACCTCTGACTGACAACTAGATGGCAGAGCAGGATGGGAAAGAAAGAGCTTTGCAAATTTTTGAAACCCTGCATTCAAGTTTGATTTCAGCTCCAAGTGAAAAGAAGTCACTCTTAAAGTACTTGAGCCAGATCACTTCACTGTACAAGGCAGGAAGAAGCTTCCATTTTAAAGGAAAACCAGAAATTTTCTAATGGCTTTATTTTAAAACAGAAGAGAAACAGTAAGTGTTCTCCACACCAAAAAAAAACAACACAAACCTTACTCACTGGACTGATCGAAGCATCAAAACATTTTGTTCTTTTTTTTTTTTCTTTTCTTTTTTTTTTTTTTAACTGAAACAAAAATTTATTCAGAATGGCAAATCAGGATACTCTATTAGGGGATAGGCCAACAACATATACTTCAGCTCCATTAAAACATCTTTCTTTCCTCCATCTTTCTATTTCAAATAAAATTTAACAAATATTGACAGGTTCCTATGACTTCAGCAGATATATGTCAAGAGCAAAATAGGCCTTGAAGACATTTCCAAAGAATTCTACAAACCATCACAAAAAAATGCAACATGTTCAGAAGTCTTAAATCTGGAAAGAAAGTGGATGGTTGCATAGAAATGCCTTTAAACTGTTTTTGCAGACTTTTCCTGGCCTTAGACATCGCTTTCCCCATCCTTTATATTCAGGAACCCCCAAATTCACACCACACAGATCCAGTAATGAATAAAAACACACGCTGGAGAAATCCTGCTTAGGAACACTTATAACCCCACCAAATCCAAGAGGTGTAGGGACAACAAAACTGAATCTATTGCCTCTTCTCAAACTAGTTGCCGCTACGTTCTTACCTCACCAGTGACCTGAGTTCATCCAGGTTACCTACCCTGAAATGATTCTCCCGAATGGACCCTTTTGCCACATACATTCTGCTGTTCTCTGCTTTCAGCTGCTCATAGAATGGCTCCTCCAGGATGAAGCTGTCAATAAGGTCACAGCCAACATAGAGGTTGTAGTTCTCCCCTGTTATTTGCACGGTGAGATTCTTCCACTGTGAGTCAGCAAGGTCCACGTCTTCCAGGGAGATCACGTTCTGGAAGCCATCCACCCAATAGATAAGGTCCAGGGTGTTGGCTCGGCCATTGGAAATAATCTCAAACTGCCTCTCACTGATGCCAGGACCCTCTAAAGCAAGGATAGTGCCTCTAGATTGCCTGTCCTGTCTCAGGGTAGCTGAAAGGATAAAGCCCTCATTTTGCCGTATGAGTTTGACAATCTTTTTTAATTTCTCTGGTTTACACGGAGGTATATGGTCAAACCGAATGAAACGATACGCTGGGACAGTGGGGTCTGGACCCCGAAACACTTTTGCTCCAATTGTCTTTCGGTTTATGTTACTGATCTGCAGTAAATCAAAGGTAGTCTCCTCTTCTTTGTCACCATCTGAAAAAGTTAACAGTGTGTGACAATGTGTCTACAAAAAGTGTTAAAGAAACACAACCCTACAGCGTATACTCAGTAACTGTAACTATGAGACAGACCTGAAGATCAGCAGAGTAAAACCAGTACTTTCCTACTTCCACAAACAGAACTGTTCCTACTAACATGCAAGTGATACTGTTTTTTCACCTGTCATTTTCATTTACATAACTCTCCCCTTCTCTCTGTGTAGGTATAAATACATTTGATTCTATAAATAAACATATGGCTATATATTTTTATATCACTATACAATATACACTTGTATATAAATACATGCGTATGCTCATGTATATGCTTATGCATGCATGGACATAGCCATATAATAATTAAATATTTATATAGAGAGAGATGTAAGGAAGTTGAGCCAATATCTATATTTTGACTGTCATCTAATAAAAATCAAATTGGGAGAAGCCACGTGGCCACATAACAATAGGAAGCAAGAGACTTGTTTTTTAAAGATTCCAGCCAAGAAATCAGACGTAAATGAGGTCTTGGCACTGTGCCAATTTACATGCTATTTATATTTGGTCTGTAGAGATCTACTTCTCTTCCTCTGTCTTTTCCAAATGTTCACCCCACTCAATGGTTCTGCTTATTTCCCCTTTACCGCTGTTGAGGAAAGTATAATAGCAATTATTTCTGAGATTATATATACATTTTGTCAACAATTCCTAATGAAAACAATTTTCCAATATTTATTGGGGAATATTCATTTAACAATAGTAAGATGTATCTACTGAATAAAAACCTCAGCAGCTATGATTGCAGGCACTTGTGAAAAAATCTTAGGATTACTTTGCCCACTATAGCTCAGGTAAGCCAATGTTTCACGCCAACTTTTAGCCTTGGAAGTTACTCTCTACCTAGTTAAGAGGTGCCAGAACTTACCCTGAGCACTCGAGGAAACCCACAGGGTTATCAACACAGCAAGCCAGAACAGCCCACTCCTCTGCAGCATAACTCCTATGAATATATCAAAAAGCAATAAGTATTATGGAAACAATATTTAGCAACTACAAGTATTTTTATTTACCTCATGAAATGCTATAAATGAAACTTTCATTATAACAAACTATACATATAAAATTAAAATTTCCATTTCATCTGGTTGATGTAATACCTATTATGGGATTTTTCTTGATGCCAGAAGTGAAGGGAGTGGGAATTCTTGAAAATAAAACTCCTTTTTATGCAAATGTCTCTAATAATAAAAAGGAAAGACATACAGAAAATACATGCTCTTATTTTCTCTGTAATCTTTTAGCAGCTGGTATAGGGACCACATGACACTGCAGGAGATACAGCATATTGGTATTGGCATCTTAACTTTAGAGCACAATGTTGAACTGAAATTCCTTGTAGGACGATGGGTTCTCAGTAGACACCGGGTCTGAGTACTTTCAGTACTTTCAGTACCTTTTTCAGTGTCCTCATACAAACTCCTCTCTCCTTCTTCTATGTGTGTGTATATATATACACATGATTTACCCATTGTTCCAATCCTCTCTAACTCCATAGCTGGATAAAGTGATTTTCAATGTGAGCTATTTTTGCCCTGCACCACTGTGCAGTTCTAAGCCACATAATTGCATCTTCACATGCGCTTGCAGACGCAATGAATGGCGCAGAATGGTTCCGCGGGAATGCGTGGACATTCCTTTCCCCGCGTACAGCCACATCCCTTCAACACTGTTAACTCCACGCGGTTTTGGAAGGACTCGGGAATACCACCTTCCTCTGCCAACATTGTCTTGGTTCCTCATCACCTGTCACCCCGAGGTACCACCGCCAACGCCAACTACCGGCAAACTCCGGAAAGCCCCTCTCACCCCCTAGACCCACCGCCTCCCCAACGGGACCCTGCCGGGACGGCTCAGGCACAACCCCGATGGCGCACCGGGCAGGTGCGGCACACCCGCCTCCGCCGAGCCGTCCCCGGGTCAGGTCCCTTCATCCTTCACCCCGAGCACTAGCTGGGGAAAAGCAGCGAGGGGCGCTCACCCGGCTGCCCCACACCGAGCTCTGGCCGGAGCAGCTCCTGCCACCGCCGCCGCCGCCTTCCCCGGCCCCGTCGGGGGTTTCACGGCGGGGCACGGCGCCTCCCCGCCTTGCGCCTCACCTGGCATGGGGGAAGCCGGCGNACCCCCTGTCTTGCCTGGGGTGTCGCGAGGGAACGGCGGCGGCCCGCCCGGCGCGGTGGAGCCCCCGGGAGGCGGCCACAGGTCTCGGGAGCGGGAGGCTCCGTGCTCGGGAGGCTCCGTGCTCCAGTGGGACTCGACATCTAGGTGTCCCGGGCCCGTTCCCCGCGGACGGGGAGAGCAGCACCGGTCCCTCCGGCCGGGGGCTTCGCGAAGCCTTGTCGGCCGAGAGAGCGAGCAAGTTCGGTGGTCCTGCAGCCTCTGCAGCAAAATTCAGCCTTCCCGAGGACCTAAAGCTCTCATTTTTATCCTTTATTTATTTATTTATTATTTTTCTTAAAGGAGACATGCCCCAGTCACCTCCCCCCCTTGCTCCATTTCTAAAGTGCTTACTGGAGCAGCTTCTCAAGTGAGCCCCAGCACCCCTGTTCCCTCTTTCCCCCTTGGGATTCAGCACCATTCCCTTTGATCTCAGTGAAGGCGCGGTGCGCTTGCTTAGGCAGCTCCTGGTGGATGGAGCCTGGCCTCGGGCTAAAGAAAGCAGCACACAAGAAATCTCACTCTTACGCTGCTGCCAGTCATGTTGGGAGGACTGAAAAGTATCTCCACATGCAAAGGCTCTGGTCCCAGCACCTGGACTAGTGGGTCACCCCACTGAGGAGGAGCCAGTGAGGCTGAAGGCACCATGCTCAGTGAGCAGCAGGAGAATGGAATCCCATGGTGGGTCCACAGAACCTGCCCTGACATACTGAAACATTTCAGAATCAAACAAGAAGACCAGGATCCCTGTTGCTGAGGCCCAAACTGGGTTTGCAGAGTATTTGTGGAAAGATCCTGCAGCTGATGCAAAGATGCATGGATTTGGCTGAGTTGCCTGCAGAATCCAAGGAATGGAGGACCCCTGTCGAATGTATAGGTGGATAATCACCAAAAATGTTTTTTAAAAAGTATGTTGAATATCACAAATGTTAAAGAAAAAACAGCACAGGAAGTCATCAACTTTGCTCATCACAATTTGAAATTCCAGTAGAAAAAGGTGTTGACATTTCAGAACTCGGAAGACTTTGAAAGACTCAATCTGTCACCAGAGCAGAAAATGCCAACGCAAGCATCATTGCCTTTCCCTTTGCCATGGAAGCTCCTTCCAACTTGGCTGGCCTTGGCCTTGCAGGGTAGTGGGAGCCAAGGAGCCTTCCCCTTTCTCACAGGGTCCAGGAGACTGAGCCAAGCTAGGAGGGAGAGGGCTTTTTTGTCTTCCTAAGACATTTGGTTTTCAGTTTTGCGAAACCTCAAGAATTTAAAAAAATAGCTAATGAAGTTCACAAAACCTCAAATTCTACTGAGTTTACTCATTCTCCCCAGTATATTAAGACTTAGTCTTTATATCTATATATGTAGTTGCTTGGTGTGTTTTCCACAAGACTGAACAGCACCAGCACAACTCTCATCAGGAAACTGCTCTGGGTTTACAGCTGGATCAGAGTGGGCAGCAGAGTGTTTAAGAGACATAGAAGGTATCTTTGATACAGTGCAGTTTACTACTGGCACATTCATATACAGGCGCTTTTTACAGTGGAAATTTTTAAATCAGTAAAAAGACTGTAAAGCAAAGAGACAAATTTTATTGTGATTGCATTTAACCAGCTACCTCGTAACAGAACTTTTCTTTCCATCTCTATGGGCGTTGCAGGAATGAAGGATTGATAGCATATTGTTTCAAGTGGAGTGATTTATATACAGGATGATGACCTTTGAGAAGACAGATTTGCTTCTCTTTGTTCCATGGCTGTGAAAAGTCTCATTGCTCACTTTCCCCAGGCCACCTTGGAAGAGGTAAACATCCTCTCCTTTCCAAGATTCCTGATGGAAAGGCTCGCAGGACTGAACGTGCACTCTGCTTTCCCCAGCTAGCCAATGTACACAATGCAAACATTGGAATTGCTTTCACACTTCTCAATCTACCTGTTTATTTAGTACAAAGTGAAAGTAACAAGTGGTAATTAGAAAGATAATAAAGTCAGGTTTACCAACATTTAGGAACACTACTGAGGTAACCATAGCTCTCATACTAATGGTTTTCTATAGTGCTTTACCCTTCATCCCATTTTGCTTCAGTTTGATGCATCAGGCATGAGCACAGGTCCCTAACTTTTCACTACTTTATGTCACCTCCCTTTGCCCTTTCAGTCTGTTGTTGGGGGTTTGATTTTTTTCCCCTTTTGCACCAGCCCTAGGGGATTTCCATTTTGGATCATGTGAGAATTACTGACTATCACTGGGAATGGCAAGATTCTGGTACAGCAGACTCTAGTATGGATTCTGGTTGTCAGAAGGAACTGTAATTTGCTGGATCTCCATCAAATAATCCCTGGTTTTGCCTCAGTATTTATCACTGACATTCTGCCTTAGCTTGGTGTGGGGCAAGGCTTGATCTCTCCTACATTAGAAGAAATCCTATCAAAAAGTAGAATACACAATACATACTAGAATTTTTTATTATTATTTTTTTTACTGCTTTTCTGATAAAATTGAAGTTCCTGCGGCATGATGCCAGAGAATAAATTCCCTGAGTTTTGCTGGCTGAAATCCTGATCGACTTTCTTTTTTTTATTTTTTATTTTTTTCCCATTTTTCCCATGAAAGCATTCTCACTCATTGAAATGGATCTAATTACACAAACATGATGAGGAGTCCTTCAGGTCTTATCCTGCAGTCCTGGATTCTCTCCTGGTGCTGATAAACATTCTTTCTGAAATGTAAAATGATGTCCCACAGACATGAAGAATTTTTCACAGTAATTTCAGCAGAATCAGAAAACTGAAGAAAAAGTTTAGTTTCATGCATGCCACAAGAGCTTTCTAATTATGTCACAGATTGTATATGCACTTTCATTTTACTGGAGACTACACATTCATTAAAAAATGGACATTATGCTGCAACTTTTATGTGTGTGAGTTTACATGAATACTTTACATGAATAATTCCTGTTTTCAATATCTGAAAGCATCGAAGTGTGGTTGCACATTTCATGGGAATTCCTGAAGGTAGATGGTTACTCTTACTCCACCTGGAGTACTGTGTCCAGCTCTAGAGTCCTCAACATAGAAAGAACATAGGCCTGTTGGAACAGGTCCAGCGGAGGGCTATGAATATGATCAGTGGGATGGAGCACCTCTCCTGTGAAAAAAGGCTAAGGGACCTGGGCTTGTTCAGCCTGGAGAAGAGAAGGCTCCGGGGAGACCTTATAGCAGCCTTCCAGTACTTGAAGGGAGCCTACAGGAGAGTTGGAGAGGGACTCTTTGTCAGGAAGAGTAGTGACAGGACAAGGGGTAACAGCTTTAAATTGGAAGAGGGGAGATTTAGATTAGATACTAGAAAGAAATTCTTTCCTGTGAGGGTGGTGAGGCACTGGAACAGGTTGCCCAGGGGAAGCTGTGTATGCCCCATACCCGGAAGTGTTCAAGGCCAGGCTGGATGGGGCTTTGAGCAATTTGCTCTACTGGGAGGTGTCCCTGCCCTTGGCAGGGCGATTGGAACTTGATGATCTTTAAGGTCCCTTCCAACTCTAACCATTCTATGATTCTAAAAAAATGGGCATCATAACCAGGTACTTAGTTTTCTACTCTTTGTTATGTTCAGACAAGTGTTTTATATTCTATCTTCTTTAAATAATATCCAGGTATAAAATATATCCAGATACAAATGCTAATGCATTCTCTCAAAGCAAATGACAGAGAGCTATACAAGTACAGCTAATATACTTTTACAATTATCTTGTCATAGAGGGAAATCTTGCTACCACCACTTACAAACTTTGTCCTTACTCAAGAAAGTGCTTATACACAAAAGCTTATTCTGTGGTGTCGTCAGTGAGTTTAAAACTAAGCACATGTTTAAGTGTTTTGCTAAATTGGTTCCTCCATGATTTAACTGGTGTCACACAATAACTTATGGAAAGAGCTGTAAGTGGAGCCCTAGGCTTCTAACATGCAGTCGGAAACTTTAATCTGGAAAAAGTTTCTTTCCTCTCCTTACAGTACATATGTGTCCTCAAATCAGGACAATGTGACAAAACAAATATCCATCTACAGACAGTTAAATGTGTCCTTAACTACTTTACAGAACTTTTGTATTCTTTCCCCACATGTGAGCTGCTGAAACTGATAGAGCTGCCAAATATTTTCAGCCTACAAAAGAGAACATTCCCCTACAAAGTGCAATGTAAATTAGCACTGAAAATGCTCAGTAAATCCCACATTGTTGCTCTGGGTTCCAAAAAAAAACCCTTTTACTAGATTCAGAACAGATTTATTACCAAAGATCTGCTTTTATGAAAACTTTTTAACAGTTTTACATTCTATATTAAAAAGGTACATACATATTAAAAAGGTATTGATATTTTCACTTATAACACAAAAAGAATACATCACTACCACACTGATTTTTAAACAGCTAAGATTATCCTTATTATCCAGCTTTAATATTATAATTTGATTTTATTTGCAATACTGTCCTTTCTGTATGTCAAATAGAATTGGGTCTGTTGTAGTTACATATGTCCAAAACCAGCCCAAATCTCAAAGCTTTTAGTAGATGTTTTGGATTCAGTCCTTGTTTAGAAGTAAAGCATACCAAAGTTAATAGTAGTTTTAGCTGAGAAGCAAGTGTATAGAACAAAAATGACACCTTCAGTGTTTCAGCCAGGTGATAAAAGTTGTTCAGGGCAAGATACACCATTCATTTCCATAGGAGGTAAGAGCCAAGCTGCCTTTGAAGGCTTGGGCCTAGGTTCACTTATTTTGGTGAAACAAAATATTAAATGCTTACTGAGGACTTAACAAGTTGTATCAAATGTTTGAATGATCTCAGTCTGAAAAGGATTTTTTTATTGCAATGAGATCCACGTTTGTGTTTCACCAGAATCGTGCCAGGTCCTTACCTTACCCACACAACCACCCAATGGAGTGCTGCTTACTCTCATTGCTGCATGTGCTGGTGGCTGTGGGAACCAATCCTGCAGGGACTTTAGGTGCAAAGAGAGGATGAGAGTCCCTCTCCTGACAGACCTGCAGCCCCATGCCTGAAAGTGTTGCCTCTGCCATGCTGCTTCCCTCCTCTTGTCAAGAGCCTGGTCATCTGCAACCTTCCCCTGGGTAGCTGGCCAACAGCAAAGTATGGTCTCGCAGGTAGTGTCCCTGAAACATGGGATTCAGAGTCTGAAGAGATCAAGAGGCAGAACTGGGGAGAGAAATGGAATGGATGAAAGCCCCAACAGGGCACAAAACCCCATACTCAAAGAATTTAAATTGATTGCAAGAAGTTTGAAAGGCCACAGAGAACAGCCTGGAGGATTGATATCTCTCCATATGTTTAAAACTCCCACAGATGGAGTCATGGGTCCCACAGGATGAAGTGAAGAGATGAAAGAAAGCAATTCATGAAACAACTACCGCTGGCTATGGGTCTCTAACTGGGAGAAAGAGCATCATTCAGCTGTGGCCTGATAATGATTATGATGATTAAAGCAGAACAAATAATTCCCATATTTTTTTTTTCACTCTAATGTGTGTTTTGCCTCTTTTTCCCCTCCTAAGAACATCCATACACAGACCACAGCTTCCCCTAGCACATTAATTACTTGAGTACGTAATATAACACGCTTATATAGCCATTACTTGCATTGTTGATGAATATTTAAAATCCAAGTCAACTTGCTTAGCTGTGAAAGGTCAGAGGAATCAAATGGCAGCATTTCAGCTTCCCAGTCACGACACCATCACTTCCTAAACAAATACTTGGGCATACATACTAAAAGTGGGATCTTTTAAAGTATTCGTCCCTATAAACATCCATTTTGCTCTGAAGTAGCTCTGAAAACCATCATTCACATAGAATTAAATAATTTCAGAAAACCCACTGAAATAATTCAAAGGTGAAGAAATTCACTTTTGGTGCTATGTTCCTTGTTTCATCATGGCTGTCTCTGGTACTCATGAAAAATAAACAGGGAGAAATTTGCTGGTGATAACCACAGACTGGTTAATTTGATACAGTGATATAATGAAATCCTGGGGAAATTAGAGCAATGGGGAAAAAATCTATTACAGCATACACCACAAACAAAACAATGTGACTTGCCAGTTATTAGCTTATTTATTTATTTATTTGTTTGTTTGTAATTAGTTCTATGTTTCATTCTATTCAAGAACAAAATGGTTTGACATTAGTCAAAAGACTGTAATGAAACTAATTTCTTCCCCTTCCAAACATACTCTTCATATTTTGATCCATGACTTCTGGAAATAAAAATTGTAAGCTAATCAACGGTAATATAATTTAACCTATGCATGGATAACTGATATGAGTAGTCATTAATACGTCAATTACCTTACCTCAATAATTGCATTGCTCCTTAGTGTTACTATTTTCTCAACATTTCTTCATTTTCCTTTTGTTGAATGCTGACAATGATATGCTGGAAATGGGTGACAGGAATGGACTGATATTCATCAGATGCACAGGGACATTAATATTTATTATTTTCTTGCCTTTATTTAGTTAGTAATTTTATATTTTTGAGAAGAATCACTTCTAGGAAACCACACAAGAACAAAGCTGGTTCACCTTCAAGAAAAGCTCTTCTGACCAGAAGCTCTCTTACTTTTCTCTCAGCTAACTATGTAATGCATCTTAAATTTTCATGGTAATTTACAGGGTTCACAACAATGAGGAAAAAAAGAAGTAGTAAAGTTGATAGCTGTGGTTTCTTTTACCTCAAACCAGGACACTGACCTTCATGTAGAATTACCATTTCAGCCTCTAGGATTGTAAAGTAAAGCTAGACACTACTTATAAAAGAGTGAATTTCACTCTATAAATGGAAATGGTGCAATCCCTTCAGCCAACCTGGGCTTCCTTGTAGGAATATGTGGACTATGGAGCCAGATACATGCAGTGAAATATTGCTTCCAGCCCCTTAAACCACCTTCTTAAGGGAGCAGATGAGTGGTGCATAACCAGAGGATGAAGCTCTTTGTACTATGTAGCCTAAGTGGTTCTTACGGAGTTGTTTTTTGATGCTGAAACATCAACTTGCCTTTTCACCCTGCTGTCTCCACAGGCAGAAATGTGCATCAGCCTGGTGTGAACAGGATGTAAATTTGGGTTGTATGTCTCTCTGTTGTTGTGTGTCACTTAAAAGACTGCTATGAGATGACAAGCAGACTGATGACTTTAACACATCACAGAGAAACAGTAACAAACTTAGAAGGGCTGTAGTTCAAACAAGCTTGAAAAAAGTCTGGCTAATCATGTGGTGTAGCCACAGGCATACAAGTTGTTCAGTGACCATTGCTACTATCTCAGTTAAGAGGGTGTCTATCATCTTTCTTTTAAACATACAATAGTGACTTCTGCTCCTGGTAGGACACGGTCTGACTTTATCACATAAATCTGCAGTGATTAGTTTTGCCAGAAAAATCAGTAGCTTCCAACTGCATTAGACATGTGGCCTCCAAAAGTCAAATCTATGTAAGAACGGCTGTGGTGCTGCAAAATAAAATGATCTCAGATTATTATTGGAAAAAAGAGAATGAAAACTCTTTTCTGAGGTTTGGCTGGTTATAATGCTGATTTTCTTAGAAATTCATTCCCAGATATAATTAAAACGTCATCAGATTTCTGCATCATAGAAGTCTGTGTAAGGTTGAACACACAGCCAAAAGGAAATGTGTTTAAGAGCTTTCATAACATGAAGCCAGCCCAAGACCTTCTTTGATCTTTACTGGATTGCTTTATAGACAACCTATTTCACAACTACATTTAGTCATCTGCCTTTATGATAGAAAGCAGATTTGGTGTACGTCTCTGCATTGTAAAAACGGTCATGGCACAGGATCATGGATCAGTGTCATCTTATGGACATTCCCCGTTTAGGTCCATTCTGCACCTTCATGACAACTTACAAAGATAGCATTCATATTTTTTTTTCTTGTTTCCACAAGGAAAAGGAGAAGTTCCATAAGGAGAATTTTAAAACTAATGGGGTTATGCTTGCTAAGGAAGAAAAAAATGTCAAGTAGGAAAGCAAGATTTTGGAAAATTCCAATTGTAATGTGTCGAGAGCCAACTATAAAAATATATAGTTCTCTCACTTAACTCAGAAACTGGTTATACAAGTCTTATTCTTAGACTGACTCTTTCTGTGGTCAACACAGAGACACAGACATTTCCAGAGGATGACTCTTCACCTCCTAAAAGCAAGTCTAAAATCAACAAGATCCAGAGATGCTTACCAAAGACCCAAACGAACAAAACATTCCTTTAAAGGTTACAGTGATAAATGACTGAGATGTCAGAGTTCACTCATTATTCTGATAAGCCTGAACATTTTTTTTTTCCTTAAATGTTACCATCTAATTAACCTTCCATTTGTCCCTTTGGCCCTTCCTGCTTAAAGTCTCTATGAGTTCATAATTTTTTTTTTTGACTAGCAGGTTGCTAACTGGCGTCACAATTCAATGCATAGCCAAAAAAAAAAACCAACTATGGAAAATGCAGGTACTGAAAAGTAACAGTGAAGACAAAGAAGAATGAGTATTTTAAATCGCAGAGTGAATGAACGAGAACATTGAGCCTCTCATACAGAAACAGGGGAAGGTAGAATGTGCTAAATTCACATACAGAACTGAATGTTTAAGTCAATGCTGGACTCACAAAAAACAGATTCTGAAAGGGAGTTAATTTCATATTGACATCCCAAGCTCTATAACAGCATGACAAACCCATGAGACAGTCAAACTGGTAGGGTAAAAAGACCAGATTATTCCAGCTCTTGTACCATACCTCATTGCTTAGAGGTTCACAAAGTGATATACAACCTACTGAAAAAAAAAAAAAAAGAATATCCTTCATAGAAAACCACATTTACCCACAGGTTGGATCATCAGAACAGACCTCTGCCAGACATTACAGAGACAGTGGGAAAAGCAGTGGCTGAGTAATGACTCAGGCATTGGGCAAGGGTGGTCCAACACTTTCCTACAGGTTTCACACATATCTCTCAGGATCCATGGACTCAGGCATTTAAGAGGTCAGTTCTGTAATGAGGTCATTAATTTTTAAGTATTCTCTACCAAGGCAGCTTCTCTTTTAGATTAGATAATAAGATGGAAATCTTTACTCTGACAGTGATGAGACACTGAAACAGGTTGCCCAGAGAAGCTGTGGATGCCCCATCCCTGGAAGTGTTCAAGGCCAGGCTGGATGGGACTTTGAGCAACTTGCTCTAGTGGGAGGGATCTCTGCCTATAGCACGGTGGTTGGAACTTATGATCTTTAAGGTACTTTCCAACCCAAGCACTGCACTTCTCTTGCTACCATACTTTCTTCTGTCTAACCCTCTCCCCTTATCTGACCCCTACATGTGACACCAATCACAAAATGTCCTTCTGCCTTCATCTCTCTTGTCTAGTCCCCAGAGCCACTTTCTGTTGCAATCTCCTGACCAACACTAGTGTTACTGACTCTCCTGATCTGCTCTTCAAAGTAACTCCCAAGCTGCATCTTTGACATTTTCAAGTCAGGCTACTTCCTCTTTTAATTGATTTTTGATATTTTATTCCAAAAATGAGGATATAAATTCCTCTAAATGACTTCTACACGTGAGTGCAGATATCAAACGTAAGATGCCCTCATTCCAACCTCAGAAACAACTTTCCTAATGATTTTTTTCTGAAACTTTCTATAAAATAAGCTCTGAGACAGACTCAAAAGCAGAGAATTTTATCTTAGAGTACCAGCATGGGAAAAAACTTGGAAGCCAATAAAAAGAGAATCACATAGCCTTAACATAGAGATGTTGATATCTGCACTGCCCGTAACATTCCTGTCATGTATATGACAGTTGTTACTGAATCCCTTGGGATAATCCGAAGTATTAGATTAAATACACTACCAAATATTAAGCAAACAGAGAGATTTATATCAGTAAGAAATAAAAGTTGACCCTCACCTTATAGGAATGTTCTTATGATGGGAGGATCAAGGAATTTTTCCTAGTCAGACCATGATCTGTTGAGTGATTATTCTCTCTAAATCTCTGACTTCAACCCTTTGAGAAGGGTTGAAGTTAAGTATGGTTGAACAAAGGAAAAAATCCTATAATTCTGCACTGATTAAAAAATTGTTGGACTTCCTTTATGAAGAGTTACAAACTGGAATGACATCAGTTCAGTTTTCTGAAGCTTAAAGCATGAAGCAAAAACCTCAGTAAATATACAGTTCATGTTTTAAGCAGGCAGAATGAAGATAAAATGTGATGCTTGTTGTATAAACTTCTGGAAGTAGAAAGGAGTCTTGCAGGAAAATAGATCTTCCTGGGAAGTGGCATGCAAAATAAAAAATAAACCAACTTCTCTCAAAGTGTAGCTGATCCTTTATATTTTAGGGGAAAATTTTGCATGTCTGACATATTTTCATGGCAGTTTTATGTATCCAATTTATGTAAGAATGTTGGTCTAAGAGTAAAATCTATTGGGGAAATGCAACTTGCACCACAAGTTTAGATTTTTTTGTTAGTTGTTTCACCCATGAAACTTGAGGAATATCAAATGGCAACTGCTAAATTGTATCCTAAAGACAGGCATGAAAGAACTTCTCAACTTAAATGGGTGGCCATAAGTAACTCCTCATTACAGCTGCATTTGGAAGGGAGTGTGGAGAGGTCAGTAAACTATACATCAAACTGGGAAGTTTTGCCAGGAAAACATGCATTTCTGGAGCTGACATGGCAGCATGCAGTGTCTCAGCATTATAGTATATGGAAAAATGTTGATGTCCATACTTAGTTTTTAATCATTCTTTACTCAAAAATGTCACAGAATTAAATGGGAACAGTGCCAGAATAAAGACTCAGTTATAGCTGGAATTGACAGTGGTTTACTGTTTCAAAGATGGCTATTCCAAATACTTCAAAATTCACATATAACCCTGACTGTTTGGAAAATTGTTGGTCTCCCAAGGCTGCAAGGTGTCCCGAGTCCAAAATTTTATTCCAGGCTGCCCCCCTCCTGTACCCGTGAAGCAACGCAGAAAGCCACTTTATCCTTCATTTTGTGTGTACAACAAAGGCTCAGACCTTGGCTCAACCTTCCCCCAAATGAACCAAGACCCTTTGGATATGTCTCAAGCACATAAAAGTACATAAAAGTACATAAAAGCCATGGCCTTTTAAGCAAACGGGCAGTGGGAAGGGGTTCACATACAGAATTTCTCAAGGTTTAAGTTAGAAGCTCAAAGTAAGCCAGGAAAATGAGCTGAAAGAAGCTTCACGTGAATGTTGAGGCTTAGTGTCTGTTGAGGAGCAAAGGAGCTCCACACATGCTCTGACTCAGTGTCTGGGAGGCTGAGAGACATATTGCTTCAGCGATGGTAAACTAAAATGTTCAAGACTGCCGGAAAATCTGTGCTGTTCCTGCCTCCTGCCTAATGGGGTTCCTCTGGCAAGTTTCATGTGGGCATGTACAACTGAACAGAAAGTTTGTACACCTGTGTCCTGAGCCATGGGTCATCCAGACTGGGAGATGACTGAAATGTGTTATGCCTACTTTCTGTCCCTCAAGTTGATTTTCTCTTCCAAGGAAATGAGAAAATGAGAATGCAGGAGATCATAAGGAAGGGCTTAGAATCTGCATGGATCTCATCCTGATCATGTGTTCAATTATATGTGCACTCTGAGCTGAAACCTTGGAGCATACAAAGATCTCATAGTGTAGCAATAATCCCAGACAACAATATTTTTGGATGCAAAAGACAATTTCAAGGTGCTTAAGAATCTATATAGAGGTTCCAATTGTATTTTAGGAATACTTTCTGAGAAAACTAACAGTGATGTAGTAGCTAGGATTAAACTTCCCAATCAACAGCTGAGTATAAACGAAGTAGAGCAAGTCACCACATTGTGTGGATAAGGGATCCCTCATACGGATTCTGTACAATGAGTTCTTCATAATATGTTCAAATGCTTCTCAGATGCTTTTATCAGAGAGAATGTACAGGGGACATGAGTATAAGGAGAAAGCAGGGGGCTCAGGAGCGGGACAGACTTACAGTACAAGGCGGCACTCCAGAGGCAGAAGAGAAGGTGGGTAGCTTAATTGCATTTTCTTATTTTCATAAGGTGAAGTTTGTATTACATGGAGCAGTAGCTTTTATGTTCTCGTAAGCTCTCTATTAACAAAGTTCAGAGAATTTCATTAAAATTTAGTTAAGACCATGAAAATTTAACACTGTATCTGCTCCAAAGTTTTTTAGAAGTCTGTTGGAAGAAGTTTGATATTCTAAGACATTTCAAGAAAGCCAATCATTCATTTCTGAGTTCTAACCAGTCACAATCACTGAGGAAAATTCATACTCAAACTCCCATGGCTCTTTCAAGCCGGACTCCTTTAAAAATTATGAACAATGGAAAGTTAGAAGTCTGCAAATAGTCAGAATACAGCAATCCTCTGGGTGTTATGTAATGCATATTTTAATTGAGAAAAAAACCACAGTATTGATATTTATCATAGCTGTATGTCTATATATTGTGGTTAGCCAACTGTGAAAAATATATCCCTCAGCCATTTCCTTTCACTGT
>VZTM01018124.1:34919-55005 GCA_013400555.1 Jacana jacana
ACTCAAGAGTATTTTGGTCACTAACAAAAGGTTTCCCAGCCATTGAACAGGCTAGAGCTTTAAATGCGTCTGAAACTCTTTTTACTCTCCTTTGGGCGAGACACTGAAATGAGATCAAGCCCATGATGTTGGCATGCACTTGCATAGTGAAAACAAAGGGTTTTATGGGACATGAACAGGAACCAACAATTATTGATATATGAACCAGTATGCTATAGGTACGTGGCCTAAAGTAACTGCAGTAGCTTTCTCTAATACTGGATGTAGTCACCTCTGTTTACTCTGCCCAAGTTTTGTGCATACTTTTAATATACTTTTAAATGATATACAGAGCTTTGGAAATTAATCCAAGAAAGGAGCATCTCCTTAAGTACCCCCACTGCCTATGCACTGGTGAAAAGTCCATTGCAATGTTTTCCTCTATTTTCCTTTCTTCATCAGCTTTTGGTTCTTCTATCTGAAGGTACAGATATTGCCCTGCATATTGTGTACACACAAGTCCTGTCTTTTCCAAATAAAACAAAGGAAAACATTACGGGTTGGGGCTGTTATTCGAGGAGGACTTAATGAAACACGCTGAGAATTGGAACAGTTTTTAGAAGCTTGAAAAAGAAGAGGAGTAGGGCGGAGAGAAGGAAGGATCAAAGTGACAAGAAGGCTATGTAGGTGATAAGCGTACAGGGACAAAAGAGGAACTGCTTTCGAAAAAAAAGGACAAAATTTATTGTTCTTCACTCAAAACAGTTTTTACTTTCCTAAAGAAGCTACTCTGGCTCTTGCAGTCCTCAGATTCAGCTGGTTGTAGCCTAGGAGTTTCCTTCCCAGCAAGCCACAAGTCTAGGACTGGGATTTCTCAATAGTGATGATGGTGACTAAAAGAGAAGGTGAGTTAAACAAACTTGTCTCTTTATATAATCATGAGATTTGCAGCACAAAAACCACAGAACTTTCTGTGCAAATTGAATTCAGCACAAAAAGCATGTAATGTTTCCCTAAAACTATAAATCCAAAATGATGGGCAGAAAATGAAAGGTTGAGGAACTGGAGAAAGAAAAATTCAGAGAGGAGACAAAAAAGTAAGTCACTAGAAGTGGAAAAAAGCCTATTAATAAAAGAAGTGGCATAAAGAGATTTCTTTTGCTATGCATTATTCAAGACACATATTTCCCTGGCATACTAGAAAAGCAATGTCGATTTTGGATGGTGGTGATATTCTACCTGAGTCAACCTGGTACGTACTATAACCCATATTTTGAAAAATGCATGTGAGGTACTGAAGACTTCATTTATGTAGATTGGAAGGGAAGTAATTAAAACCATTCTTTCCACTTAGATTTTTGTTAAATGAAATAAGGCTCCCTGCCTCTTACTATCAAGTCAGATAAGCATTGGGCTGAAATCACATTATTTCACGTAACCCACTCTCAACAGAAGCCAATCTCCTCATGGGCCATTTGTCATACTGTTGATTATATGATTTAGATAAGCCGGAAGCAACCAACAGTGATGAAAGAGAGAAAGAGGATTCAATGGAAGACAATGAAATAAGTAATTGTATCCATTTTGAGGAGTTACCAGCAAAGAGTTTCTCAGCCTAGCCTGGTATTTTAGTAATTACATGGTGGCAGTGTTTTTTTATAAATTTTGGTGGAAAGGACAGAGGAAAAACATGGATCCGTATTACCACACAGATGTAGAAAGGTGGACTTACAAAGATCCTCCAGTTCTAGGTACGATGGATAGACAGACATAATTTTTATTGTAATAACAGGAAGTCCTTCTAGAACCAAATGAATCTTTCATGCAAAAGAAATGGTCATTATATGCCAACCGAAATTTCTCTGACGATGTATTTAACTTACTAGTTTAGTTTTTTGTCCGCTGTATGAAGAGATACAGTTCCTAAGGTTTTGGGGAAGAGAGTGGAGAGATTCTTATTTTTTCTTTTCTGACTGTTACTCTTCTTCAACAGTTCATGAGGGAATAGAAAATAACTACTTCAGTGGGAAGCAGGGGGCAGCAGCTGTTTCTGAGAATATTTTTGTGGTTTATATGAATCAATAAACGAAACAACTCAATAAAATAAATAAAGATGCTTAAAAGGGATGCAGGAGTCTCTTTTACAACTGTCGTAGATTATACTGAGTGGCAGTTATGTAGAGGGTAAGTGCATGTCTTAATAATGGGCTTAGTCTTTTATAAAATATTTTTCTTAAAATGTTAGCCTAGCCTGGAAATGAGGCAGAGTGAAAAGTTTTGTGTATGCATGTATATATAATAAAAGATAAAATATAAGTTAATTGAGACCTGCTTGTGGAATTTGTTATTGTTTAAAAAAAAAAAGTCTTTATGCTTGAGGGGAAAAATAATTAAATGCAGCTTTTCACAGCAATAGCCACATAAATCAAATACCCATGTAGATCAGGGCTACTACACATTGCTAAAATGCCCAAGTCAGCAGTACTGTGCCTGTGGCTTCCCTCATGTGTCTACCAAGAAATAGGGGGAAACATGAATGGTGTCATTAAGTGAGTAAAGTGAAGAAATAAAAGGCAAGTATTTCCAGTTTTGAGAAGTAAATTTTGGACAGACAAAATAAAGATTTCTTGCACAACTGTAATATGTCTTGGGGGAAAAATCCTCTTGAAACCACAGTTTTTTTCCCTTCAGAAACCTTTTGCTAAAAATAAAATAAAATAGAAAAGAACATTCCTAAGTCTGGAAAAAAACATTTAACCTTTCTAAACATAAATCACCATCTCCCCCCACCTCATTCCTCCGGCACAGAGCACCTGCTTTTGCTTTGTCCGGCTCTGGCTGCATATTAAAGCTACTGAGTTTTCCTAGAGAAGGAATGTGTCTTCTCTGCAAACTGCCCTGCAGTCAGCACTGGTTTTGGAAGGGAAACCTAATCTCTGAGAATCTCCAGAGGGCAAACCGATTTCCTAAATTGCATAGAAGTAGTGGAATTGCTTTAAAAACTAAGTTGTTTTTTTGTGTTTGGTTTGGTTGTGTATTTTCACTCTACTGTAAGTTCCATTGAGGAACCTCCTCATACCCTCACTGTGAGTTTGCAGAAGGGAGGCACTGCTGGAAGTGGAGCAGCAAAGGTGAGGCCAGTGGGGTGAGCAATGCCGTGGTAAAATTTCTCGCTGCCACATGGCCACTTCTCTTCCCATATGAGTCAAGCACAGAGACAAGCAAGAAAAGCAAAGGTACAAAACAGAGAAGCGTCTCAGAGTGGTGACTGAAAACTGTTCAGACCTTCCCCAAAGCACTGAAACTGCAGTGTGTATTCACAGCAGTCTTCTTTCCTATCCCTGCATTTAAATAAACAGTGAAATTGGAACATGCTGCCATCACCAAAGGCAACTTTCTGCTGCCTATAAGACCACAGAGGAGCTTGATGAATTTTGTTATTCCTATAGCTCTGTGCTGTCTATAAAATCTGTCTATATCCAGGCATAAGGTGCTTTTCTGTTCAGAATAGCTATGGCGCTGTTCAAGGTTCATCACAGGTTTTCTCATCCTCCATACCCTACAGACAATCCTTCAATCCTTTCCAGTCCATTTGTCTTCCAGAGAGAAAGATATGGCAACAAAAAGAGTCCAGGAAGAAGAGTTGGCTTGTTTCTTTCTTGCTGTTTATGAAGGTCTGCTCATAAATTTCTGCAGTGCTTTTCATTTTGTAGTACTTAATTACAGAAAGAGAAACACCAGCTGCTTTTCACTCTGCTGTCCTGTGTGCCCTTGTGTACACACAGTTTCATTACTCAGTGCAAGAGCAGAACTCCGGAGCAGAACTTTCTCCATCCTCCTTCAGCTTTTTAACGGACCATGCTTTTTTAATCTTCACTTCCCCAGCCACTCTTCTTTAATATGACTTGTGACTACCATGCTCCACCCCAGAGTTTCATGCTAGCAATGCATGGAGTGCAAATGCTCCAATACAAACAATACTTCATGCTTTTGCCTCTGAAGTTCAAATTTTAGTGACATGATTGACTACACTAACATTGAGTGATGAATTTCTGTTAGTTTCATTATGCCAAATATCCATATTTTTTTTTCTTTTTATTTTTTTTCTCCCACCTTATATTCCACTTCAGGAAAGCACATAAGCCAATAAATAACAACCTGACTAGATTTATTGTTTTCAACAGGACTACATATGTGCATGAAATTTAACATATGCCCAATTACTTAACTAATGCAGCTTTAATAGCAAAATCATAATTACTGTCAAAATTCCATGTTTCCCATAGAAGTGTTTATTTTTAACTGTGATTCTTTTAATTTAAGGTTATTCTTTTACTTGAAGGTTGTTCTAGGGGATAGGACAAATATCTGTGTGAACTCTAAACACATTTCATGTCTGCCCACCAACAAAACACAGATTGGAGAAAATTATTTCAATTAATTATTTCTGTACTTCCCACCGCTGAAATTGTGGCTTTACAAGGCAGACAGAGACCTGCCAGCTCAGCACATTTGTGCATTCACCTTTGGCCACTGCTTTGTAGTATCAATATATGTTGCCCCATCAGAGGTTCACCTGCTAAGTCAATTACAGTGCCAACTGACATGGTGATCAAGAAAAGGTCTACAAAAAATGCTGACTGATGAAAAATAGGAAAAACCTATAGAGTCAGATGCCTCTGGGCAGGTACAGAAGCACACACCCCTATAGGTCACTACTATTTACTTGACAGAAAAATTAAAGTTCTAAGAAAAGCCTTTTTTTCTATGCATCTTTTTCTTTATTACTCTATCCACGGTGTTGGTGCTCAAGTTTCCTTATATGTATAAAATAAATACAAAAGAGGAAGAAACTGGCACAGCTAAATATAGTAAAAGAATGGCCAAATTGCCTTGCATTTCAGTACAACTAAGAATGCAAGCAATGTTTATAATAAGAACACAAAATAGTTTCCAAAGTTGATAGTGCTATTCTACTGTTACGAGTTAAAAGGCATATGCCAAATCACAAATCATAGGCTCTTCACTGCCTTTAAGCAATAGTATTAGAAAGGAGAATTGCTAAAACCAAAAAGAAGATTAAAGGCATGTGACTGAATATTTTTGTGGTTTGCTTTCGTTAATGCACATACTTTATCAGGCTTCAAGGTGAAGTGTGTTAATTTATGCTGTACTGTGTATTACATTTATACTACCTGAACTTTAGTTCTCATATGCTGAAAGCTATTAGAAATTATGTCATTACACATTTCCCTTGTGCTTTTATGTAAAGATTACCAAAAAAGTCCTGTTATATTCTCTTGGTGACATAATTATCTCATCCCATAGTCTCTTATATACTTAGTAACTGAAATAGCAATTTAAGGTTTCTCGCACTGTAAAGTTTTCTGTTATTTACCATGAGCATTTTCAGGAAAAGAAAGAAAGGGAAAATGAACTCTTGTTTGATCTCTTCCCTAGATGTATTTTTTCCCAACCAAATTCCAAATGTTTTATGGCTATTGTGTCAGGCCATCACTTTGGCTTGTGGGTAATTAAGTCATTACAATAACACATTTTGTTACCATACACCAAGGCAAAAATGCCTGCCTTCTATCAGGAAACTGTAAAAGGCCAGATGTTTCTCAGAGTTCAAGCAGAATCACAGAGCTATCACTAATCACTGCATTTGTTTGTGTAGGAGAAAGTGAACCCATGAAGTCAATGTGAAACTTCCTATATGGTTAATGCAAGTCCATAAATTAACTACAGTTTATCTTTCCAACCTAAAGTGACAGTTATCTGGGGGGGAGGAGGGGGGGGGGGAACCAACAAAAAAAAAAAAAAAAAACCAAACCCAAAGATAGGCAGAGATCAGAAGTATCAGTGACTTTCAAGTCACTCATATCACATCTGTGTACTGCCAGACTACTGAGGCATATATATTCAATCAAAAATCAGTCCTGGGCACACAATCAATTGTATATCGAGCCCAAGTACTCAGGACGCAGGATACAGACTGCATGCCAGCTTTACGTTTTTAAGTCAACAGTGTGCCAGCTGTGGGAGACAGATGATATTTGTTTTGGCATAAAACTTGAATAATTTAGAAAGGCAACAGTTGATTCAACATTAAACATGGAAGGACAAAGTTAAACGACTGAAAATTTTTTGATTCATTTGAATCAAAAAAATGAACCCATACCAGGTTATTACTTTGCATTCTGTGGTCTCAGCATTTATTAATTAGAAACCCTAGAGGCAGCTTATCACTGGCCAGAAAGCTTGTGAATTCTAAAGGGAACAAGGAGTGAAACAGCTGAGCTTCAGAGCACTGGTTGCTTGCCACCTGGGGGGGAGAACTCAGCAAGACTTTTTGGAAACTCATAAGAAATGAGCTCTCACTCAATTCCACTGTAGTTTAGAATGAATATTGCAACACAGACTCCAGCTTTGAACTAACATTTGTGTTCCTATTGAATTCATTTATCTTTTAAATGATACAGTGTTTGACACTGTCCTGCATGACATCCCAGTCTCTAAATTGGAAAGGCATGGATTTGATGGATGGACCACTTGGTGGATTAGGAACTGGCAAGATAGCAACATTCAAAGGGTGCAGTCAATGGCGTCATGTCCCAGTGGAAATCAGTGACGAATGGCATTCTTCAGGGGTCAGCACTAGGAGCAGTGCATTTTAATGTCTTTATAGGAAACATGGACAGTGGGATTGAGTATATCCTCAGCAACTTTGATGATGACACCAAGCCAGGCTTGAGAGGTGAGTCCATGCAAACCTCATGAAATTCAACCAGGCCAAGTGCACCTGGAACACAGCAATACCAAGCACAAATACAGGTTGGGCTGAGAATGGATTGAGAGCAGCCCTAGGGAGAAGGACTTGGGGGTGTTCATGGATGAGAAGCTCAACATAAAACAGCAATTTGTGCTGGCAGCCCAGAAAGCCAGTCACATCCTAGACTGCATCAAAAGAAGTGTGTCCAGCAGGTCAAGAGAGGTGATATCTCCTACTCTAGTCTCGTGAGATCCCACCAGGTGTACTGTATCCAGCTTTGGAGTCCTCAACACAGAAGGACATGGACCTGTTGGAAGGTGTCCGGAGGTGGGCCATGAAGATGAGCACCTCTCCTGTGAAGACAGGCTGAGAGAGCTGGGGTTGTTCAGCCTGGAGAAGGCTTCAGGGAGACCTTCAGGGCCTTCCAGTATCCAAACAGAGTTTACAGGAGAGATGTGGAGGGACATTACGCTGACGAGTAATGGTTTTAAATTGAGANCTTACAGGAGAGATGTGGAGGGACTCCATATCAGGGAATGTAGTTATACGTTGACGAGTAATGGTTTTAAATTGAGAGAGAGGAGATTTAGATTAGAATTTCTTCATTGTGAGGGTGGTGAGGCACTGGAACAGGTTGCCCAGAGAAGCTGTGGATGCCCCATCCCTGGAAGTGTTCAAGATCAGGCTGGCTGGATGGGACTTTGAGCAACCTGGTCTAGTGGAAGGGTTCTCTGCTCATGGCAGGGTGTTTGGAACTCAGTGATCTTTAAGGTCTCTTCCAACTCTAACCATTCTATGATTCTGTGATAACTTATCATGTTGGGCAAAGAACAGCAGGGATATAGCAGCAAGAATTCTAAGTATCACAGCAAAATATTGCAAAAAGAACTGGTGTCTGTATTATTGTTAACAGATATGTGTGTTTACTGTAGAGAAACAATTTATTCTAGATCCTCAAGTACTTTGGATTATGTTCTGCAGAACTTATAAAACTAACTAATGTTGTACATGCTTATAAGTATATTACATATAAACAATTATCAAAAGAAAAGAAGAATGGGGAAGGTATACTCTGAAAGCAGCTGCTTCTCAAAAAGGTACAAGATCTTTTTCAAGCCAGAGCTCCAAAATAGTTGCTCAGAAGCCTTTTCTCTTCATACATATGTATCTGATTACTAATTCACAGTATTTTCCTATGACTAGAAAATATGAATTACTTTAGTTTATTTTATGCAGTAAATAATTCCATGTGTACCAAAATATTACATTTCTAAGCATACAGTTGAGTAAATATACTGTAATTAATTAAAGAATAAGTAATGTTAAGGTTATGAACATTCTTGTTTTTCCCAAATGTTTTTTTTTATTGATTTGTGTTAGGAAGAGTTGTTTTGCTTTCACTCAGTTAATGTGAAAATGACAGTGACGCCTGGATTGCAGGCTCCTCTGATTTCAGATAGAAAACTTTTTCAGTCTATTAATTGCTGCTCTTCTCAGTCACAAATTAAGTTTTGATGATAAGCAAGAGCTCTTGAATAACACTTTTGGGTATGAATGTAGCAGAAACTGGTAGTCACTGCTACCCATGGTGAAAATGTCTTTTCCCTACATGCTGGATTAATGTTTCTGATTTCTGACCAAGTAAATGACTCCTGTTATCTAGTAATAGGTACCATTGGGGTAGCTCAGATTTTGTCTTCTCATGTGGCAGGATCTCCCAGTTTCATAGACATTAGGAGCAGGAGCTGTGAATTCTAAGCCCAGTTCCTGGACAACTCAGAAGCATACTTTCCCTTTTTTTTCCTTTCCCTTGTTATATACTGGACTTAACAGTACCGTTACTGGAGGCATAATGCTCAAACAAGGCAGTGGGGTGTGCTTTGTATGCAGATTACTTAATCGGGGAGGTGCCCGTCTTGTTCGTAATTCACCTGTGTTGGCATCTTCATTAAACCTTATCCAAATGTGTTACTGATACTGCAAGGCAGTTAGCAACGGCTGGAGTAGGAAACTAAGAACCAAGTAGCAATGTGGTCCTCCAGAAGCCTCGGCCAGCACCTAGAGAGAAAATCGAAAGGCACATGGGGCATGTTTCCTCTAGTCTCCAATGTCCAAAAGAATGAGTTGTTCCCAGGTTTTCCTGAGTGCCCACATACCCTGGCTCTCTAACTTCTTAAGTGTAGGAATACAAGATGAGCAAATTGCTATTAGATTCAGATGAACCACTAGCACAGAAACTTCCTGAGCATTGATCTTAAGTGGCCAGTGGCCTTTTCCTTTCCATGCTCATTTGGTGGTGACTGTGGCTGTGCCTTGTAGGTGGAGCTTGGCCACAGAGCACTGCTTGCAGAACCCTGCCAATGGCACTCAGCTATGTGAAACCACTGTCTTGCACATCATTCCTAAATTTATCACACTCTTTGCCAATAAAATGTCTCACATACCTAAGGCATTGTAGAAGAAGTAATACTATATATATTCCTGTTGATAGAAACATTGCTATTAGCTGTTCAAGGAGTCTTTGGTGGGACTTGTCCTGAGCATACCCCTACTGGGGGGTCAGACAGTAGCAGGCAGGGCTGGCTTGCCCATGACAGGAGCTGCTGCAAGGGTAAAGCTGTAAAACACCGTTGTCAGTACTGAACTCTCTTCCTTTGGAAACTGCCTCAGCTGAGGCTCCCACCCTCAGCCTTGATGGGTCTTCTGCAGCCATGTCTGACCCTAGACCCCTCATCAGGCCAAAATCCTGATACAGCCCACACTTGTAGACCCACATCTTGGCCCAGACTTGGCCTATCTGCATTCCCAGGGAGGTGCCCAATGCCTTGGCATGGGGCAGCCTTGGTGCTCCAAATGGCTGCCCTCCTTCTGGCTCCCAGGCATGGGCCATGGCTGCCAGACCCTGGGGAGCCCCTGGACCCTGCAGGGCCCTGAGTGTCCTCTTTTGCTCAGCTGCACTTCTGCTTTAGGCCTTCCTGTTGCCTAGTCCCTTACTGGCAATTTCAGACTATTTTTCAGTGGCATCTTTTGTAATTCTGCCAGGTCATATAAATAGCTAATGCTTGCTGGACTCTCCAAAACAATAACATTATAAATTCCTCTTTATATAGAGATATCTTTAAGGAAAGAAATACAAACACCAAAATGATCACAAGTTAAATACTTGGCAGTGACAAAGATAACTCTGTACTCACCAGAGTATACTTTCAAGATGTGCTCTTCAAAGCAGAGACAGGCAACAGAAATCAGGGACTGCCATGTTTCTCAGCAGATAAATGACAAGTGGACCTGGACAAAGCTCAGAAATGAGAAGTGTTGACTGCTTACAAAGCACACTTCATTCACTGTGACTGATTGCACAGTGTCATTGTTTGGATTAGGTGAGCAGGAATGCAAGACTGGTCTAAAAGCTTTTTTACTCGTGTTGGAAAAAATGCACATAATGATGAATATTAACCACACATCTCTGGAAACTTTTTTCAGCATCCTCAGATTACTTGAATTGCAGGCTTTTGAACAACTTGTGGTCCTTCTATGATTCTTCTAAAACATTCCAGGCAATGCTTATGTTTATAATTTATTGTTAGATAAAAAGACAGCTGCAGATTCAGATCAACTGTCTTGAAATCCTGTAGCAGTAGGGAAGAAGCACTTAAGAAAGCAGAATTGACATCACAGGTCTCATTAAACACCAGCAGTATCCACACTTATTCTGAGTTCCACTGTTGTTCAAGGACTTTGTGGGCCTAAAATGGGACATAAATTCAAAACTGTGATCTCGAAAACCTCTGCTCCAGCCCCTACTCAATCTTGCAGGCAGGCAAACTACAGAAGCTAACTCTGAAACTCCTTAGGTAGTTCAGATGTCCCTCAGGATGTGTGGAAGAGTGTTGGGCACCACAGGGCCTGGCTCACCACAATCAGAATAAAAATAATAGCTATTTCTTTGTCTAAAAAGCTGAAGAACCTTATGGGTTCAACTCTTTTACTTTGTTAAATAACACATCACTCATACCCAGATTCTCCTACACAAGGGCTGCTACTTTCTTTTGAAAGCAATCTCTTTCATAAAAATGTCGTTGGTATTAAACAAAAACAAAACAAAAAACAATCAAACAACAACAAAAAACCAAACCAACCAACCAAACAAACAAACAAAAACCAAAGCAACCACAACCCAAAAAAACCAAAGCAAACTCACAATATGTGGAAGATTTGTTTTTACTCTCTTCCGTTACATAAAAAGATTGAAATCCTACAGACAGTAGCATTAACCTTAATGGTTAGGATCCTACACCTAGGACATTAAGTGTGCAAGAGATGGAGTATGGTGGCTGCAGAGGGAAGAGTACTCACGGAATTATGGAACCATGGAATTTCAGAGTTGGAAGGGACCTCTATAGATCATCTAGTCCAACTCCCCTGATAGAGCGGGATTGCCTAGAACACATTACTCAGGACTGCATCCAGGCAGGTCTTCAAAACTTCCAGGGAAGGGGATTCCACAACCTCCCTGAGCAGCCTGTTCCAGTGCTCCATCATTCTCACTTGAAAGAAGTTTTTCCTCATATTTGAATGGAACCTCTTATGTTCCAGCTTGTACTCATTGCCCCTTGTCCTGTAGCTGGAAACCACTAAAAAGAGTCCAGCTCCATCCTCCTTCAATCCACCCTTTAGTTACATGTAAACATAGATAAGGTCTCCCCTCAGCCTTCTCTTCTCCAGTCTACACAGCCCCAGTTCTTTGAGCCTTTCCTCATAAGGAAGGTGCTCCAACCCCTTAATCATCTTTGTTGCCCTACACTGGATTCTCTCCAGTAGTTCCTGATCTCTCTTGAATTGGAGACCCCAGAACTGGATACAGTATTCCTCCACTATCCACCACTGTCTCATCCTTTCCTTCAGAACCTGTTCTCCCAGCAATCTGAATTTTCATGTAAAGAGCCAAGCATGCAAAAGGGACATAGTTCTGCACCCCAGTGAATGGGGAAGTGATGAGTGGAACAGGACCTGTGCTCTGGTTTGCATTGTAAAACTGTTTATTAGGCATTTGAGAAGACAGTTACTGGATGACATGAACATATAAAGGGCTCTCAGTACAGGAGGAAAAAGCACTTCGGGTCTAAAGAAGGTGGTAGACTCCATTGTGGGACAGTGTAACATTTTGTCATTTAACTTTTGCATGGAGTCCTTCTTTAAATCTGGTTAGAGATTTTACTTTTAAGTAAGAGCTGCCATAATGTTCCAGACAAAAATATATAAGTCTTTATAAATGTAACAAATGCCCAAGACCTCAGCCCATCTCCTAGTACAGTAGCTTTGGCACAGTTGGAGCTGAAAATATACCCCACTGACTTGTTCTTGGGATGATATCAAGTAGTGAAATGCTGACAGATCTATGGGAGATAAATATGAGCCTGCTTCATCTATTTTCATTGCCCAAACTATTAAAATTCCACTGAGTGAACAACTAGTATTAATGGATTAATCATAGGTGATAAATAGAATAATAAGGCTGACGTCAATACTCATACCACAGTTTATAAATTCAACTTCATAAGCAATGTTGTGGTACTGTTCTTTTCCATTAGGAAAAATAAATAATAATAATAAACATACAAAAATAAAATTAAATAGCAGAAAGCAGAGAGAAACAAGCAAGGGAACCCTATGTCCTTTCTCACAGAGCATGCCAACATGCCAAGTGTAATGTGTCATGCAGCACCCACCAGCGATTTATATTTTAGAGTTGAAGAAAAAAGGGGTAGTGGTTCCCTTAGAAAAAAATTCTTGTGGAGAATGTATTATAAATTATGAAAAAATTATAAATCTGAATTCTTAGGCTACTTGTTCAGCTTGTCTGAAGGTATTGTGCAAATTCTTTCCAATGAAGTCTGTGGTTTGCTGAGTAATTTCCCAACATTGCTTTTTATTTCTGTTACTGAACTGTCCACAAAAGAAAAGTTAAAACTATTGTATTTTCTCTGTGATTGTAACAAAACCTTAACAGATACTAACAACCACACAAATCTTTGACTTAAGGAAAGATGAGTGTTACACTGTTAATGTAGACTGAGAGAGTGGAAGTTATCTTCTGACTTAACTGTCCAAAAGTGAATGCTAAGACTCTGCTTATATACAGGAGATAAACAGTGACATCTCCAAACGATAGCTGGTCTCACTTATATTAGACATCAAGCTTGGGACAGGTTGAATCATCCTCTGAAGATATTTGTCTGCCGCACTGGGTAGGGAGTGCCTATACAAGTACTTTGGGACAGATGTTTAATTTTTAAACTGCTAAAGCTATATTCACCTAATCCTGTCCAGAATGTCTCCCAATTGATCACTTCCAATGATTTCATAGAGTCGTAGAATGGTTGGAAGGGACCTTGAAGATCATTGAGTTCCAACCCCCCTGCCATGGGCAGGGACACCTCCCACTAGACCAGGTTACTCAAAGCCCCATCTAGCCTGGCCTTAAACACTTCCAGGGATGGGGCATCCACAATGTCCCTGGGCAACCTGTTTCCAATTTCTTGTTCTTTAAGATGTTTGGAGATCTAAAATAAATTACTCTGTTACCTTCCCATTACCAACATTGTTGTTGAATCATAGTTGAATCTTCTACCCCAGCTTCAGCTTTTTCTTTCTTCAAGGATCTTAAATCATAGTTAAAGTCAGTGTAGTAGCTCCTTAGATCCTTATGTGTGTCCTAGATTATATTTGCTTACTTTTCTGAAAAATACACATTTTACCACTCTGGGAAAGATTACTTAAAGATTTTATAGGTCTATAAGAGTGGTGAACCAATTTTCCAGTAGTAATCCATGGAATTGCTATAAAAGATTGTATGAAAGCAGTCCTTTTAAGATTTTGTTTCCCCAGAAACTATGAAAGAGCAACTAAGAGAAATTAAAGGGGAATAAAGAGCTGTAAAGTAGCAATTTGAAATGCAGTTTTTTTCCCACCAACAGAGCAGGAAAAGGAGCAAATGAGTTCTTCAACCTTCCTCATAAGTTTTGCCTTATTTAGACTTCAGTGCAAGTTTGCATGTCTCTAAGAACTTACATACCCTCTGTGAGGTCAATAAAATTACTCATGTTCCTGCATTTAAATGCATCCTTTGGAGTGGATGATTTTATTCTGTGTACTTATTAATGCCAAATACAAGTTGTTCATAAAGGATTGCCATGTGATAATTAATGTATTATTCACAAACGTTTTTTTATTAGAGGGGAAAAAAAAGTCTCCACAACAACTGGTTAATAGATTTGATTTTCATCTTTGACTTGTAGTAGTTATCATTTTGGAAAATATCACAAACATATGAAGGGTCTTGGTAGTAACTATGGAATTGGAAAGTTAGAGGTGCAAGCCAGCTAGTGTAATAAAGAAGAGAAAAGACTTTCCAAGTGGTGCCAGTTACAGATAACCAATATTTTTTCTTGTAACTTTTCAGTACAGTAATTTGTGACAGATGTCAGCTACACTACTTAATTTTGTTGTCAGCCAAGATAAATATTTTTGGGATGACCTTCACAGAACAGAGGAACAGAAAATTGTTTGGAAATATTATGAAACTAGAAAATAAAAGATGATTAAACAAATCTTGGGCTTTTGTAATGTGTTCAAGGATAAGATCTAAAAAGAAAAACCCACTGTGTAAGCACACAAATTATCATTGATGTCCTTAACTAGAAGATAAAGAAAAATACACCCTCCCTAGCTTCCTGAGGTGCCTAAAGGCCACAGATACCTATTTTTTTTCCACAGATCATCCTTAAGTACCTCAAGTGGTGCTGTTTTCCCTGTGATGCCCTCCTTGCCTGACCTGAGCATCAAGGCAGCTCACCTGCTGCAGGGACTACAGCACACTGTCAGTGTCCTCCCTCCTACATCCCCAGAGTTTCCTCATCCAATGGACAACGACAGAACCAAATCCAAAGAAACACATAGGAGATGTGGGTGTAGCCATGGACATTTTGCCTATAAGAGAGGAGGAGAGGATGAATATTCTTTTGGTTAGGATAATTCCCAAGGTATGGGGAGGCCCAGCCTAAATTACCTCCCCAGGGACTCAGATTAACATATCTTGCTGCTCCGGTGAGTGCTCTAATGCGCTGGGCACGCAGTCCCTTTGATGTTTGAGAGGACACTTCCCAGAACTGCTGTTAAAACCTGTGAGCACAAGAATTATGGGATGAGAAGGAGAGCAATTAGAAGGGAACCCTATCCCAAAGTCCAGCATGGCCAGAATACTCAAATAGGGTGGCAAGACCAAAGTGGAGATATACATTTGTAAGTTTTAAGAGTGGGGGCAGGTAGAACAGTTAAAATTCTACCTTTATCTTGTTTGTTGTAAATATAGATTGTTGCTGGCATGTCTAAATTATTTTTTTTTCCACTGCACTTAGTCCAGATGATCATTTTCCAAGAGGAGGAACACATAAGTAAACTTAATGAAATCATAAAGTAACATCACATGATTGCCAGTGAAAACTATGAGGAAGTGTGTGGATCTACATTTAACATGTGCAGTGATGCAGAACAAATATTTAGTTGACGTGTTACAAATAAATGCATTTTGCATTACTGGTCTGGCTTTGAAGAATTTTTCCTGAATATATTTTGGTCTGAGTATCAGCTGATAGATCATTTATTTTCTTTGGCTGTAATGATGCTGTGATTACATCATGGTGGAACTTGGACTATATCATGCTTATGAAGTTGAATGTTACAGCACTTGGGTGCATTGGCTTAGTATTTAATCTGCCTACACATACAACTGCTCTTTGGGGAAATGGTTATGAGACATGACTGAAGCACCAGCAATAAATGAAAATATTGGTGACTTATGTGGCTCCTTTAGTGATAAGAAACATGAGAAAAGAAAAACATACAGTTAACATGATAGCTTACTCATACCTGTATAGAAATATTATTTTGTTTTGATTATTAGTTCTTTGTATTTCCTGCTTCCATCCTATAAGATATCGCATGGTTTGCACATGCAAGTGGAAATCATTTAAATCATAGTCTCACAAACCTTCTGTTTCAAGTCTGTAAAGGTGATGCTGCTGGGTTACATTCACAGCATCGAAATTTCTCAGGCCCCATGTAAAACCAAACTCCTAAGACTTGTAGAAATGCTTATAAATTCCTATGGGCAGATGAGAATATGTGTGTTTCAGTATTCCATTCACATTTTAAAATTTCCTTTCTTATTTCTGTCTGGTTTTGAAATGATAGAGTCTTGTTGGTAGCCAGTTAACCAGAAACAGAACAAGGAAGGAAAATCCTATGCCAAAGATAGATATGTGATGTTTAATATTGCAATGAAAGATAAGATAGAAGTAAGAGAGCTTAAGAGAGGAACGGGTTGATATTAATCACCCTGTTGGCTAAGGAGATGTCAGGTTTTTTTCAGCTATTATCAAAGGAGAATCCCAAGAAGACACTTAAAGGAAACCAATGATTTGGCTTTTAGGGAGGTCCTCAAAGGAAAAGCACTAGCATGAAAAAAGGAAGGGTGAACACTCCTGTTTGAAACAAACCTGACAGGTGATGAAGCCAGGCCTCATTAGTCGCGGGCGTAGGACTTGACAGCAATAAAGCAAAAATGACAATGGGAAAGAAGATTGGCCATGAAGGGCCTGAAGAGGGAAGATATGTAGGCTACATTTAGTAGAATACAGAAACAAAAGCCAATAAAGGGATAAAAAGAGAGATAACTTACAGTGGTCTAAGAAAATATGAATTAGCAATAATTTTCCTTAAGCCATATCAATACAGACAGGTTCAATTTTTCTAGGTTGGGAAAAAAAGGATATTTTATAAATTTATGTGGGGGATGAAGTTTTAATTTGAGGTAGGGAAGCTTATGAAAGAGCACTATCTTAAAAAAGACGAGCAGAAAGAAACGGCCAGGCTTAAATATGATCCAGGTACACGGAACAAGTAAGAGGTCTGAATAAAGACCATGAGTTGACTGTGTCCCCAAGTAACCAGCAGTATCATGGGGCTGTCCACAGGCTATGGAAGAGGCAGAGGGAGAGAACAGAGTGCACGACTGACTCCCTGGTCTTGTAACTGTTTTACGCTGCCGTTACATCCATTTTTCTATTATAAGAACTAGATAGATTAAAATCTAATGTTTAGGAGACAGAAAAAAATGTACAGATTTTATACGAAGAATTCCAGTTAAATGCTTTTATTTCTGTTTTATGAAAACTCACAGGCATGTGTTTAATGGAAGTTAGTAAATCTATTATCCTGGAAATACTTTTATACTAAAGCAATAAATGGCAAGACGATATTTTATGGCAATATTAATCAAAATGAAAATAGCATACTTTTTGTTTATGGTCTGACCACTACAAACCTATTAATCTCCTGTTCTGTTATTAAATATGATTATTATCTGAAGACAAGTAATTTGAACAAAATGCTCAAAAGCTCCAAAACAGGTGTTTTCCATAACCCCAGTGAAAATGTCACGTGATCTTACAGTTTTGTTGCACAAAGCTCCCCTCTCTGATGTGGCCTGTAAAAGAATTCATTTGTGCCTGATCTTGGCTGCATTTCTGTACAGGTTTTTTGAACCTAGTAAGCTAAGGTTTGGATCATGAACATAAAGTGCTATACTTATACTTTGTCTTGTGCTACAGGACATTTCAGAATGTGTTTAGTTTAATTTTAAACTCGAAAATCCAAACTCCTCCAAAATCTTTTAAAATCCAGTTCAGTATTTCGCCTCACCTTCTGAATCAGTGCAAAAACACCTTTTCACATTTTTACTTTCCTCTTTCAGTAGTATCTTTTCAATGAGATACTGAAATAAAGCATAATAGACTGATTCATTTGCCAGCTTTCATACTGGTGTGCTTGGGGTGCAAATGGGTAATTTTCCCTAAAGCTGATTCAGAGTGCCAGATAGCTACAACACTGAAGATACAACCTAGCCCCAAGTCTTGCACATGAGGAAGAAATGTTAACGTTCTGAATTAGTCTAAACCTGAGACAGATTTACACCAGGACAATCAAAACAATATTCTTTGCAATGCTCAGACTCACTGCTTTGTAAACTACAAAGCTGCATTTCTCACATAAAATAAATAAAAAGCAACACAAAGCCAAAAATGGTACCTCATCCAATAATCCATATATTGAATATTCAAATGCATTCATGCATCGTTTACGTGCAGCCAAACTGAAACAAGTCACAGTTGTTTCTTATACTGAATTGTGAATTTATATGTAAACAAACTGTTCTTGGATGACTATTACTTTAGAAGGAATCTGGCAAAAATGTATGCAGTTTTTAGTCATTAAGTATGATATTGAATAAATAACAGATTTTAAACCCAAGGATGAAAAACAAGCAATAGAGTTACTTTCAAGTTAAATATGTATTAAATACTACAGAATTTGGGTGTTGATTTCTAGGAGGAACCAATTCACATAATTTTTTGAAAGAAAGTATCAGGTGAAAAAAATCCCATCAAAAATCCTCAACTAGGAACACCTACTTAGTTGGGGATAATTCTAAGGCAGTGTAGAACTAATGAAAAATCTACATCAATGTTTTCTCCAGAAACATTATTTCCATCATGTTCAGTGTGAACCCACTGCTAAAGATGTACATGCACTTTGAAAGGATGCTGGGAAAAAAAAAATGTGTAATGATGTGATATATCTAGCATGAGCTAGGGAAAAATATACCATAGGAAAATTGCAGAAGCCAGGGTCTTCAAGCATTTGGCCAGTTTGCTTTTCTGCATTCTCTGAGAATGAGCTGATTATTTTCCATTTTTAAAATGTTAAGTCTACAAGTTAATTGAGTAAGTAACTTTCAAGTACTATAAAACAAAATTAGTAATTCCACCTTCATGTTCCAAGTTCCAGTAGAGATCAGATTGTTAACTATTCATGTTAGCTGAAAGTGTCATTCAGCTACTAAAAGTTTCAACCAGCTTGCTTCCACTCACCTCACAAAAATTTACAGTTAATAACAGCAACATATTATGTAGGCTTACGATGTGATTTCAACTCCTAAATAATTAGCATCTATTGTAATCTGTGCATACAAGAAAATTCCACATTCAAATATTTTTAGTGTAATTCTGCAGCTTGAATTATCTATTTTACAACCACAGATCTCTATAGCTGCAAAACCTATACCATGATCATCTTTTCCTCATTATTCAGTTGCTTAAAGTGCTCCATCTTATATCATTTATTGTACACTCAGTTGTATGTGTATGCCTAGTGAGAAAACACTGAGCAGTTCTGAGTTAGAACTCAGTCTTGCCTCAGTAAGTATAGATTGTTCTGACTCCTAATAATCACTATCCTTGTATTGCACACACAATAGGATAAAGACAGTTTAGCAGAACAGCAAAGGAAGAGAAAAACCCCAACAATAATACTGATAAAACAATATACAAAAAAAACCCAATTTATGCACAAGCTGCTTACCAACAGGAACCCAAAATGCCCAGTCTGCTCTTGCGCAGCGACTTCTTGTCCCCTGGCCAGCTACTCCAGCTATATACTGAGCATGGGATCTCATGGTATTGGATACCCCTTTGGATCATTTGGGACAGGCATTCCGGTTGTCTCCCATCCCAGCCTCTTGTGAAAATGAACCCTCTCCCTGCTGGAACCAGGACACTCCACTCTGGGCATTTATTAAAACATTTGCTTAATTCACTATTGATTTTCTGCTATAAAGCCACTTGGTGTTTGCCATAATCACTGCTTCAACAAACTACTGTTTTAGCAGAGCAGTGATGAAATTCAAAGGTCAAAATTTCTGTATTAACAGTTGGAAAAAAGAGGAGTGAGGAGTTGACAAATTTTACTGAAAACACCAAGCTGGAGGCTCTGGAAAGGAATGATGGAAGCATGTTTACTTCACTGGATTAACTATTGACAATTCTTTCTGTAGAATTTCTAGCCTGCCTTAGAAACTGGTTATTTCTCATTTGCAAAACCATTCAGATGGCAGATTTCACACGACTTCTTTAAAAAGTTACAGACTCCGTAGGTTTTTTGTTGGGTTTTTTTTTTAGGGGGAAAGGGGCATGATATTTTTTTGTGAATATTTATTTAACTTCTTGTGGTACTGCTGATAAACATTGGTGAATTGGAGTATTGCCACCTACAGAAAATCAGAAAAATGTTGGAAGAAGGCTATGGTGATTCATCTGAGGCACATCCATTCAAGGCAATGGAAGCCTAGTTGGTTTTGTGGGAGGCAGTACTTAGATGTGTCCAAGAAAAAAGAAAATTAAGACCTACTTTATTCCAAGTTAAAAAAAAAAAAAA
>VZTM01018126.1:0-17293 GCA_013400555.1 Jacana jacana
TGGGGGGATGCACAGGAGAAGGGCTTGCAAGGTGTTACACACCTGGAAAGGGGACAACAAAATGCCATTTGTGCCTCTAGGGTTGATGGTTGGACTCAATGATCCCAAGGGTCTCCTCCAACCAAAATGATTCTATGATTCTCTCTTGGGAGCACAGAGGGGTGGGCAGCATCCTGTCACCATCCTGCCTGGGCAGCAGTAAAGGGGATGGAGGGGAAGGAAGTGTGTGGGGGGAAAAAGGGTGGTGGAAATGCCACCAGCAGAGCCATGACCATATCTGGCCCTCTGATACCGGCAGCTCCCAGTTAACCCAGCAACATGGCCTGCCCATCGTTTGGCAACGGCCAGTTCCCTTGCACAAGTAGCCAAAGTCCCCCTGCAGGAGGACAGGGTGTCCCCGAGGGCATCGGGGCACCCCATGCCCAGGCTCAGTCCCCCCAGGCTGGCAGCACCCACCACGGTGGGGACCCAGCCATGGGTTCTGAGCACTCCTGGGACAGAGGGAGAGCAGCCCCCCACTCTCGGCGCGACAGGGACAAGAACTGTTGGCATCTCTTTGCCAAGAGAAATGCCTGTTGGCACCTCTTTGCCAAGAGAAACGAGCTTAAGGTCCAGCAGGGAGAAAGGGGAGGGATGGGGCAGGGAGAAAAATCAAGCAGCAGCCGCTTTTGTTTTGTGGAGTTGCCCAGGAGCAGCAAGGAGGGTGTGGGCAGGGTTTCTCCCCTTCCTACCTCACCAGTGCGGTTCCATCCCCGTGGGACGGGGGGCTGCGGAGCCGAGCAGCACCTCCCCGGTGAGGGGAACGGGAGGTGGAGGAGGCGGTGGCTCACCCCGACCTCCCAGTAGCCCCCCGCAGCGCTGCATTAGCCGGAAAGCCGCTGCCCAGCGGCACGGGGGACGGCAACAACACCGTCTCCATTAGAGAACGTCCGTGGGGCGAAAGCCTTTTCCAGCGCCAGCCAAGTGCATCGTGATGGGGCTGAGGCGCTCCGGGCAGCAGGATGCCCTGGCACGCACGGCCAGGGCGGGGGGAACCAGGGTATCCCGGGGCTGGCGCGGGGACACAGCCCACTGCAACGTGCCGTCTGTCCCTGCTGGGTGATGGACCCCCAACGGGCTCATCCCGTGCTCCGAAGCAGCCCCATCACCCCCTCCTTGGTCCCCCTGGAGAGGGGGAAAAGGGGGAATGCTACCTGTTAAGGAGGGAAAGAAAGAAGGGGGGGAGGGGGGAATGATGAATGAAAAACAGGCATGGAAGAAGTTGGGGTTCGACCTGAGAGCACTTCAGGGATGTAAGAAGAGGTGAAGGGTTTATAATGGGGAGGGAAATCCTCCAGCCTGTCTCTCACTGGTAGGCAGATTAGAGGAGCTAAAGTTCCCCCCAGCATTGAGAGTCTCTCATTTAAATACCATATCCCTATCTGCTGCTCTCTGAGATGCCACCGGGAGAGTCTGAACCCCCCTGTGCCCACCCCACACCCAGGCACCTCCTGAGCCAAGGGAAATAACCCACATGGGACAGATCCTGCCCTCTCCATGGGTTCTGGGCTTTTCCATGGCAGACCAGGCACCGCTGCCTGGTGTGAACCCAGGAGCAGTTAATTTCTATGGAGCATCAGGTGGGAAGCTCAAGGAGAGAGTTATAAACCTCTCCCTCCCGTGGCAGGAGCCAAGGAGCCACCAAGGAGCAGCCTGGGGATATTTTGGGGTATTGGGATGGACATAATAAACCTGAGCAGCTGGGAAGGGCCAAGACAACCTGACACAAACCCAGTGATGCTGGGACACCTTCCTCACACCACCAGTGACACCCCAGCTGGCACTGGGGCCGCACTGTGGGGTGACACCAGCTGACAGCTCCCCGACTTCGCAGCTTGCAGAGAGGCAGGGGTTTTGATCACGGCAGATCCAAGTGAGGCAGTGAAATGTCTCTAAATGAGCTGAAATGCGGTCTAATCGGCACATCTATTTTCTAACAAGTTACATATTCCCTTCAGAGCTCCAGTCATTTCAAAAACACATTAAGGAGAAATATTTGAAAGCTAAAATGTATTAAACAAGCACTTCATCCTCATCAGCAGAGAGGTTACGGACCTTTGCTGGTCTCCTTCCAATAACCTTGCACACCAGATACGAGGAGGCAATCTCCTGTTTTCAAAAACCCATTAAAAACACGTGCGGGAGAGGATGATCCCGGGGATGAGGATGAGGTGACACCAGCACCCCCTTCCCCAGCACCTTTGTGGGGGCTACCAGGGCAGAATGGGGCAGTCGTGGCCCCTGGGTGTTCCCCTATGGCAGCCAACCCCAAGGGCAGGGGGTATGAGCCAGCTCCCACCCAAAATCACCAGGAGTGACCTGAAAACATCCAAGGTTTCTTGGAAGAGAGCCGACGAGAGAGGGAGGCTGTTTATTGCTGTTTGCTGAGGCTTTGGGAAAGGGAAGGGAGAGGGAAGGTCCTGCAGCCACAAGAGAGAGGAATTTAATTTGAACAGGAAAGCAGATATTGTGTAAAAACCACACAATATTTGGGGCTGGCGCTTCAGCAAAACGTCTGACATCTCCCATCTGTGCAAGGAGAGGGATTCCCTTGGGGGGCTGGCTTCCCCCCAGCCCCAGCACACCCCAAAACACCCACACCATCAACCCTGCTTCAGAGACCACCAGCCTTTTTCCTTTCCAGGAAAAAGAAGGGGGAGGGGGGAAAAAGGCTCCTTCTAACTCTTCTCCCATTCTCCCCAGCTCGGCTGCAGCCTCTCACCAGCATGGTCACCCTCTCACCATCCCCAGTGTCACCATTTCACACACACACACACATACCCCAGCCCTGCAGGAAAGGGGCTCAAGGTGCCTTCACCACTGGGCTGGACAGGAGGAACACGAAGGATGAGCCCTGGCTTTTAATTATTTATCTTAGGTTTCTTTTTTTGTCTGACTTGTCCTAAAAAGTCCCTTGAAGCACCCGCCACAGGATGAGATTCGGATGTTCCTTGCCTTTAATTAGCTCTCCCTATGAATAAAGCCATCATCAGCCTCTGCTGGGCAGCCCAGGGCAGCTCATGTCTCTTCCTCCAGCACATGAGACAGGTTTCGGGGAGCCACAAGTGCCACCTGGAGAGGGGTGGGGGGGGGTCAGTGCCACAGCCTCCCCCTCACCCAGCCCAAGTCAGGCCAACCCTGGGGTCCAGTACCCCAAAAGTTCAGTACCACAGTGCTAATAGGATACTCTTATTAAGCCCTATAACATCCTCCCTCTTGGTCTCAGCAAACTCCCCCAGAAATGAGTTCCCAACCTCAAGAAGGGGTTTATCCTCTTACCAGTCTGGCTCTGCCACCCATGTCACCAGGGAGTCACATCCCCTGTTAACAGGGAGCTTCACAGCAGGAAAAGCTAAACCTTCTCCCCCCCCAACCTGGTCCCGTCCTTAAAACCCACCAGCTCCACCCACGGGGAGGAACTGAAGGGGTGAAGAGCTGATGCCCATCACCTGAGCAGCACCTGGGCACCCTGAGTCCTTGCCAGGTCCTGGGGGGGGGATGTTCTGAGGTTGTCCCCCCACATTAAGTGTGGCTCTCACTGCTGTGAGTGTGGCAAACCAGGCCAAACCCCATCAGGAACAGGTCCAGGTTCTGTACATACATGTTCAGCATGTAGAAGCTTGTCCATCCCATGTTCTACCCCTGCTGACCCATCCCCAAAGCAGAACTGAGACGGATTTGAGGTGCCTGGGGCTCAGCCCTGCCCTCAGCACCGTGTCCCCTCCCTGTCCCTCCCTTCTCCACCTCGCCTCGGAGCCTGTGAAGCAAAGCCTGAGCATCTGAAGCACCAGAGCCTGCCTTGCTCATATTTTTAATATAGCTTCACACAGAGCCATCCCACACACATCTGTCCCCCTCGGCACAGGCTCACATTCGCCCGCAGGCCCAGCCCCTCGCCCACACTGGCCACACAGCCCCCCCATTTCCATTTATAATGCTCCCAGTCACGCACGAGCCCCCCCACAACTTTACCCCACCGCACACAGGCTAGGGGATGTGCCTTTCCTGTGCCCCCCCCACCTCCCCTCTCCAGACACACTCTGTCTTCTTCCAAAATCCACCTGGAAAGCTGGAGAAAACCTTTCCATCCCCTTCCAGCACTGTTTTTATTCCCACCACCCAGCTCCTTTCCTCATACAATAACCCTCTCTGATAGGGTCCTGCCTGCAACGCCCGGATTTCCCACTCCTGAGCAGCCCCATCATGGGCACAGGATAGCAAACCCACACCTATAATGCCACAGCCTCTAAAGAAGGTCCATGTTATTCCTTTCCCAAATATAAAGCCAGGAAAACAGGCAGGAGAAGGGGTTTTGCCAAATCCCTCCGATGCTGGAGCCAGCCCAGGGTCCCTGCTCTGCCTCAGCCCATGGAAATCTCCCTCTGGGAGTTCAGGTAAGAAGCTGGAGAACCCCAGGAATGAGTTGGATGAGCGAGAAAAGGTCTTTAGAAGAGGGGAAAGCTGCAGAAACCAAATAAGTTCCCCAACCTGCCCCACGCAGGGATAAAACCAGGAGGAGCTGGCTGCCCAGTTTCCCAGTGACTGGCAAGGGCTTAATAACAGTTAAATAATGCATGTATTGGCAGATGTTTATAAGCCAAGCCACCAGCAGCAAATAGATGTTATTGTCTCAGAGAGGGACCCTTCGCTGCCTCCGTGTCCCTTCCCATCTGGAGCCTGCGAGGAAGCTGACAGTCCCTCTTGGAGCCCGGCCGTGCCTGATTTCCACTGGGAACCAGTCTGCAAAGCTCAGGTGTGCTCAGACAGCTCTGAAGATGGAATGATGCCTGTCCCCCAGCCCCTCCCTGGGTGCAGAAATCCAGGCGTGGGGAGGGGGACAACCACCTCAGGGTGGGCGGTGGAAGGAGGTGACAACCTTCCAACCACGGTGGCTTGATGGGGATGGGGCTCAAAGGGCAGAAATTCAAATATTGGAAGGGAAAAGGTGCCTTGGTCAAGGAGTTTGGATCCTCAGCTTGTTTCTTAGGGAAGGAGAAGTATTTCAACCCTAATTCAGCCTTGGGAAAAACAAATCCCAAGGTCTGAGCCTCACAGTCTGAGCCCATGGTCACACTGGGGTGGAGGTTCACCCGCAGCGGCCCAGGGGTGGCATTATACAGCTATACCTCTGGCTGCACAACTGGATTGGGTGTCTGAATCCACAGGGATTGACCCCCAGGGGTAGTGACCCCGTGTATATATTGCCCATCGGGGGTGGTGGAGGGGATGCTGCCTCTCCCATGCTCCGGGCTGCCGGGTGGCAGAGGCCGTGCAGGCGTGAGGCTCTGGCCACCATTCCCAGTCACTGCCATTACCCGCTGTTTTTCACTGGGCATCGGGAAGAGGAAAAGTCTCCATGGCAACAGAGGACAGATGTGACCACCACTCAGAATCACGCTCCGCAGCCAGCACGTTTTGGGGGCTGAACCAGGCACCCATGAACCAGACATGCCAGGAAGGAGACCTGCCTCCCGTGCAAGAAGGGGTGACCTACAATTCCCCAAATTTTACAGCAGGGAACCCCGGGCAAGGTCACAGGGGGGAGGAATTGGGGCTGGAGCCCCACTTCTAACCCCCCAACCCAGTCTCTCCAGCTCAGGCTGGGGGCTGGGGCTGCCCTCTCCTGGGTTTGACTGGCAGGCTGCGAGGAGGAGGGTGGGATGTGCTGGTGAATTATGCCAAATTTTGGCAGGTTGGGGCCAGCTCCCTGGGCTAGTGTGAAAGAGGGGGCGCTGTCTTTCATCAGCTGGTAGCCAGGTTTCTCTCCTGCAAGGGCTGTGTGGGCAAAGAATTGTTGATGCATAATGTATGGACATCTGAGCAGGAAGGGGACGGGGGGAAGGAGGAAAGGGAAGGGGAGGAAAAGGGGTTGAGAGAATCAGGTCTCCCCCCTCTTCACCCCGCATTTGGCCTCTTTCTATGCTGTGGGGGGACCCTTTGCTCCCTGAAGCCCCCCAAAACTCCCTGCCTGCTCTGTGGGACCTTCAACCACACCAAGGGCTATCCTGGCAACACGGTTGTTAAAGGGGGACAGAGCCCCAGCAGCGCTGTCCCTTGGGGGCTGAGAGGTTGTTGGGGGGTGACACGTCAGCCCCCAGTCACGGGACAGACCCACGGAGAGGACAGTCAGCTCTGCATCCCCCCAAGAGAGGTGAGAACATCCCCCTTTCCACAGAGACCCCGCCTCCAGCAGCCACCCCTTCACAGGGGAAGGAAAAGCCAGATGCTTCGACAAGGTTTGGTTTCTTCCTGCAGCTTTGAGAGGATTTTCTCGTTAGAGGGAACAGCTTTGCTGATTGCGGAGATGACCGATATTTCCACTAACCAGGCAAGAAATCCCACACTGACCCCCCCCCCTCAGGCAGGATGGCCTGTGGGGAGGACAGGCTGGGAGCTCTCTGTGCTTGGCTGGCTCCATCCTGTCCTTTATTTCTCAGGGTGCCACCAGCAGAGCCAGCTTAGTGGGCAACAGCAGGGTCTTCCATCGGATGGAGAGAGAACCAAAGCCCAAAGCTCCCCATTCCAAGCTGGTCTTAAGATGGAAAACCCATCTGGGTGACAGTGTGGGACTTCCCTGTGCCTGGGACCTGCTGGCAGTGCCCCACAAGCCTGGTCCCAGCGAGGACAGCAGGTCCACATCAGGATGGATGATGAAGAAGATACTGGTGAACTGAATTACTTCAGTTCACCAGTATCTTCTTACCAGTCACCAGGGTTTAGTGAAGGCTGTGGNAGCGAAGAGAAGAGCAACGCAGCAAAACCATCAGGTCTGAAGAGCCAGCTCCGCAGCAGCATCCAGCGTGGGCGGGCTTGGGGCAAAAGGGTGCTCAGCAAGGTCAAGGGCAGCTGGAAACCAACGGGGAGGAGATACCAGCGGGGAGCTTTGGAGGGGACTGGGGGGAAAGCGGAATTTGGGCAATATTCTGTGCCAAAAGGATAAAAAAAAAAAAGAAAAGNGACCCACGGAGAGGACAGTCAGCTCTGCATCCCCCCAGGAGAGGTGAGAACATCCCCCTTTCCACAGAGACCCCGCCTCCAGCAGCCACCCCTTCACAGGGGAAGGAAAAGCCAGATGCTTCGACAAGGTTTGGTTTCTTCCTGCAGCTTTGAGAGGATTTTCTCGTTAGAGGGAACAGCTTTGCTGATTGCGGAGATGACCGATATTTCCACTAACCAGGCAAGAAATCCCACACTGACCCCCCCCCAGGCAGGGTGGCCTGTGGGGAGGACAGGCTGGGAGCTCTCTGTGCTTGGCTGGCTCCATCCTGTCCTTTATTTCTCAGGGTGCCACCAGCAGAGCCAGCTTAGTGGGCAACAGCAGGGTCTTCCATCGGATGGAGAGAGAACCAAAGCCCAAAGCTCCCCATTCCAAGCTGGTCTTAAGATGGAAAACCCATCTGGGTGACAGTGTGGGACTTCCCTGTGCCTGGGACCTGCTGGCAGTGCCCCACAAGCCTGGTCCCAGCGAGGACAGCAGGTCCACATCAGGATGGATGATGAAGAAGATACTGGTGAACTGAATTACTTCAGTTCACCAGTATCTTCTTACCAGTCACCAGGGTTTAGTGAAGGCTGTGGGAAACAGGAGCCCATAGAAGGTTCCCTCCCACTGGGGGGGCTTCTCTGAAGCTGGGATGGGGGCAGCTCAGGAGAAAACCAGGGGGCTTGCTGGGGAGTTCAGCAGCGGATCAGGGGCTGATGACAGGCAGGCACTGGCAGTTAAAAGGGAAGGAGTCAAGGAGCCGTGCTGGGGTGAGTGGGGAGAGGTCACCCAGAGCTGGGAGAGCCAAGAGCAGCAGCTGCTTTACTATTTCTTTTGTGCTGGGAGGAGTTNTAAATAAATAAAAGGGGAGGCTGTGAAGTCTTAGACAATGTGAAGGGGAAAGGCAAGGAGAGAGCTGAGTCACGGCTAACACCTCGCTGGCGGGTGAATGCCACAGCCTGAGCGGATCAGCGCTGCCTGCGGCAGCCGGAGAAGAAAGGGAAAAGGGCAGGGGAGAGGACAGGGAGGCAGGGATTAACTATCATTTACCACGGCTGGGCTTGAGCTGGTGGCGAGACAGCCACCAGGAGACAGCACAGAGGCAGTCCTGAGCCATTAACAGACCCCGGCTTCCAGACTCCCAGACCCCAGCTCCCAGACTCCCAGACCCCGGCTCCCAGACTCCCAGACCCCGGCTCCCCGACTCCCAGATCCCGGCTCCCAGACTCCCAGATCCCGGCTGCTCCTCCCGGTGCCCCCAAGTAAAAGGCAAAAGGTGAAAGGAAAGAATGTCATCGGAGGCAGCAAAAAACTTGGATTTCTCCATGTTCTAGCTCTCCCGAAGCAGATTTTTCTCTGCTTCATAGCAGAGGGTCCTAGGGCTGCCCGTGACCTCTTTCTTCAGGTAAAACTCCTGGAGGGGAGCAGAGGGGGCTTTGTCAAGGCTGGTGTCACCCCAGATGGTGGTCCCCATCCCTGCCTCCATCACCCCCATCATTGGGGGGTGGTGATGGGGAGCATCCTGTGTCCCTGGCTGGAGGGCGAGGAGGGGCTGCCCTGGGTGGGAGAGCCTGTGAAAAGCTGGGAAGGTGGGAATGTCTCAAAGGAGCAAGTTCGAAGGCTATTTCTGTAGCAGAAGGAACCAGAAATCTGGGTCAGAAGGGGTAGGAGACACATCTCAGTGGGTTGCTAGGATGAGAAAGACGCGTTCCTCCAAACGGGGAGGACGAGGTGCCCAAGGCCAGCAGCTCAGCCTGCAGAGCTCAGGGTCCCAGCAGTGTCCCCAACCACGTGGCGGGGACCCAGGGCCACCTCCAGTGACACCCAGCAACTGCAAAGCGCAGAGGAGAGGAGTTGAAGGAGGTTACAGGGGCCTGCCTTTTGCAAACACGGGTTAACAGAGACGGGTCAATCCTGCCCAAAGCCAGGCAGTGGGTCGATAGCAAAGCATGTCCCAGTCCCATTTTGCCCGGTCACCGTGCTGTGCTGGCCCCAGGAGGGCGAGGAGATGGGCAAGGGTTGGGGACACGACGCGCTCCGCCGGCGATCGATAAGCAACAGGAGCAGCGCATGAGGTTTTCTTCTTGCTTCCCACTGACTCACTGATGGGGATTTGGCAATTCAAATCTTGTTGATCATGTCTCCTGCCACGCAAATTTAAAAAAAAAAAAGGGGAAAAAAAAGAAAGGTTTTTGGCAGGGGCTTCTAGAAAACTTGGGTTCAGCCCAATACAAATGAGGAAAACTTTTGCAAAGTCAAAAATTCGCAGGAGGAGGGGGAAAAAAAATCATCTCTCTTTTCCTGAAAAGCTGAAACAGGCTGACTGCATCTCCCCTCTTCCCTGTGAGGGCAGCAGCATCTTCCTGAGCTCGTGGTACTTTCTCCATTTGATTCATCCAGTGAAACACCCTCCTTCCCAGCTTCCTTGCCCCCGGCCTCTCACCTCCCGCTGGAGAAAAATCTCCCTGGAATTTGTAAGAGGACAGAGGGGTGGGCAAAGCCCCCTGGGTGGTAAATCCATTCCTAAGGGGAACTTGCTGGTGAGCCCCAAGGAAACCGGCTCCCAAAGACCTTTTCTTGCCTTGTTTGCCTGAAATGCAGCAGCAGCAGCCGTCAGCAGTCTGTACCTTTAAATCAGAGACAGCCTGATCCCCAGGATAGCAGCTGGAAAGGGCATATCCATAGCTCCAACAGGGATGAGAGCCTCCTCAGTCCCTGGGCATCAGCAAACAGGGGCTGACAGTGGAGCCTGGAGCCTGCCCGGCTGCAGGTACCTGAGGGGCTGTGGGGACCCTGTTCAGCCCCAGGAGCTGGGGGGACAGGGGAGAAGCAGAACAGAAGTGATGCAGAGGATGGGCAAACTCAGCTCACCCAGCACCAGGATCGATGTGATGGGACTCAGGCTTGGCTCGGACCACGACCAGGAGGGCGAGGGAAAGATTCTCTCCTCCCTCCTGCCAGAGGCTGAGCTCCCTGCTCTGGGGAGCATCAGGAAAGGGACAGAGCCAGGAAAACATAAAACACAGCCCCAAAAACACCGTGTGGGAACGCTGAAAGGAGCAGGAGCACAGACACTCGCACGTTCCTGACCCGACGAGCACCTGAGCCCCAGAGGACTCCCTGAGACGAGGCTGTTCAGGATAGAAATGCCAATCACATTTCCCTTCAATGTGATCTTATCAGGGCTGGGCTTGCCAGCCAGAGCTAATTAAATCCTTGATGCAGTCACTGCTTAAATGAAAGTTTGTTTCCTGCAATAGTAAAGCCAAGGATGGAGGCAGCCTGGGCTTTCTTGCATCTTGCAAGAACATCTGCCGTGGCCAACGCACGGAGGTCCTCCCTGCTCCACGGTCCAGAGGGAGACACACACATACCCAGTCCCTGGGATTCTGCCCAGACTTAAGAGCCCCAAGAGGAGCAACAGGCAGGATCCAGCTGTGATTCCCAGGGTGGGAGGTGCTGCCCCATCTCCAACATTTGGAGGTTACAAGGTGCACGATGGCCAGGGGAGCTCTGGGTCCATCAAAGCACCTCAGGGGAGCCCTGGGTCCATCACAGCACCTCAGGGGAGCCCCAGAGCTTTGCATAGCATGTTTTGTTGCTAAACTGGTGCAGCACGAGATGTTGCAGGACCAACCTGGACCCCAAAAGCAAGCACTGTCTAGCAAGACAGCAGCCCAGACGCTGCTGGGTTGCAGTGTCTGGGCTGCTGTCTTGCCAGACACTGCACAAAGTTACCTTGAAGACGGTAGGTACGGCCAGGCACTGGGTTCAGAGCCACAAAATAAACTTTACTTTGACTTCCAGGGACCAGCAGAAGGCAGCTGGGAGAGGCAGCTCTCACCCCTTAACCTGTCCCTGACCAGGAGGTAAAGCCACCATCCAGCAGCCAATGGGCAAAGGAAAACAAGAAATAAAGAGAGGAGATGGGGCCGGGGGGGGGACACACACCAGCAAAGGCCACACTGGTCCCCCATGGAGGCTCAGGGCTCCACTGAGGAGCTGTTGTGTCACAGAGGACATCCCCTGGCCCTGATCCCCAGCAACGCCTGGCCCAGTTTCCATCACCCATAAGCAAGGGGAGGAACCATCACCCAGACTATGGTAACCAGTGCTTTATTGGGAGATCTTTACCGCAGGACAGGAATATTACAGCACTGTTTGTTTGATGTCCAGGGATGCTCTGGCACCACAAGGAGGGTTCCCTCCTCTGGTTTCCCCCAGCTGATCCCACCTGCTCCTCCTGTGGCTCCTGCTTCGAGGAGTCTCCAAAAGGCATCGTGGCTTTAAAATGTTGGGGGAAACCTCCCTAATCTAATTCTCCCTAATCTAATTCTGCATCACTAAGTCCTCACAGCTCCAAGAAGCCCTGGCAGGCGTTCACCCAACAGCCAGAGCCTAAACCCAGGGAACAGGGAAGAGCAAGATGCTGCAAAGCTGAGGAGAGAGGATGATCACACAGTTAAAGCACTGACAGAAAACTCGATAGCCGGGGATCTAGTCCCATCTGCCATATGCTTCCTCCGGGACTCTTCATCTCTATTTTTGGGCCATCCACACTTGCCTGCCTCTGAGGGAAGGTGGGTGGCAGGGAGGCTATCACAAGCTGTTGTGCTTTGTGGGGCTTTTTTAGTTGTTCTTACGAAAGCTGGGGACTAATTTGCAGAGTAAATTGAAGAGCCTCGTCATCCGGAGACGTGTCCATTCAGTACGGTTTGTGAGAGCTCTGGCAGCCACAGCCCGGCTCGCTCAGGAGCAGCAGAAGGTCCTGGGGACAAGGGTTGAAGAGCATCAGGGACATATCCAGGGCTGGACACCAAGATGGAGATGAGAAATCAGGACTTGCCAGGCCCTCACAGTTGGGCGGGTTTCATCTGGTTCCATTCACAATGTCAGTCTCTGACACCAGGACCTGGCAAGTTGTGCCTAAAAAGCTCAGAACAAGAAGGAAAAGAAAGAAGGAAAAGAAGGAAAGGAAGGAAAGGAAGGAAAGGAAGGAAAGGAAGGAAAGGAAGGAAAGGAAGGAAAGGAAGATTAAAAAAAATGTGCTTAGATGCTTCCACCCCTAATTCAACCTCTCCAGAAACCAGCTCTCCAATAAGACCGTTCAATACCACTTGAGTCCAGAAGATGCAGCCAATAAATCATATTCCTGGGGTGGAAGAGCTGACAGCAAGAGCATGCCGGGCACGGAGGAGGTAGAGTGAAAAACCTGCCTCGCTGCAGGAGGTCTGCACACCTGGGGTCAGGGATTTGGGCAACCACCTCACCCCCAACAGGCGCCGCAGGAGGTGTCTTCTCCCTCATCCATCATCCAGCGGGGCCGAAGGCTGTCTTTAGCCAAAGGGGAAGGGAAGGAGCCACCGCCGTCCTTGTTCTCACGCATAGGTGCCTTCCCTCTCACAAGCATTGCCAATCAGAGGAGAAAGTGGGATGAAAAGAGCTCCCAAGGGAGAGCGGGCAGCTGGAGACGGCGGGAGAGGAAGGAGGAGGCAGGAGGAAGAATCCCGAGATGCCTCGCTACCGAGTTCACGCTGAGTGGAATTGCTGGCAATTTTCTAAAGAGGGGAAAAAAAAAGACACAACAGTTTGCATGAAAGAGGAAAGAAAGCAATAAAAAGGAAAAAAAAAAAAACCCAGCCTGTCAGCAGGGTTGAAGGCAGGAGGGGAGAGACGATGCTGGGGGACACCGTGCACTAAGCAAGGGGGTCCCACGACAGGCAGGAGAGGGGGGAGTCAGAGCCTGCCCGAGCCCACCGCGGGGCTGGGGCAGGACCCTGCAGCTCCACACCCCATCCCCATCCCTCTGTCCATCGAGGCTAGCACCCCCCAACACCCCCGGGGGCGAAGCAGCACCACAGCACGCCGAAGGTGCTAATAGCTGCACCGGATCCGGGGGGAAACAGCAGCTCTCCTTCCAGCCAAGCAGCCTGATAAGTGCTTTTTCAGGCTCAATGGAAGAGAATAAGCTTAATTTATTTAATTTCCCCCCCCACCCCATCTACAGCAGCTACAGACAACAGAACTCACTGCCTAAGCCTTCAGCTGGCAAAGCCTGAGGGTCTCCACCAACCTCCCCCTGCCCTCCCTGGAGCCACAGAAGCTGTGAACAGGCTCACAGACCCAGGGCCAAGGCTGGATCAACGCCACACTCCCAGCCCAGCCGGCACCACGCCGAGCGGTGTTAACGATCACCCAACCAAGGGCTGCAGAGAGAGATGGTGTTTATTGAGCCCAGAACTCGGCGGAATGACAGATTTAGGGTATTCCGCAGGGAAAGCAGACCTGGTTGATGGTTGCTCCTGTTGCCCGGGAGACACAACGGGCCCCAGCATTATTTATGCTTTTTCAACGACCAAGACAGCACCAGGATGATACGGCTCATTGATTTCCCTAATGAAAACCTTGGTGAACCGTGATGTCGGACCACAAAATAGTGGTGGATCACACGAGCCAAAGAGGCATCGGCATGAGCGGCTGTTACACCCCGATGGATGGGAACCGGGAGGCACGTGGAGCCAGGGAAAGAGCCGTGCAGCCCAAGTGACAGAGCCTGTGTTCATCGCAGCTGGTGCCAGGACTCCTGGCATCTCCGGGTGCTTTCACAGAATGTCAGAGATTGGAAGGGACCTTGAAAAATCATCTAGTCCAATCCCCCTGCCAGAGCAAGAACACCTAGAGCACATCACAGAGGAACATGCCCAGGTGGGTTTGGAATGTCTCCAGAGAAGGAGACTCCACCACCTCCCTGGGCAGCCCCTGCCAGGGTTCAGTCACTCTCACTGTGAAGAAGTTTTTCCTCATATTCAAGTGGAACCTCCTCTGTTCCAGCTCCCACCCATTGCCCCTTGTCCTGTCATTGGGTGTCACTGGGAAGAGCCTGGCTCCATCCTCCTGACACTCACCCTTTACAGATTTATAAAGGTTAATAAGGTCACCACTCAGTCTCCTCTTCTCCAAGCTCAAGAGACCCAGCTCCCTCAGCCTTTCCTCCTCTGGGAGATGCTCCACTCCCTCCATCATCTTGGTAGCCCTGCCCTGGACTCTCTCCAGCAGTTCCCTGTCCTTCTGGAACTGAGGGGCCCAGAACTGGACACCATATTCCAGATGGGGTCTCACCAGGGCAGAGTCAAGGGGGAGGAGAACCTCTCTCCACCTACTGACCACCCCTCTTCTGATACACCCCAGGATGCCCTTGGCCTTCTTGGCTTTCCTAAGGGCTTTGTTTTTTTCCTTTACCATTAATGGACCAAACCACAGAAGAGCCAGGAGTTCTCATCCCTCTACTCGTTGCTTTGATGAAATGCCTGAAGGACAGGGTGTACAGATGCCAAATCCCAATAAAGCAAGCTCTTCACCTCAGGGATGCAGGGAGAAGGGGTGGGGATGCCAACCCTCTTAAACATCCGTAATTACTACGCCTGGAAAATACACGCTTTACACATATATTTAAGAAACCTAGAAGAATAGAGGGGTGGGGGGTGGAAAAAAAAAAACCTCCAAATCTCATCTCCCAAATTATCAGCAAACTGCCTCCTGCAGAGCTGACAGTCAGAAACAAAACAGTCATTACACCCCAAACCGCTGACGGGAGGGAAGGGATCCGTCAGGTGGGTTTGCCATTAAACATCAGACATGCAAATCCGAGCTGCAGCCTAACGAGGAGCAGAGCAAGGGGCCAGCAGGAGCAGGATGGCTCCAGGAAAGCCACAACCCAGCTGAGAGATGGTAAAAGCAGGCAGAAGGAGCTCAGTGGCGGTGGGGGAAATGGGTAATTGGGGTGGGAGTCGCTGGGAATGGAAAAATCCCAGTTTAAAGAAGGTGGGGAACAATGTGGCTGCTTTGCCTTGGATTTTCCAAGGCTGACATCAGGCTGAGCACTCAGCCAGGATGTGAAACACACACCTGGGTGGGCAGGACCCACTCTCCAGTGTGGAACGAGGGGACAGCCTGGGAAACCCCCAGGTTTGGCAGCAGAGAAGGTATTTGTCCATCCCTGGCCAGCACGGGATGTGCCAAGGGCTCCATCCCAGGGGACAGGAGGGATGAGGGTGGCAGCCACCCCACTGGCAAAGCCAGTGTGGCAGATCCAGGTGAGGACACCCCGGCTCTGTCAGCACAAGGGACTGACTCCTTCGCCAGCAATTCCAGAGCCCTGTTACAGGCAGATGTGGCACATCTGTTGGCAGCAGAAACCAGCCCTACCCTCAGCAGCTCCCAGAGCTATTGCATGAAGGCACCACCAACTCAAACTTCCCCAAACTCCCTGGGTGACCCTGTGGGAAGCCCACGTGGGTTACAGAGCTGGTCACAGCTTCCAGAAAACAAACAAACAAACAAAAAAACAACCCCCAAAATACCAAAATCAACATCCAAACCCTCTTGCAAACAGCCCCTCACTGGCTCAGAGCAGATGCTGTTGAACAAACCCCAGCCCTCAGCGCCAGCACCCGCGGAAGGTGAGGAGGCAGCGGGGAGGCTGGTGACACCGGGGTTTGTTTAGTCTGAACGAGAGGAGACCGAGGAAGACATGATGAAAGTCCTCAAAGGCATAAAGGGCAGCAGCAGAGGACAGGAATAATCTGTTCTTTGTGTCTGCTGCAGAAAGGACAAGAAATAATGGGCTTAAACTGCAGCAAGGGAGATCTTGACTAGATGGTAAGAAAAACTTTCTAATAATAAGGACTATTAGAGCCCTGCGACAGACAGCCCAGGGAGGCAGTGGTATCTCCATCACTGGAGGCTTTTAAGAAGGAGGCAGACGAATATCTGTCAGAAATTATCTAGGAATAGTTGATCCTGCCTTGGGGCAGGGGATAAATTAAATTACCTTTTAAGGTCCCCCTCCAGCTCTCCCTTTCTGCGGTCCCTTGTTAAGCACGTCCCCAAGGGCTGTGTGCCTTTAAGGAGAAAGCCTCTCCCTAAGAAAACAAGCACATCCATCTTCAGAAAAGTGCTGTCATTAGCAAAGCTGAGGGGGCCAGGGCAGAGGAGAGCTGCGCAGAGGTGAGGACCCACCAACCCAGGCAGGGAGATGCGGGATTGATCTGCTCAAGGTGCCCCACCGGTCACCCCGTGTCACAGGGCACAGCTGCCCTGCAAAGGCGTCTGGGGGGGGAAAGTCCTCCGTGAGGGGCAGAAAGAGGGGGGGAAAGCCTCGGGCAGGGGTGCAGAGGCAAAGGAGCCCTCCCAGAGGAAAGGGATAATAGATTAACAACATCTTTTGGGGAGGGAGGGGGGTACAACACAAGATATTTTTTGTGTATCACCACTCTTTAGCACATTTCGGAAGCGTTCGGTTCCCACTGGCTCGAGGAAGGCCATGGCTGAGCTCAGCTCTGGCATTCCAGGGACATCTAGGGCTGCAGAGGAACTCTGTCTGTCTGTCTGTCCCGGGAGAGGTACCCACAACGTGGGAAGATGCTACCTGGAAATTCACAGGACCCATTTGCAGCTTAGAGCGTCAGATCATGCCAACGGTGACGGGATCTCCCTTCCCTTTCAAAGACCAGCTCTTTCTTCACGTCAGCTCTTTAGCAGGCACCGAAGAAGGGAGCCAGACCCATCTCCCACCTCCTCCAACCTCTATTCCCCACTGAGCCGCTTGTCAGCGGGTGCACAGCTCCATCTGGGAGCGTTAGCTCATGTGGGGCTGAGGGAAGGGCTATGACTCTCCCCGAGGAGGGGTCGGGGTGGGACACGCTCCCCACCCCCGGGTGGAATGGGATGTATCTGCCTGGGGTCCAGGTTGGCTGTTTGTTTGGGCATTTCAGAGTGGTTTATGGCCAGGCTGCAGACAGCAGGGCTGCAGTCAGCCCCTCTTGCCCAGCCAGCGGGGGGGGTCATGGGGAGACGGTGCTGACGTGCTCGGTGCTTTGCCGATGCCGTCATACAATAAATCTGCAGCCTCCTCTGGGGACAGCTCTCCAGACACAGGAGAGGTTGGGCACAGCTTCCTGGGAGACCTGCTCCCAGGGCTCTGGAGCCTGCTGAGACACCCAGGGAGCCTGAGAGGAAAGAGGGACGGGGACTTACCCCCAGCCCCGGCAAGTCTAGCAAGAGACCACGAACTCCAGTACCTCTGTTGTCCCAGTGGGGCTCACGGACTCCCTCCTGGGTCTGAGATGGGAGACAAAACCCAGCATTTAGCAGTACCCTCCATTCTGACAACAAATGGAGCTCTGAAAACAGAGGCTCCTGCATGTCCCTGCCCTAACAAAAGGGGCTGTGGGATTTTTCTGCCCCCCCCCCCAGCACCTCCAGCCTCTATAA
>VZTM01018127.1:934-15628 GCA_013400555.1 Jacana jacana
CTGTGTGACCTGCTCTGGGTGTTCCTGCTCCAGCAGGGGATTGGACTGGGTGAGCTTTCAAGGTCCCTTCCAACCCTTAATATTCTGTGAACCTCACAGGCTTTCTGGGATCTGTGTCTTCGTGGTGCACCAACAGCTGAGGGCATCAGAGCTGCAGGAGGATGTGTGTGCGTGCACGTGTGCCGCGCTGTAACTCCTCCTCTGCTTGGTTCGAATTGCATTGCACCACTTCAGCAGAGGCGAGGTGTTCTCTCTCCTCTCCCTCGGTGTGCGACGAGGGGTGGCGAACCTCTCCCTCCCAACCTTCTCTCTCGCCTTTGCAAACCTTAACAGTTAAACACCACTGAGTTCGGGAGGTGCAATAACTGCTCTTGTCCAACTTCCAGCCGATGGCCATCAACGCACAAGTAATGAGTTGATTGAAGTTAAGCAGCAAACTCACCGTCATGGTCTGGAGGACAGTCTGGAAGTCTCTTCTTCCAGTTGGCTGTTTCTGGGCTCTCCAGTTCAACAGGGAACTGCTGGAGAGGGTACAGCAAAGGGCTACAAAGATGATGAGGGGACTAGAACATCTCTCTGATGAGGAAAGGTTGAGGGACTTGGGTCTTTTTAGTCTGGAGAAGAGAAGATTGAGGGGGAATCTGATCAACACCTAGAAATACTTAAAGGGTGGGTGTCAGGAGGATGGGGCCAGGCTTTTATCAGTGGTGCCCAGGGACAGGACAAGAGGGAATTGGGCACAAACTTGAGCATAAGAAGCTCCATCTCAATGTAAGGAGGAACTTCTTGATTGTGAGGGTGGCAGAGCCCTGGTGGAAGAGACCCAGATGCCAGAGAGGTGGTGGAGTCTCCATCTCTGGAGACATTCCAAACCCACCTGGACACGTTCCCACGGGACCTGCTCTGGGTGGACCTGCATTGGCAGTGGGGTTTGACTGATGAAGCTTTTACTGCAGGGACAGAGATATGGAAGACCAGCAAGCTCTTAAGCCCATGCTGTAGCACAAAATGCATTGAATGTTAAATAGGAAAAGAAATTAATTTAAGAGCTACTGAAGGCAATCTACGTGGGGAAGCCTCTCTTATCAGTACTGCTGCGAGCCGGGTACGCTGGAGATAAGGAGCTCAGAAAAGGGGATTTCTGCATCAGCTATTTTTAGGCAAGGGAGAACGAGGAACTGAATCTCCTCGTGGAGCCGACGTAAGGAGGCGGATGCCTTTTGAAAGGAGCAATTTAGTGGACTGGAAATCAATGCTTTGCTTTATGGTATTTATACTTACCGCTGCTTCTCTGTAGGGTTCTTGGCTTTGTCTGACGGGGTTCTCCTGGAGCACTCTGAGGCCGTTTGCTTTAGTAGTCGCTGGATACGAAGTAGAAGAATGTTTTGAAAGTTCATTTTGTCTTTGGGCAAAATAGTTCTCTGTAAAACAAACCCCTGCTCTTTCCAAGAGAGATCTGGAGGGGCTGGAGCGAGTGCAGAGGAAGGACAAGGAGCTGGGGAAGGGCCTGGAGAACAAATCTTACGAGGAATGACTGAGGGAGCTGGGACTGTTTAGTTGGAGGAAGAGGAGGCTGAGGGGAGACCTCATCCCTTTCTACAACTGCTTGAAAGGACATTGTGGAGAGGTTGGTGCTGGTCCCTTCTCAAGGGCAATTAGCGATAGAACAAGAGGGAATGGCTGCAAGCTGCAGCAGGGTAGGGTCAGGCTGGACATTAGGAAAGAATTCTTCCCAGCAAGAGTGGTCAGAGCCTGGAATGGGCTGCCCAGGGAGGTAGTGGAGTCCCCATCCGTGACTGTTTCAGAGTCAATTAGATGTGGAGTTGAGGGATCTGCTGCAAGGGAGAACTTTGTAGAGTAGGGCTGATGGTTGGACTGGATGATCCCCAGGGTCTCTTCCAACCTGAATGATTCCATGATTCTATGATTCCTGAAACCCTCGGCGTAAGGATTCTTTGTGGAAGGATTTTCCCATCGGCTTTTTCCAGGTGAGATCCACTGGTTTTCCCCTTCTCTTCTCTTTGCCCCGTGGCCCTTTGCTGTTGACTGCCTGCTGGTTTATTTTGCGTGCCTCTTGCTTGCCCCTTTCTCCCCGGGGTGTTGTCTCTGCCCCTGTTTGATTTGTGACCGGTGTTTGCCTACCAGCTTGTTGATCAGGTTCCTGCGAGTCTCTACGCTTTGGCAGGGTTTGCATTAACTTTTGGTGCTTTCTTTTCAGCAATTGCCTTTTTCATTGCTGTTCCTGGAGCCATCTCTTCCTCTCCAGAGATCTGGTGATTGCACAAGTCTGTTGGGTTTTGGGGTTTGGGTTGGGTTTAGATTAAATGCTATTGTGTGTGGTTCCTTCAGCTTCACTGGTCAAAAACGTCTCACATGTCATTTTTGTTGTGGATTTAAACTGCTTTTTGGAGAATTCCCAGGGTTTCCCTCCCTTACCCCCTACAACCTGCTGTTTTATTTACATGCTCTGGTATTCTGCATTCGGCATTTTTTTTAATTGCTGCTCCTTGCTCCGCTGCACTTGGCTTCACCCACCTCCTCCTCCTCCTCCCGCCCTTGTTCTCTCTCCTTCCTGCAGTTTCACGGTAGGAAACCTTACTTATGAACCATCTTCCCTGTAAAGTTCATCTGCTTGGAAACAAGGATCTGATCCCCTTGGTTATATTTTATTCATACGCTCCTTCACAATATTCGTAACACCCGCTTCCCTGCCTGTTTCCGCAGTGTTCTATCTAGACCCATTTCTCACAGAATCACAGAATATCAGGGGTTGGAGGGGACCTTGAAAGATCATCCAGTCCAATCCCCCTGCTGGAGCAGGAACACCCAGAGCAGGTCACACAGGAATGCCTCCAGGCGGGTTTGGAATGTCTCCAGAGAAGGAGACTCCACATCCTCCCTGGGCAGCCCCTGCCAGTGTTCCCTCATCCTCAACGTAAAGAAGTTTATTCTCATGTTTAAGTGGAAGCTCCTCTGTTCCAGCTTGCACCCATTACCCCTTGTCCCATCATTGGATGTCACTGAGAAGAGCCTGGCTCCATCCTCCTGACACTCACCCTTTACAGATTTATAAACATTCATGAGGTCGCCCCTCAGTCTCCTCTTCTCCAAGCTCAAGAGACCCAGCTCCCTCAGCCTTTCCTCCTATGGGAGATGCTCCACTCCCTTCATCATCTTGGTAGCCCTGCCCTGGACTCTCTTCAGCAGTTCTCTGTCCTTCTGGAACTGAGGGGCCCAGAACTGTTCGCTTCACCATAAAGCCAGAATCCCCTCCTGGGGTTGTCATTTCTAGCCTTTTTATTAGATCTGGATGCAGATTTTCCTTCATTTTTAGCCAATATTATGGGTTTGAGGGGTTGGTTTGGGGCGGGGGGGAGCGTTTGTTTGTTTTGTTGTGGTTTGGGTTTCTTTTTCGGTCTTAATCCAATTTAGGAATTGGATTAAATTTATTCTCTTTCCTGTGCCTCTGCAGAGGTGTGTAAACCTGCTGTCAGACACATCTCTGGAAGGAGTTTTGTGCTCCATGGAATCTTGTTAGTCATTGGCCAGTGCATTGGACAGTCAGAGTTGTTTCATACCCTCCTGAGATCCTCCCTCCTCTTATTTGATGCACTTTATCCCCCACTGTCTCCTACACGAGTTTTCCCACCCTTAGTGCTAGCCTTTTAAGTAGCTTGATTAAATATCTGTGGAGTCAAATTAAGAGAAGTCAATGGGAGTTGAGTAAGATAAAGGTAAATCAATAAAAGAACTCTGCCAGCCCAGGAAAATAACAATCTTTAGTCTTTCAGCTACTTCTAGCAGAAAATCGCCAGTTCCAAGCCTGGCCTTGTATCCTGACTTGCCCAAACTCATGGAATTTCGGAGAAAGGGAATGCAGGATTTTAAACTTTTGAGGAGGAGAAAAACAGGCAGTTCAGGGGCAGGTCTCTGCTGGGTGGTCTCTTTTCTTCCAGTATCTGACAGGAGAGCTGGGGAGGGACTTTAATCTGTGAGTGTAGAGACAGGACAAGGGGTAACAGCTTTAAATTGGAAGAGGGAAGATTTAGATTAGATACCAGTAAGAAATTCTTTCCTGTGAGGGTGGTGAGACACTGGCCCAGGTTGCCCAGAGAAGCTGTGGCTGCCCCATCCCTGGAAGGGTTCAAGGTCAGGCTGGATGGAGCTTGGAGCAACCTGGTCTGGTGGGAGGTGTCCCTGCCCAGGGCAGGGGGGTTGGAACTGGATGACCTTTGAGGTCCTTTCCAACTCTAACCATTCTATGATTCTCATGGGCCTGGCTGCAAGGCTTGCGTGTTGGAAGAGGCTTTCTCACCTGCTATGTGGTGGTTCAGAGGAGGTCAGAAATGCTGCTTTGGTGTGTGGTCCGAGAAGAAATAGGGGTGCACCTGGTGAATGAAAGGAGCACTACTGAGGCTTCATTGGTTGTCAGCAAGGTTCCTGCTTCAGTTTCGTTTGTGCTGTAGATGGAGGCTGGAGTCAAACCCTTTGATGTTTTTGTTTCCCCTCATCTCTGTTTTTCAAATTACTCTCTACCCATTCTGCAATTTGCGTCTGAAATAAGAGAACAACTAACTTCCCCCTTTGTGATGAAATAGACTGGAATTGAGCTTCTGAACACGACAAGGTCAGTGGCTCTTCTGGTAAAAAACTTATAGAATCACAGAATTGCCTAGCTTGGAAGGGACCTCTGGACATCATCCACTCAAACCCCTTGCCAGAGCAAGGTCACCCAGAGCAGGCTGGACAGGAACAGATCCAGGCAGGTTTGGTATATCTCCAGAGATGGAGACTCCACCACCTCTCTGGGCAGCCTCTTCCAGGGCTCTGCCACCTTCAAAGTCAAGATGGTCCTCCTCGTGTTCAGGTAGAATTTCCTGTGTTCCAGTTTGTGCCTGTTGCCCCTTGTTCTGTCACTGGACACCACTGAGAAGAGCCTGAACCCATTCTCTTGGCATCTACCCTTTAGATATTGATAAGCATTGATGAGATCCCCTTTCAACCTTCTCTTCTCCAGGCTAAACACACCCAGGTGTCTCAGCCTTTCTTCATCAGAGAGGTGCTCTATTTCCTCGATCATCTTTGTAGCCTTCACTGCACCCTCTCCACCAGTTCCCTGTCCTTCTTGAACTGGAGAGCCCAGAACTGGACCCAGTGCTCCAGATGGCGCCTCCCCAGGGCAGAGCAGAGGGGGAGGATGACCTCCCTTGACCTGCTAGTCACACTCTTCTTAATGCCCCCCAGGAAACCATTGGTGGTCTTGACCACAAGGGTATGTTGCTGGCTCATGGTCCACTTGTCTACCAGGACTCCCGGGTCCTTCTCTGCAGAGCTGCTTTCCACCAGGTCAACCTGCTGAAGTCATGAGGGGAAAAAAAAAACAGGAGGCATCTTCTACCACTGCTGCCATCTCTATGAAACAGGGACCTTTGTATAAAGACAGTTTTGATGAGAAAAGGTTCTGCATTAAAGGCTGTTATTACCGCAATGAACTTTGAGTATTTTTAGCGAGAGGTCCTTATTACCAGCTGATGTTCATGAATCATGCAGCTGAGCACTCAGACTGCCCTCTTAATAAGAGCACTGACAGTTTTTTCAGGACATATTATTTCGGAAGTAATTGATAACAACCCCAGAGGGCTACCAAACCTCAGCAAAGCAATGCTTGAAGGGAAAACAATTAAAGAACTAATAGACATCAAAATAAAGAACTCTGTGATGTGCCATGGCTGAGTAATAAGGTTTGACTCTCAATTTTTGTTGCTCTGGAATGACTTTGCTTTAAGCATAATCAGACATCGTTTTAATTATTTCAGTTTATTTCAGCAAGTGGCTTTTAACATGCCATTCAGAGCAGCTACAGCTCAGTGAAAACCACAGACTAGCCCTGACAATGCCCACGTGAACTTATGTGAAATGTCCCTCTTTAAAACCCGTTAGGCTCTTTAAAGAGGGCGACTGGGCTTGGGAAATCCTGGGGGCTGAAGGGAGAGCCTCGTGAACTCATCTTTTCCCACTAAAAGCATCTCTTGTGTCTGCACTTTGCAGATGTGGGTTGATTTGTTGGTTTGTTTTATTTTTTCCCTTTACTGTGAGAATTATACCAATTTTTGGCTCTGGAAAGTTCTGTTTATTTCCTGATTTTTCTCATGAAGATACTTGTGAAGAGCGGTTCCCATGGTGTTCCATCACATCTTTGGTGCCTCCCAGTCTTCAGAGGAGATTTAGTAGATTTGTGAATTGGGACCCTCTACCAGTGAGTCTTAGGCCCTGGGCAACCTGGTCTGGTTGGGGGTGTCCCTGCTGACTCTGGGGAGGTCGGACTAAATGACCTTCCAGCCTGGACCATACTGGGATTTGGAGGTAAACCACTGAATGAGATGAAAGAGAATCTGGGGCTGGGGCTGCAGAAGGGATCCTGTGAAGGGTCTGAGTTTCTCTGTGCCAGCACCACTGGCACACACGAGTAGCACTGAGAAATCAGAATTTTCTTTTAAGGGGCCCTTCTCTCTTAAGCCAAGGTTGCCTAGAGAGCATCAAACCAGCCAGTGGATCATCCTTGCTCCTTGGCCTCCCAGTTCACAGCGCCATAGGAATTTCCAGCTGCTAATCGTGACGACACTAGCGTTCTTTTTTGGAGCCATGCCACTTGCTGGCACAGGGCAGTGGTGTGAAAATCAAGAAGGCTTTTGAGGCTCAACATTTCGGAAATACTGAAGGTGAAAATCCCTGCCGTAAGATGACTGCTTTTTATGGCCATGCAGCAAGTGGAAATGAGGAGAGCCAAAAAGCCTTTAATGGGTTAGGTCTCCACAGACCATGAATAAGCAGCTTGTTCTTGGTCTGGAAATTGGAGTAGAAACTGGCTCAGAGACGGAGCCCCAAACAAGAGCTGTGCTTTCCCTTCTTGCTGTGCTTTCCCTTGTTACTCCTCCCCACCACACACATGCATGTGCACCTTTTTGCCACGTGGAGTGATAACATCTTCTGAACATCCATAGGACAAGAGGTAATGGATGCAAGCTGGAACATAGGAGATTCCAGTTAAATATGAGGAAAAATTTCTTCACAGTGAGAGTGACTGAACACTGGAACAGGCTGCCCAGGGAGGTTGTGGAGTCTCCTTCTCTTGGAGACATTCAAAACTCTCCTGGAGGTGTTCCTGTGTGACCTGCTCTGGGTGTTCCTGCTCCGGCAGGGAGATTGGACTGGGTGATCTTTCAAGGTCCCTTCCAACCCCTGATATTCTGTGATTCTGTGATTTTTATTCCAATGTTTCCCTGGCTGCGAACTCAAGGTGAGCAGCAGCCTCTCTGCATCTGCTGATGACTGTGTTTCTCAGAAGCATGGAGTGGGCAGGGAAGGTCCCAGAGGATGGACTTGTCTTTGGTCCATCCCTGACATGATGTTCCTAGTGCCGTCATCACTAGGTCTGGGCAGAAGTGGCCAAGTTTGGGTCTGAAGTTAAAGCATAATTTCTGTAGTGTTGTGTGTCGTGTGTTGACTTTAAACCAAACCATACTCGGAATCTCCCATACGAGGAAAGGCTGAGGGAGCTGGGTCTCTTGAGCTTGGTGAAGAGGAGGCTGAGGGGTGACCTCATTCATGTTTATAAATCTGTAAAGGGTGAGTGTCAGGAGGATGGAGCCAGGCTCTTCTCAGTGACATCCAATGATAGGACAAGGGGCAATAGGTGCAAGCTGGAACACAGGAGATTCCACTTGAATATGAGGAAAAACCTCTTCACAGTGAGGATGACTGAACAGTGGAATGGGCTGCCCAGGGAGGTGGTGGAGTCTCCTTCTCTGGAGACATCCCAAACCCGCCTGGAGGCGTTCCTGTGTGACCTGCTCTAGGTGTTCCTGCTCTGGCAGGAGGATTGGACTGGATGATCTTTCAAGGTCCCTTCCAATCCCTGAGATTATGTGATTCTGTAATCCAAGATGGACAGAATATTCCACAGATAAGGGCCACGTTTGAAGTTCTGGTTGGTTCCCCTGGGCTGCTGAGGTGAGGTGTGCAGCTCTGAGTTTCTCTGTCACTTCTGCCCCGTACGGCTCTGTTAGCTGGTTTCCAGCCCAGCTTATCCTACTTACATCAACAAGGTAATATACTGCCAGTTACTTGCATGGGCTTTTATTAAAATGTGCATTTCTGAAAAAATAAAAACACTGAGTCATACCCACCTACAGTGGTTGTGCTCACAAATGGCCTTTTTTGTTTGTTTGTTTTATTTTGTTATTATTTCTTCACCAGAGCTTCTTTTCAGCGCCTTATCGATTGACTGATGAAAGACTAACGCTCCAGAAAGCCGAGCAGCGTGACTTTCTTCCCATCTCTGTGATACTGGATGCAAATGAGGACCGAAACAGCATCGCCTGCTTTGGAGCCAGGTTAATCTTGCTGGAGAGCTCAGGTGGTAACAAGCCATTGAGCTCACCGCACGAAACCGCTGCAACAGACAAGCCAGAAGAGGAGCTCCTCAGTTCATAGGAGGGAATTTGTCCTCCCATGTGAACAAAACAGAAGAGTTGACTAATGTGGTAATGAGGCTGTGAGAACCTTTCTTCCTTATGGGCCTTTGCCGTACTCAACACGCAAAGGTAAGAACGCTTTAAGCCCTGTGTTTGCAACCGTTATCTCATTTAACTACCCACCCAAATGGAAACATTCAAGGGCAATCCTCATTTAGTAATTAGAGACACTAATCAGTTCTTCACGGTTCTTCAGTTCAGATTACTCTTTGCCACACAGTTTTAGAGTCTCTTCTGTTTCCATCTCGGATTCGGAACTGTGCGGGGAAACTGTGCGGGAGTTGGGTGAAAACACAACTCTTGGTAACGCTAGTGGATCGGGTACTGCAGGAAAAGTAATCTTTCCAAAGAAATAAAAACTAGTGGAGCCTGGAGAAAGGTGTGCAATGGGCAGAAGTGTAGGGGTAATATCTGCTAGTCTCCTTGCCAGGTCGGTTAGCGTTGGACACTTGGTTGTCTCCTGTGGAACTGGAGAACTTGCCGTTCTTCTCTTGCCTCAAAGGGGTCTGAAACTTGGTTGTTTGATTCCTTTTTCATACAGCTGGATTTCTTTAATGGTTCCTATCCAGGTGCCACCAAATAGCATTATCATTGCATTGGGAAGGCCCTATTCGCTGTCAGTATTATTAAGTAGGATGCATCGGGAAATGAGTACCATGCTCTACACTCCATAATGCCCTTACTGTTGGTTTGATGTTTTGCCATTATCTGCAGAGGTGCTCACTTTATACCATCAGCTCGTATCGGTGGTGACTGATTCCACACGAGGAGATGACAGTTGGTGCTTTGCCCTGGCCCTGTCCTGCTCTCCCCCAGCCATCTCTACCAGTCCTGAATACCAATATCAGCGCTGGGTGGGGTGTGTGACTGGTGGAAGAGGGGCTTGTGTTCCACCTGCCTGGCTGCAGGCATGCCCCAAGTTATCATTTTTCATGAGGTTCCTTAAGAAGGTTTTTCCGTAGGAAAGAATTCTTCCCAGAAAGAGTGGTCAGAGCCTGGAATGGGCTGCCCAGGAAGGTTGTGGAATCACCATCCCTGAATGTGTTTCAGAGTCAATTAGATGTGGTGTTGAGGATGTGGTGTAGGGGACAACTTTGTAGAGTAGGGCTGATGGTTGGACTTGATGATCCCAAGGGTCTTTTCCAACCAAAATGATTCTATGATTCTATGAAGTGATGAATTTCAAATGCAAAGGAATTTTTACAGGACATTGCTACTAAAGTAATAGCAGTTACTGGGAGATAATCTGTGACTCGACGGCCTTAGGGCTGTATCTAATTTTGTGAGTCACTAATTCGGGTGTAGAATGTTCTAATGGCATATTAGCGTTAATGAAAAAATACTGGGAGATCTGAAGACAGCCTGAGCACACCAGGAATTCCTCTGCTTGTAATTTTGATGAAGTAATGGCTAAACTGGGTGCTGAAAGAGTTAGTAATGAGACAGTAATATTCTCTTTCAAGGGGTAAATGGTTTGATTTGTTTGTCTCTTTCCCTTATTTGGATTTCTTTGAATAAGCAGTTCCTATTTATTCACTCTTATTACTTCAAATTGTTTCTCATTTTGGTCTGAATGCCTCTGTGTTCATGTAACATGTTTAGTAAGTCTTTGCTACTTACTATGTCACGCTACTTTGCAATGTAAAATAGAGAACATTTGAAAGACCCTATCACTGTGAGAAAGTTGTTTAAACACAGTTACTGGAGATGTTACAAGGTAGTTGTCATAGAAGATATTCAGCCTCTCACCTGAGACCCTAAACCTGGAAGGCTGACCGTGTTCTTATTCTTAATTAGATCATGCTGCCATTCAATGGAAGGGTGGTATGCAGGAGCTCTTAGAGTTTACAGCTCAGTTGTGTCAGCTAATCAGTGTCTTCCTTCTCATTTATGTGAACTTTCTTCTGATCAGCCTGGAGAGGAGAAGGTCCTGGGGAGATCTTACATCTCCTTCCAGTCTCTTCAGGGATGGAGGCGGGAGAGATGGGGAGGGACTCTTGATCAGGGAGTGGAGCCATAGGACTAAGGGGAACGGTTTTGAACTGAAAGAGGGGAGACTTAGATTAGATCTCAGGAAGAGATTATTTACTGCAGGGGTGGTGAGACACTGGAACAGGTTGCCCAGAGAAGCTGTGGATGCCTCATCCCTGGAGGGCTGTCCCAGGCCAGGCTGGACGGGGCTTTGAGCAGCCTCATCTGGTGGGACAGCCATTGGGATTAGTGGGCCAGAGGAACCTTTTCAGCATGTACCCGGCAGGGTCAAACTGAGATCATTAAGTGATCTTGGTGTCACCTATAAACCACGGCATAATGAGATGAAATGTGTCTCTCCATATTTATTTATGACTGTTGTACAGTTCATGTGTTTTCCCTGGTTTAAGAGGTAACTTTATTGTCCTCCATTAGAAAGTTCCTGTTGGTCCAGGAAGCAGGATTTGGACCTCGTTTTGTTAGAAAAACATGTTTTATTGCATTCTGAGTAATTTCCGTTGGCAAAAATTATGCTTTTGAAAGAAGGGTAAATAATGCTCCGTGGAGCTTCAGCACCTCTCAGGGGAGGCCTATCTCCCTTCATTAGCTTATGAAAACACAAAACTAGGAAGTGTAGCTGTTGTTTATGGGCAGACTGTTGAATTATTGTGAGTGCAGATGTCTGCTGTAGCTCCTAACAACTATCGGCGTGTCTCTGTTGATTTATGTTGATGCGCTGAAGCGCTTGAGACGTGGTTCGAGGTGAACTACTGCTCTGTGTGCAAACAGGAACCAGCCCACTAAAGGAGGAGTAAATCCAGAGAGGGCAAATGGGTCAAGCAATGCAGTCAGTGCGAGAAGCTCTCTTGGATGCTCCCCGAGGTCTCCAGCTCCCACTGGCAAGAAATGAAAGCAGAGAGGAGAACTCTGTAGCAGGATAACACGTACTATAGACGCGTTGCTTTAATGCATCAAGCACTAGTAGCCGCTGTTTGTACTCACTCCACACCGTGGAAAAGATTCATTTTTTTTATTTAAAAGTGGCAAATGGCAGAACATTACGAACCCTCAAACCCAGGGCTTTAGGTTTTAGGCAAGTTTGGCTACTGGGAAGCCTCAATTGATGGCAGTTTCAACTCTTGGCCAACTGTTTTTTTTTGACGTCAATGAGCACGTCCAACTGTGCGATACTCGGTTTGTCTTTACTAGAAAATGTGTGAGTTTTGGAGATTTATTATTTATGGGCTGATTGGAATGTTGTATCTCTTCTGCACTTTTTTCCTGATCATTTGGAGTGGCTTTGTTGCTTGTGGTGGATGATGATGTAAGTCTATGCCTTCTGCACTGCAGAGATCTTGGGTTTTTTCTTGCTTGACCACAGATGAACTGATATGTGGTTTGAGCTAGCTGCTGAGTTTTGTATGTGTGTTTTAAAATAAATCAGGTGAACAAGGAAGACTTGGGTCTTTTTAGTCTGGAGAAAAGGGGCATCTGATCAACACCTATAAATACTTTGAGGGTGGGTGTCAGGAGGATGGGGCCGATCTTTTTTCAGTAGTGGTCAGGGACAGAACAAGAGGAAATGGGCACAAACTTGAACACAGGAAGTTCCATCTAAACATGAGGAGGAACTTCTTTCCTGCAAGGGTGGCAGAGCCCTGGCAGAGGCTGCCCAGAGAGCTGGTGGAGTCTCCGTCTCTGGAGACATTCCAAAACCGCCTGGACACATTCCTGTGGGACCTGCTTTATGTGACTGCTTTGGCAGGAGGTTGTACTAGATGATCTCCAGAGGTTCTCACAGCATTCTGTGATTCTTTGAAACAAGCCAGACTGGCCTGAAGGTTGGGGAATGCTGAGACCTGAAGGCATTGAATTGAATTCCCTGCTCTACTCTTAGGGTTCCCATAGGAATTCAAGTTATGCTTCAAACCTGACTAATTAATGCCTAGGCTGCGGACTGCAATGCTGTGGCTACTGTGGAGCTAGGAGCAAGAACCATTTAACTTCAATGTTCTTGGGGCTTATGCCTGTATTTGCAGCATGGGGATAGCATCACTTCCTAGCTTGCAGGGATCTTGCAAAGAGACAGACACTAGCAGTAGGGAGCAGCCCAGATACTGCATAAACAATCCCCATATCATTTTTGAAGATGGTTAAATTTGTGCATTTAACTGGGACCCAACCACTGAGTGACAAGAAGAGCTCTGGGTGAATTAGGAGCCCTGATGGACTGTGTTTAGCATCACCCTTTCTTTCCAACTCTCTCTTTCAGGGGCAAAACTGCCCAGTGTTGGTCTGCCAGTGGTGTTGTCATCCACCTCTTGCTCTTGGCAGCTCTTGCCATCTTGGTCTTCTGTCCCTGCACAAGTCAGGTCACAGTGGATGAGTTGCTCAAGCACAATGGTGGGCTTATGGAAAACTCAACCCTCGAACCAAAGTTCAAGGAGGTTTATGGTTGTAAACTTGTTTGGCATCTTCCCATAAGAAAGACCTGCATCTCTACCAGCCTGTTGTTGCTAATGATCTACATAAAATTTAAATTACACTAGGACATTTGAGGAAGAAATGAGGGGGGAAATGCTAAAGTGCAGGCAAACTAAAGAAGGCAAGATGTCAGTCACCTTCATAAGAGGAAAAATTGAATTTGTTTCCAGAACTTTTGTGATGTTATTGTCCTGTGAAAGATGTAAAATAAAGGGACTGGGGGTTCAACAGAGCTCCACCATGGTCATTACCACTTGCTCTTGTTTGTGGCTCCAGAAAAGGAAGTATGTCAAGCATTGTTTAATCAAGAAATACAAAAAGCCAGATTTTATCTGTAATCCTTCATATTGTCTCGCTCTCTGTATGTATTGCCAATAGGAAAGGAGGTGGTGTTAGCTACAGCATGAAGAGATGTTGTATGTGTTGGCAAAGGAAATTCCTAATTATCCTCTCTATTCTGCTTCAGGATTCTGTTTCTGAGGCGAGCTCCAGTGAGATTTCTTGGAACTTTATGGGCTCTTGGACCAGAGAAAACTGATGGCTTGAGATTTCCAGCCCACCACTTGGATGAGAACATATAGGTCTGCATGTCAAGCAAAAGACTTGCCTCTTATCTCTTATGCTGGACAGGATTTATTGCCTTGGGGGAGATTAATTGCTCTCTCTCCAATTCCCTCAAAATAGCAGCATTCCTAAACACGCCTGTTGGCACCAGCCAAGCAAATGCCAGGAAGCTCATAATGTTCTTAGAGGTACAAGGTTCTTGCTTTGAATTTCCTGTAGAAATTCTTTATTATTTTTTTTTTAAAAAACCCACACCTCCCTGTGATTTACTGGTCTGAAAATTTAACTTTATGTAACAGGTTGGATGTCTTCAAACAAAAGCTTTTGCTCTTTCTAAGGTAGAGTTATTTTTTTTTTTAGTATTCATATTAAACTAAGGCTCCTGGTTAACTACAAGTGTTACATAAAGTGACTCATTTCAGAACAGCATCTTTCCAGCTGTTTTCTCTATTTGAAATATGTCTCCCCAACATCTTGAAGGTCTCTGTCCAACTTGTGAAAATATATGAACTTTTATAAACCATATCTGTCATTGTGTCATCCACTGTACTTCCAGCAAATAAGAGAACCTAAAAAGCTTGGGATGGGATATTGCCAAGGATGCGTTCCCAGGACATGCCATAAACTGCAAGAATTTTGTAAGACCATATAAATGCAGACAACACTAAGTGAGGTGGGAGTGGCTTGAGCGCAGGGAAGCTCTGCAAAAGGACTTGGAGAGACTGGATTGATGGGCCAATGTTAATGGCATGGCCTTCAACAAGGCCAAGTGCCAGGTCCTGCACTTGGGCCACACCAACCCCATGGGTGGCTACAGGCTTGGGGCAGTGTGGCTGGAGCTGCCTGGCAGAAAAAGACCTGGGGGTGCTGGTTGACAAGCAGCTGAAAACAAGCCAGCAGTGTGCCCAGGTGGCCAAGAAGGCCAAGGGTATTCTGGCTTGTATTAGAAACAGTGTGACCAGCAGAAGTAAGGAGGGTATTGTCCCCCTGTCCTCAGCACCGGAGAGGCCACACCTTGAGTCTGGTGTCCAGTTCTGGGCACCTCAGCACAAGAGAGATCTGGAGGGGCTGGAGTGAGTGCAGAGGAGGGACACAGAGCTGGAGAAGGGCTTGGAAAACCTCATCACCCTCTACAACTGCT
>VZTM01018127.1:15711-33493 GCA_013400555.1 Jacana jacana
AAAGAAAGAAAGCAAGTTAGAAAGAAAGAAAGAAAGCAAGTTAGAAAAAAGAAAGAAAGCAAGTTAGAAAGAAAGAAAGAAAGAAAGCAAGTTAGAAAGAAAGAAAGCAAGTTAGAAAGAAAGAAAGAAAGGAAGAAAGGAAGGAAGAAAGGAAGAAAGAGCTTATTATTGTAAGATAATAAATAGAATTTCTAGAAGTATGATTTCTGTGTTTTTTCCTCAAATACCTCAAACTGCTGGTTGAAGATGCTGGCCAGCTAGCTTAGGCCTGTGGATGTAACTGCAGTGTTCTTGGCTCCTTAGAAGCCGGAGGTCAAGCTTAATATGTGTCCCCAGAGGGTCCTGTGGCCAAGCGCGTCTTTTTGGCATGTTTTTTCTTTATGGCCTATGTGCTAACTGAGTACTATTTTATTTATTATTGAAATTTTTAAGGTGTGAACCCACTGTTTTCTTTTAATAACCCCCTTCCACAGTGACACAGCTTCTGAATGGATGAACCGGAGCCTTGAACCAAAGCTGATATGAAACCTGGAGCCTCCTGCAGAGCCGACAGCAGTACAATTTAAGACCTGATGATGCAAAGTGAGGAGTCTTCGTGAAGCTTTTATCCCATTTTTTCTGTTTATATCTTCATGAGCAGGTGAGGCAAGGGCTGGGACACAGGTTAGAGCACTGTCCTTTGATCATTTAATTGCTAGCATGCTCCCAGGCATGGATTTGGTCAACAGCAACTACTGTGTGTTTGGGTAGTGCTTTGGCATGGCCCAGAATTATTCCTCATAAACAGTTTGGACAGGGATAGTCTTTTGTGGGAGGAAAGAGAGGCAGATGGGGAGTGGGAGCAGGATGCAAACCACGGTATAAAGTCTGAGCCAGTAAATGCATTTCTGCTCTGTTTCGTGGTGTAGTTGTAGCCTTTGATCACTGGGTTTATGTGAAAGCAATTTGTTGGCTTTAGCGAGATCAGGTTCTTAGTTGCATCTTTGCCTCCAAAGAGGCTTCATCAAGCAACTCTCTTCATCAACTTCATCAAGCAAATCTACAAACACTTTCCTATACTTTCTTCTAATCTTTTCTAGAGCTGTACTTTCTTTCCATGAATTCCTTCCCTTGAATTGCTGTGCAACAGTTGTTGTCTTGTCGTTGACCGTGACTTGACTGGATAACTAAACACCAGTAAGGTGTTTTACAAAATTTGTGAGGACCTTCAAAGATACCTTGAACCTGTAGTATGAGCTTGTCCCCTTCCCAACAGCCATGGCAAACAGTTAACACCAGTGACAGTGTATCAGCCTAGAGTTACCAGTGAGGAAATCAGACTGTTTCTTAAAACCAATAGAGCCACAGAAACCAAGAAGTTTCACCATCTCTGACTTTGGGCGTGATGGTCAACTTCTGTTGACATCAGTGGAAAGATTCTTCTGTTTGAAAGAACCACTGACCCAGACCATTACTCAAAAGGGAAAATCTCACATATTGAGTCACCCACACCTCTTCTTATGTTTTCCTTGGAGACCTTCTGAGAGCAGATCACATCTTGAGACGATGAAAGAAGACAGGGTAACCCAGGGACTGGCCGTTTGGTTTACCCATCATTTGCTGCTGGTGTTGCTTAATCCTAGGCTGCAGTGATGTATTCAGGACACGGTGCTAGCAATGCAGCTGCACATCTTTTATGTGTCAGGTCCACTAACCACTACTGTTTACACTTGGGGCACTATGTAGATGCAATTTTGGGATCGTTATAAAATTACAAATCCTCTTCCAAAGATGAAGTTTCTTCTGAGGTGGCAACTCTAATTTGCTGCCCTCCTACAGCTCTAGCAGCTAGTTTTCAAGTGCTAATCTGTTTTGCTGGACCCCATCCAAGCACGGCAGTCGTGGTGAGAATTGAGTCAGATTCTCTAGTGCCTCTGAAATTTGTCATCAGATGTGTCAGAGCTCTATCACAATATCTCCCACTTCTCAGAACAGGCTTGTGATGGTCTCTCTCAGGGTCACGGCTCTGTTTGGATCCCGGCAGTCAGGCCTCCACATTATGTCTCTGTAACTTTAGAACTCAAGCGAGGTTTCCATTATTTTCCCACAAATGTAGCAGGAGGAAAGAATGAGATGATGAGCAGTCTGCTGTGGAAATGTTTTCTCTTTTGGTTGTGTGAACTTCCATCGGGTTTGCTGAGAGCTGTAGCAGAGGCAATTGTTGAAAACTGTTAGAATGCAAAGATGAAAACAAGCCATAATCTCCCCTCAGGCAGTGAGCATCAGGGGCAGCAGCAGAGCTCTGTTTTTCCAGCTAGTTTAATTAAAAAGCATAAACTACCATGGCTTACTCGCTTCATCCCAACGACTTTGTTATAAAATCTGACAGCCCAGGCTTCTCAGGAGCAGCATTGCCTGTTTTGCCAGCGCTGCATTAGATAAAAGACCCTAACAGAACAGATATTTGCTGGAGGAGGAAGAAATCAGGAAAGCTACAGTGCAATTTGGAAAGCTGAAAGAACCTGTGCACTATCCCTTTCCCCTCGACTAGAGTGTGCTGGCCTCTCAAGGGCTGTTGGACCCTGCTGGAGCAGTCAGTTGTTACTCTTCCTGGCTGAATAGGCTCTTTGTTGGACTAGATGATCTGAAATGTCCCTTCCAACCTAGGCTATTTTAAGCCCCACTTGGAGTCTGTTGGCTGCCTTAGAGGATTTTGACCACTAAGAAGGGATGCTGCTTTCTGGAGCCTCTCTAGCACCCTCTGGAGAGGAGGAATCATTGCTCTCCACTGGGGGATGAAAGCACCTGTGAGTTGCTGTTGAATGGTAGTGACACTCTTGCACAGCTCTTTTCCAGCCATTACAGCTTGCTAGGGCTGCTACTGGTCTGGTCTGGTCTGTTCCTCAGCCTGCAGTGGTCTTTAGTGGGTTTGAGCTCCTTTGGATGGGGTGGAATAACACATGGGATCTGCAGACTCTCTCACAACAAGGATGCTTCCTAAATGGGTTTTTAACTGCTCAGGTTGGCATGTGCCCTTTGGGCGTTCAGTATGTTTGGCTTTGCAGTGATTGTCTTTATATTTTTTATTAACTTTACAGCTCCCTCAGTGGTAAAATGTGGCTGATATTAATGGAAAAATCCAGCAATTTTGCTGAGCATAAATATAAAGTAACCACATTTAGAATCATAGAATTGCCTAAGTTGGAAGGGACCTTTCAGATCATCTAGTCCAACTATCAACCTAACACTGACAAAACCCATCACTAAACCACGTCTCTAAGCACTATGTCCAGCCTTCTTTTAAATGCCTCCAGGGATGGTGACTCAACCCCTTCCCTGGGCAGCCCATTCCAAGGCTTAATAAACCTTCCAGTGCAAGAATTTTTCCTAGTATCCATTCTAAACCTCCCCTGGAGAAACTTGAGGCCGTTTTCACTTGTTCCTTGCGGGCAGAGACCAACCCCTGTCTGGCTACGCCAGGGGAGCAGAGTATCAGGGAGTTGTAGAGAGTGAGAGAAGGTCTCCCCTCAGACTCCTTTTCTCCCCAGATCCCTCAGCTGCTTCTCCTCTCCCGACCTCTCACCAGCTCTGTTGCCCTTCTCTGGACATGCTCCAAAGCCTCCATGTCTTTTTTCTTTTTAATTTGGCCTTTGCCCATCTGCTTTCCTTATTTCCAGTAGTGCTTTACCCCAGTGGGATTCTGTCTGTCTTTGTGGAGAGTTTAATCCTTTCCTTCAAGCCTTAAGCAACCAAGCCTCTTCTCCTAAGGCAGTGACTGCAGTGGGTTTTTGAACTTAAAAGGTCAAAAACTGTGGGTCAAACATCCATGATGAATCACTACTGTCTTTAGAAAATGAGGCATCAGTGGGAGCTTTTGATTTTGCTAAGTTTGTAAAATGAGACGCTTTTTGGTTGTTTTTTTTTCATCAGAAACCCAGCCATTACCCTTAATCTAGCTGTTCTGGGATATTCTGTGCAGCAGTCCCTGCTATCTGAGAACCTGGATTGAGGTTGGTTTTTTTTTTTATAGCAAAAACTCTTCCAACAGCCTACGTCATCACACAATTTTGCAATTGCAATTGAAATGAGTGTCACAGCAGAATTTCTGCTGAGCGTGGTTTTAGGTTGGGCTGAGGGTACCTTCACCATTGTCACCTTAACTGAATTTTGCAGGGACGCAGTCAGTCGGGTTTCTTTCTTTTAAAATATGTATTTGAATTTGTTTAGGGAGCATCCAGCTACTTTGACAGTACCTTCAGCAGCTTTTAACACTCGATGAGCATCTCTGTCTGAGGACAATTTATGGCAATGTAAATATCATTTAAGAACCTACAATGCCTACAACAGGCAGCCAGTAGGAAGAAGATGGTGAGGAACCCTGTGGAGATTGTTACTGGCACGTATTTGTAATCAGACAGAATCCATTTTATCCCCAGACCTATGTTTAGCAGTAGCAGATAAAATCAAAAGAACAGAAGATGTGGCTATTGAAGGTGTCATAGTGGAAGACGTGTGGTGGGACAGGTTCTCCATGCAGTAGACTGGGGAAGATCCATGACAACCTGTTTGATCTGAGTAGCCTTTCCCCCCGCACTGTGGCAGGGTTAATGAAGATGGCAATAAGCCAAACAGTTCCTTGCTCTTTTTTTACTACTGGTAAATAATGATAAGAAATAATTATACTTGGGGCACATATGGACTAGAGAAGGTGTGAGTATACACAAACAAGCATATGTAGGTTGAGGTGCCAGATGACTTAGCCAATCTACAGTAGGCCTTGGTCTGTGAGTCCTCCTGGGAGAATATCCCATTCTGACTCACCAGCAAGGCCTTTTGCTCCAGCAGGGTTTGTCAGCTCCCCCAGCTGATGCTCCATGTCAGGTTTCGATCAGCTGTTTGTGATAACGGGGGCGGAAATGCCAGAAGGAACGGATGAACCACCTCAGAAGCAAGTTTTCCATTTCTGTATAAATATCCTTTACAATAAAGCAAAAGGAAGAGAGAACGTGGAGGATCTTTCACGCAGTGTCAGCAAAACTGTTGCTAAACAGAATGTTTTTGTGAGCTGTTGGCAGACTAGAGGCTCAGATATTAACCTGCTGACCGTCTAAGGTTCAGTTTCACCATCTTGTGTTTGGTTTAAGGGCAAACAAAGACCTTCTGTTTTTCAGGTGGTTTGTTGTTTTGGGTTTTGGTTGGTGAAGAATGGTATTCCCTTTTTCCGGCGTTCAGCAGACTGCAACTTAAGTCAAAGGTAGAAGACTTCACAAAAAGCTCATCTTCTTCTGATCTGTTAGTCTGATTCTGCCTTCTCTCCATGCAGATAAGTCCCTTAAAGATTTAAGGACTTTTATATTTCAGCTCCTCCAGGGCATCAGCTTAGTGAACATAAGGTGTAGCTAACCTAAATTTTGCAATACATACCCTTTCAGGATTTTTTTCCTTTTGTGCCCAGTGTACTTTTGGGGCTCTGTGTGTGTGTGCGTGCACAGCACAGTAGTTTTAACTAATAAATTATAAAAAGTGATGGTTATGCCCCACATCCAGTGAATTTTCTACTGTGCAATTGAGGCCAAAGCAAGCTTGTCAAAAACATCCACGGGGAGCAGCAGAGCTGGACCAGCCTGCTCACCTTTAACAAAACTTCCAGGACAGAGAATGAAGTCGTAGTTTGCATTTGCTTACAAAGCCAGGGGAGGAAAGCATGTTCTCAGCAGCTGCTAAATGGAGTTTATGCCTGAATTGTTTCGGGTTTGAACTGTCAAGGGAGAGAACACAGCACACTGACTGCACGTGGATCTATTCAAGGTCAGCAATAATCAAGATAGAGAGGGTTTTACCCTTTCAGACAACTAAGTTCCTCTGCAGACAGCTACAGGAGATAAAATAAAATCAGGAAAAGAGATGTTTTTCATTATCTCTCCTCCACCCCCTTTTCTTTTGTAGCTCTTTCTTCACCAACCAAAACCCAAATAAATCTCACGAGAAACGATTGAGGGAGCTGGGACTGTTTANCAACAGCTCTTTCTGGTGAAGGGACCAGTGCAGTGTGCTGTCACCTGAGAGATGCTCTCGTTGACCAGAGCTTCTACTGTGCTGTGGCTTCTCTCCTATTTTAAAATGCTCTGGACTAATGGCATTTGTGACAAACGAAAGGAAACTGCAGAATCCTGCCTGCAATAAGTACAGGGTGTCAAAGACCATGGGGATTTTTATATATATGTATATTACATGCTGTGTCCACATAGAATTTAGTGTTAATAGAAATATTTCTTAGCACATTAAAGATGGGTTGCACTGATTAAGTTTTGGGATTTAACTTGCTCTTTTCCCTTATAAGACACTCCTAAATGTAAAATATTCAGCTTAGTTTTTCAAGTTCATGATCCAGAAGTCCAGGAAAAGTTGTGCAGTAGATGGTTGGAGCTGGTTGTTGATTTTTGTTGGGATTTTTTTGGTGATTCCCACACTTTGGTCACACCTCACAAAGCATTGACGCTTGAGCAGTTGGAGAGCATCCATCTTCTCTTTCAAGGCTGCATTTCATCTGTAACATCTGGTGAAAATAAGTAAATTCCTCTTAGATGCTGAATTCTTGCTCTTTTGAAATACTTTGCGACTTTTCCAAGGTTGAAAGCAAGGTTTTTTCCTTGCTTGCGGTAATGTTTGACTGCAGTTAATGGATATTGTCTGTTTGGGATAGAAATGCTCTCCTGCTTTACCTGAGTGGAGATTACTCCTATGCATGTGCCTTTTCAGCATAAGGTAGGTTATAACTGAACAGCACATTTCCATAAAGCATCCTAGTAACACATTTCCTATTTTCCTTTTTAAGAAGAAAACCCTACAAAGCACCTACAAAAGTGGCCTGTGTCTCTTGGGGGCAGTTCTCTGATTCTGGGGCCTGTTCCTTACCTTTGTATGCTCATGGGTTTCACTGCCTGGTTGGAACAGAGAACCCCGTGAGCCATAAAGAAAGGTTTGCACTCCCTTAGCCATTTCCTACACTGGGGAAATTGGGGGACAAGACATTGGGATGGTTTCTCAGCAGGTGAAAGGCTTAGATGAAGGGAAAGGTGCTTTGCTCTGCAGCAGCTGAGGAGTTGCTGCCGTATGTCCACTAGGATACTGAACCTTAAATAAAATCTCAGAGTGAAAGTGAGGGCAAGTTTTCAGAGAGAGCTATCATCTTACCTCTCTCCTTTCCTGATGGTGTGTTTGGAGAAAATGAATGAGCTTTTAGGGCACATTCAGAGAAGTATTTTTCTGCTGGAAAACCGATCTATTGTCCAGTTGCTACAGTGAGTCCGTTAAAAAACATATCTTTTGAAAGAAGTATCTCCTGTAGAGAATTTACACGCTTTTTGTATGCTAAAGCAAAGCAAAGCTGTGTTTGCTTTAGAAAAATTGCACCAAAGATGAATCTTTCTTCAACTTTGGATGTGGGAACAAACTCCCAGGCAATATTATCCCTATAATTAAAAGAAATGTAAATTAGCAGGTGCAAATCAGGACTGTATAATTTCACGCTCATTGGAGACTATGCTTTTCACACGATTTTGTATGAAAACAGGTTTGGGAGCCTCGGTTCATGTTTGTAATCAAGGATGAATTGCAAGTGATACTTGCTCAACTAGATGGAAGTCGCATTCACGGTGATCCGGTGTAAGCTATTTGGCTTGGTTAATTGAAGGGTGTAGAGTAAATTCCTGGCTGCACAGCACACAAAACCAGTCAGCATTTGGACTCGTAATCAACGTTTCTACCTCTGCTGTTAGTTTGACTTGATCCTGGGAGATACTGAGCACATGTGGTCAAGGATGATGGGGTGGATGGCAGGCAGAAGTACACCTCTATCCAATAGGCTGAGGATTCTATATTGGTTTTGTCTTGGTGTTATTGAGAAGAGCTTTCAACTGTCTTGACAGCTTCTTGCACCTCAGATGCATCAATCGGTGCTGAATGGTAGTGATAAGCCAGAATTCTTCTGCCTCTAACAATAATATCTGTGCAAACGTGAATGAAAATGAAACGAAAAAGTACCAGCTCCAGGTGTGTTGAAGATGGTAGTTTTAAAGTAAAAGAGAGACAATTAAAATCCCTTTGGATGATACATTTTCCTTAGCCACTTCAAAACTTGCTATTAGAAGACTTTTAAAGATCCACTTGTTTCTGTTGCCTTTTTAGCTTTAAATTTGTTTTTCAAGTTATCACTAAGATCTGGAAATCTATACAGTCTGAGGATGAAAGTGCAGCCTTCAGCTGTGTATCAGGTACTCCTACCTGAAACTCAAACTGAGAATCTATTTTTCCAGCTACTCCGATTTGTATTTAATCTGAAGGGAGTCGGTATAAACTTGAATCTAGAAGACTTAGCTGACTTTCAGAATAAGTTTTTGTACCTAATGGGCTCTCAGCAACATTATGACATCTGCTTTTATCTTTTAGAAGGGCATCTGTGGTTATTAGTTGTTGCTTTAAAAAATGTTCATGTATTTTAAAGCAAATTACCTCCTCTAGTGGGTTGGCCCCAGCCAGCAGCTCAGCACCCACACGGCTGCTTGGTCATTTCACCTTCTGTCACCTCAGGTTATGCTCGGTGGTGATGATGTTCAGGTCAGGACATTGCGGTTTCTTTCTGCTGCTCCTTGTTCCTTACCCTTTTCGTTCTCCATTCCTTCCTTCTTACTCTGATGTGGGTTGTCCCTGGACTGAAGTCCCTTTGAGGGTGTCAGTAGCTCCACCATGGAGCACCTCCTACTGCTCTGGCCTCGGAGGTCCTTTTTTTGTTGTTGTTTGTTTTTCTTAGCTTTTATTGCCTTCATATACACATACTTTCCCCAAGGCACCACCATGGTGGCTGCAGGGTTAAGCCATGCCATGTGGTGGGTTGGTCATAGTAGGCTGGATGGCCTCTCCTCACAGAGGCCACCCCACAGGCTCTGCTGCCAGTGCCTCACCATTTATCCCCAATGCATTTCTTGGGTTTCAGATCCCCTCTGTTGAATTCCAAGGTCTCTTCAACACAAATATTTGTCTGTACAGGAACGTGTACAAACCAAATCTGTCCCTTCAGTAGGGGACATTAATTTAGTTCTAACAGGGATCCTTTTATTTAGACCCTGCTCAGGACTTTTAGACCTACCCTCCTGCTGAGAGCTCAAAAGCAGCTTTTCTTTTTCTTAACCCTTCTGGAGTAAAAAGTTCTTCAAAAGTAGCAAGAAGTGAACGTCAAAGTGGAGCTCTCACTTTGCCCTGCTGAGTGGAGGGACATCTCCAGCACCTGGTGAGACTTGTCCATGCTTTGCCAGGCAGCGAGGACCAAGGTTAAGGCACAGTACAGATGATCTGCCTTTCAGCACAGCCAGTAAGTCCCAGGGTTGGTTTATCTACTGCGTCTTCAGCAGCTGGAGGAATAGATTTGAAGGGGCTATGGCTGGAAAGAATAATTAAGACCAACCCTTTCAAGCGTGGCTATTGCACGCCCATGTCCTCACAGCAGCTTTTCATACGTGTTCCACATTTCATACTCTCCAATGGGAGCAGTGCTTATTAAATAAAAACACTTCTTTAATTATCTTTAAAAGGCTTGTTCCGTAGCAGAAGGTGTAGCTTTTGTGCCTGGGTTTGCAAATGTTTGGAGTATAGGTTTATCTGCACTAAATCCTGTAAGGTTAGAGGCAGAAAACAGTCCCAACCAAGGCTCCTGGTTTCAGATATCTTCACACGGAGGAGTTTTAAATCCAGGTGTCTACCAGATTTGTAGTAGGAATAAATAAATAAAAAAACCCCAAATTGTAATGGCATTTGATTCTTTGAAAGCCAAAGTTTAGTTAGAGCTAAACCACAAGACAGTAAGACATCACTAGAATTTATATGAATGTAGGAAGCAAAGGAAAGGAGTAAGTGAACCACAGACTTGTCTGCAGGATTGCTCTGACAGGTTTAAGGTGGTGTTAAGAACACAGGAATTTAAAGCCAACTCAGGGATCCTATTACTGCCTGAAATTCAAATTAGCTTGATTCAACGGTAAACATTACTTTAGAAAATTAACTTGTCAAATGAAAAGATTTGTAGAAACACCCTTCAGTGCTCAGGTTACTGTAGTGGAAGGTCCTTTCCCAGCTAAGGTTGGTTTGGTTCACAGTAAATACAAACTCAATCAGCAGGTTGGCAACGGACCAACATGTGCTACAACTTCTGAGAAGCCGGTATCATCTGAAGGCTTCACCAGCTGGATGCATCTGCAATTGGAGAGTCAGCTCTCCTACTTGAGAAAATGGGCAAAGGGTTGCTTAAATCAGTAGAGAAATAGCTAATTGCACCGTTTGAAGACCTGATTCTGAGGGTCTGACAGAATCAGCATCATGCTTCTCTTGGACACTAGTTGTACCACTTAGTCACAATATCTGGCCTTCATTCCCCTTGAGAGTTAGCCTTTTCCATGAAAGACAAATGCAAGTCATTTATTTCAACAATTGTATTTTATCCATTGTATTTTGGGGTTGTTTTTTTGTTTTTGTTTTTGTTTTGGTTTTGTTTTTTGTTTTTTTTTCCTGGTATTAATTCCAGCACAAATGCAAGAAAGACATTTATAAGCGAGTCCTTAAAAATCTGGCACTTCATCAGCCAAATTAAGTGCATAAACAAATGCAAAGTCGATAAATTACCTTTAAATGATGCCTCATAGCAAGAAACTGAACTATCATCCTCGATAAATCCAAGTTTTGGTCATTCATTGTTTTAGAAATAACGAATGGAGTAAAAAATGAGAGAGGATGAAAGGTTTAACAATATTTTTCCTGACAACTGTGAAACAAAACCTCGCAGAACTTAGAGAAATAATATGGCTAGCCCTGAAAAGGGAAACAGGAGACTATCCAAATGCAGACATTTTTCAATAAACCGTGGCACTCCTATTTGTCTTCTGAAAGGGATAATCCAGTGCTTGCTCTTTAGGCTGTACTTTTCTTGGCCTGCTGTGTCTGTCGGTGCTGGGAGTTTTCACAGAGGTATGTGTGTGGAAAAACCTGCAGTGTAGGATGGTGTTGTTACTTCTGGAGAAAACCATTAATCTCCTTAATGTAGACAAACAAGCTGATTATGGAGGAAGCCCTAACACAGTTGGCAGAAGTTCTTGTTGATGAAGATGCTGTTCCTTAATACCTATGGGTGCTATACTCAGCTCTTTTATAAGAAGGATAAATAGATCTGATTTTATATTTAGCTTATTTGCCTCTGAAAGACAATAAGTGGGTTTTTTTTGGTTTTTTTTTGTTTTAAAAAGGTAATAATCTCTGATGCTTTTTTCACTCCAGTGGCTGACCATGGTAGAAATGTTAATCAATTAATCTTCATTAAAAAAATATCTGTGAAGCGAGCAATCTAAATGCTTAGTTTTGAGCAAGAGAGCAAAACCATCGACAACTGAAGTGTTCTTCCCAAAATCACAAACACTGAAATCAAGACCTGAGCTGGGTTAATCGATGCTGCTCAGACCCCACTACCCCCTCCTAGAGAGGAGATGTGGAAAAGGTGTGTGAACTCGCCAGGTATTCACAACAAGTCATGGCCCCAAGTTGCCAGGTTCTCACCCCAAGTCCAGATTTGAGTCTTCTGGTTCCCAGTGTGAAGAAGGGATGAACTGAGATCTTCATGAAAGGAGATTATTTGGGTGTAGGTCTATCTGTTGCTCTGCTGAACTGGAAATGGCAATTACTTTGCTGTGATCAGTGTTTCAGTGCCCTGTTGACAAGTAGAAGCGTACACAAGTAGTGAAGATGATAGCAAGTATAAATGAGCAACAGCACAGAGACCGTTCATTACTCCCAGCCACAGCTCAATCACAGAATTAATTCGTTTCAGATGCTGAGCACGAGTTTTGAATTTTGTTCCAAAGAATCATGTTTGTGACTACTGCCGTGGGGGGTAACCACTGCCTGTGTGGGAGAGAACAGTGCTTGAACAAAAAACTACCTTCAAACTGATGAGTTGGGTTTTTTTTTTGCCATTTTTGATGCTGTTCATTAGCAAGGTAGCCATACGAGGGAGTCCCACGTCCCTTTGGCACATTGCTTGTATCCTCTAGCTGTCAAAACTTGAAAGACAAAGATCCAATGGCTTTTGTGCAGTATTACGTGCAGTCCTATTTATCCTGGAGAGCTTCTCTGGTGTTGACATCCTGGGTTGAGATCATCAAGACATATTGTAAGTTATTACCATAATGTCCATGCACTTTGAAATACTTAAAGGATTTGTATGAAAATATATTGATATCAAAGCTTCTTCTAAGCCTTGTTTCCACAAGAATCAGGTGTAGCTGGCTAGATGTTATAAAACCAGAGGAATATTATATTGTTGCCCAAAGAAGCAAATTTTTACAGGTTTTTGGAATCAAATAATTGCCTCACATCCACACATGATCAAATGGCATCCTGGCTTGCATAAGAAAAAGTGTGACCAGCAGAAGTAGGGAGGTGATTGTTCCCCTGTACTCAGCACTGGGAAGGCCACACCTTGTGTCCAGTTCTGGGCGCCTCAGCACAAGAATTAGTCTAGAAAACCTTTTGCAGCATCTTCTGTGGGTATCCAGTGAAATCCCCTGTCTGGCGTGGAGCCACTGTTATACTTCCAAATTCACTCTCTTGGACTTCTTGAATCAGAGAGGTCAACTCTGCTGAGGACAAACTTTGACAAATGTTTCCTGGGAAAAGAAGTCAAAGGTGGAGAGAAAATCTTCTATTTGTAGATGGTTGGAAAGAGCTGTCTCTTGGCAATCTTCTGTGTGAGTGGCCTTTAGAGGTCACCTTGGGGGTTTTTTGCCACTGGATTAGTTGTCAAGATGTTGTGCAGGTGCGTATAGGGTAGCTCACCTTTGAAAGAACTTTGGATGCAGATTCCATTTTGGTCCAATGAATAAAAATATCCCACACTTAAAGCACGAGGGTGTATGCAGGTAGACAGGCCATTTTGTGGCCTCCAACAAGAAGGGGTTCATCATGCCCTGAAATGCCATTAGAAAATGTGACATTTTGGAGCATGGATGAGTTGAATCAGTAAGATTTGAGGCAGAGCTGTGGCCAGAGGAGGTAAAAAAGGAGAAATTGTAGCTCTGTGGCTAAGGTTCTCCTGGCAGAGCCAAGATTTCACCTGGTGCACCCAGACCTGTTTCATCCAACAGGGCTATGGAAAGCATCTCTTGTGCTGACAAGAGAAATTGCTTTCTGTGGTATGTGTCCCCTTTGGGTGGTGGCCTATGAGATATCCTATACTGTAGCCCACAGAGGTCTGCGATTCACAAAGCCTTTATGGGATTAATGTAAATAATTTGCCACGTGCCAACTGGGAAAGGGGTGAAATGGCAGAAACGAAAGAATTTCAACTTTTAGGGGCTGTGAACACTGAAAGGAACTACTTGAAAACCGACAGGAGCTAAGACAGTTGTGAAAAAAAGAAAGAACAAGTGAATTAAATGGAAATGTCAGGAAACAAAAGTAAAAAAAAAAAGAAAATATTTCAGAAGAAACCGACAAGAATAGATAAATGTGTCAAATGGACACACTGCTTTTCATTAAAAAATATATATTTTCTGGATTAAACCTGAAGTGATGCTTTTAGTTCTTTTTAGGGCATTTGAAAATTCAGTGTGGTGTTACCTATGGGAAGAAGCAACCTTTTTTTTTCTTTCCTTTTTATTTTCTAATATTTCCTACAGGCTAGACTCTGCTAGACAGCAGAGACACAGTGATCTCTTGTGGAGATGCTACCTAATGCTTATCCTGACTAGATTCAAAACAAGCCATCCAAGCTTAAAGGAGAAGCCTGCTCCTCACTGGAAATCTTAAGTGGCCAGATGTGTACACTCCTCCCATCTGATGGGAGGAAACAGGCATGCCCTGGGCTTCTGTACGATGTGTGGCCAGGAGTGATCCTTAGAGTCATGGCAAGCAAGCTATTTTATTGTGATTGCTATGGTGATCCAGCATTTTAACAGCAGCTCAAGGAGTAACCAGCTTCAAGACCATGTCTGGGAACAAAAACAGACAAGTACCCATAGCTTGTGGTTTTTTGTTGCTTTTTTTTTTTCCCCTATTTTATCAACCTCTGGAGACTAAAGTCCTGAAAATGCCATTGGTCAAAGTGGCAGACGAAGGGGCTAATGGCTTTCAGCCATAGTAGCTAGGGGGATCCAAACAAGCAGATGATGATGGTATGGTGATGGTTTCCAGCTCTGCAAAGAAAAACTCCTGCTGATTTAGAAGTTCTCCTTGATGAACAACACATGCCTATACTGAACCTTCTCTTCTATTTATCTTAAATTTCCTATGAAAGCCGTTTCTATGTGAAGGGATAAAGAAGCTACGTGCTTAAAAAGAAAATCAAACTGCATTGTGCTTAGAAGTATGTTTATTCAACTGTGAAGTCCACTGTTGAAATAAGGACTGACAGACGTTAGCTATATTTTATCACTACTCATGAATGCCAGGACTGGAAATGCTCAGAAGCAGCTGATGCCAGCAGTAATCTCAGCCATCAGCCCATCAGCCCTCAGCTGGACATGTCCTGAGAAGAATGATTATTGCTTTTTTTGGTTGTGTTTTTTTTTTGTGTGTGTGTGTTTTTTATTGTTTGGTTGGTTGGTTTGTTTGTTTTTGTTTTGTTTTGTTTTGCTTTTCCCCAGTATGCTCATTCCAGCCTTCCTACAGCAGATCTTAATGAAAAAAATTCCAAATTTCACCAACAATTCCAAGTAGCTCACTGAGAATGGAACAAAGTCCACAAAGGACTTGATTCAAGGAAGAAAGCATCTAAAAGAGGACTTAGGCGAGCTGTAGGTGCTTACCCTTGGAACTGCAATCCCAAGACTTCCTCTCAGCTGCAGCCTAGTTCTGGACATTCTTAAAATGTATTGGCACCCTAGTCTTTTACTTTCTGCAGAGACAAAATTTGCTGCAAGCCAATCTGCTCTCTCCAGAACAACCTTCCTTGTGGTAATAGCAATCACATAGCAACCATCCCATGCCTAAAACCTAAGAGGAAGCCAGTCACGAGCAGCCTTCCTCTTGTCTGCCTTGCATGAAGGTATTAATGCAGTAAGGGATGGGAAAACACCCCACCTGATCCAGGATGGTCTCATGCACTCCATGCAGCAGCAATGGCCATTGTCCTCATGCTGGGCAACCTCCCCTTTAATGCAGCAGTCCAGGGAGCACACGCGTTGCTTGCTCTGCTTGTGGGATATTTTGTCCGATGAGCGTGAGAGCAGCAAGGCAAACCTATTTCAGGACAGGAGCGAGCTTATCCTCTCCTACTGAGACTATGTGACTTTGCCTATGTCATTTTGGCATGTCATTTCCCCCAGTGAGACTTAGCTAAAACAGCTCACGTGTGCCTCCTGGCTCGTACAGTGCAGCTCATGGCGAGGAAGATCCCCAGGAATGCTTCTTGAACGTCAGAAGTCATATTTCAGTTTTATGACTCTTACTGGCCAGTCTCTGGCACCTAAACATGAACACACACACTGACACACTCTCATTTGATCAAAAATGTTGAGAAAAAAAGACAGGCTTAAAGATTCACCGCAGGTCAATGCCGTGCTCAGCTGAAGGGTCTGTTTATATTCTCATCACACAGTGTTCTGTCTCTGGAAAGGGAACAGACACAAAAACGTCTGATTGATTAATGGGATGCAGTTACACACGGCGGCGTTACAAATAAATACATTTTATAAGTAAAAACCTCACAAGTGCCATAATATGCAACCATTATTTTGCTGAAGGAATTTACAAATAACCTCTGCTAAAATGGTTTCTTTCATAATTTCTCTGGGAAAAGATTTGCAGACAGCAAGTGCAGGAGAAATAGTGTTTTGTTGCCATTTCTTACTTTCAAATCTACTTTCATCAACTTACTTCTGTCAGGTATATCGTGTATATGCATGGAAAGCACATAGGATTTTATGAAGGAAAGAGAAACAATTCACTGGTTTATTTGTTTCTATATAAAAAAAAATCCCTGTGCGAATTTTGGAGGTAGGGATAAAACAAGAGCAGAGCTTTTATGTTCTCAAGAAGTGTCTTAAGGTATCAGTCCTGATTGCCTTGTAGGGGAGGTTAGAGATATTTATTCCCATCAGGGAAACTGAATGGGATTGCTGTGGAGCACTGCTTTGGGAATATGCAGGGGAGGGATGTTCACCACAGCTGGGTGAGAGGTTCTCCTTTTGCCTGAGAAGTAAGGCTACATCCTTCTCCACCACTCTGGGCATCCTTCTGCCCTGGAGCCTGAGCTTTGATCCAGAAATTATGACAATCTCTTTCATGGCAGTGCAGAGAATGAGCTGCAGAGGCATTTGTAACAGCCCAAATAATTCACTTGTGACCTCTTCATGTTCCCATAAAACTGTTTTTTTCCCTTCAGCATCAGGAGATGAGTCAGCAGGAGTGATAACAAGAGTTGGAGAAAGACTGGAAAAAACGAGTGTCCCGAGTACTTTGGCAGTGAAAAATTAAGCTTCAAAGAGATTTCTTCATGGAACATTTTTTTCTCTCTCCAGGACACAAAATCGACTTGACCATTAAAGAAAGAAGAAAAAGAGTGAGAGAGAGAGGCAAGGACTTGGATGATGTTTCTCAGCATCTGCCAATATCTATCTGCTTTTGGAAAAGTTGCGTAACACAACCTGCCAAGAGAGCCCTGTTTGAACAGAGGTTAGTAATCCTTTCTGTTTGGTGGTGTGTTTGCGGTTTTGCACAACTGACCCACAGGGCCTCTCTTCCAGCTGGTGCAAGGGGCTGTGTTGTTTGTTAAGCCTATGAAGATCAGCAAATTCTCCTTTGGATGCAGCTTAAGAGACCACATAAATTTCTGTCAGGTATATCGTCCTGTAGGACAGCGATGGGTGTCGGGAAACCTTGAATATCCCCTTTCATGAGGGGCAATCTTTGCATCCAGTCATGAAGCATATAGGAACAAAGTCAGGGAACTTACATTATGAGGTGTAATGTTTGAAATTGGGACTGTTAGTTTGCAGAAGAGGAGGCTGAGAGGAGACCTCATCACTCTCTACAACTGCTTGAAAGGACATTGTAGAGAGGTTGGTGCTGGTCTCTTCTCATGGGCTTTTAGCAATAGTACAAGAGGGAATGGCTTCAAACTGCAGCAGGGTAGGGTTAGGCTGGACATTAGGAAATAATTCTACCCAGAAAAAGTGGTCAGAGCCTGGAATGGGCTGCCCAGGGAAGTGCTGGAGTCCCCATCCCTGACTGTGTTTCAGAGTTGATGAGATGTGGTGTTGAGGGATCTGGTGTAGGGCAAAACTTTGTAGAGTAGGGCTGATGGTTGGACTGGATGATCCCAAGGGTCTCTTCCAACCAAAAGGATTCTATGATTATATTCTATTAAATAGTTTTAACAAGGACTGCTGCAAAGATTATTTTTTTTTCCTCTTTTGCGATGTTTTCTATGTAATTTCTTCTGATTTTTAAATCTGCTCTGCATGATAAATTAAAAGCAGTGTTGCAAAAAGCTTTTCAATACATTTAAGATTTAGCCATTCACATTTTCTAACAGGGGAAAATAACTTAATATTTAGCCATTTTTGTTTTCATTAAGCTTTGGATAACAGTTATGAAGGAAAAGGCAGGGAAATATGGGCAAGGAAAAGGAAATGAACTCCCTCATTTCTTGCACATGAAATGTCCTAAATTAATTTATTTGGGCCCTTGTTCACGACAAAGAGAGATGAGACTGAAGAGCCACATTCCTATGGGTGAGGCAGTTTGTGTTCAGGGACCATGTGTC
>VZTM01018128.1:4893-20468 GCA_013400555.1 Jacana jacana
CCCACGTCATGAAGTCATGAGGGAAGAATTGAAAGAAATAGGCAAAACTTGTGGGTTGAGGAAAAGGCAGGTTAACAGAATAGAACAAGAAAACTACAGTAACACATAGAACAAGAAAACTACAGTAACGCTGACAGACGAATGTACAAACATGGTTACTGCTCACCAACCCCAACCAGAACTGGATGCCCCAGACCACTGTGCCCCAGCCTGTTCCCCAGCGATATCTTCCTGTACCGTCCCAGACAACACCCAGGTATTAACTGGTCATGTTGTCACATGGGATGGAATACCTGTGCTCCTGACAGAGCCTGGGGAAATCAACCCTATCCCTGTCGGAAGCAGGGCAAGGGACAAGGCAGAACACTAGGAATCCAGTAGGTTCTTGAAACGCATTGATGGTAACTTCCACCCAAAAGCAATTGAAGAGCCAATGAGAAGTGCTCTGTTGGACCCCATACTCACCAAATATGAAACACTTGCTGGGGATGTAAAGATGAAAGGAAATTTTTCCTGCAGTGACTATGAGATCATGTAGTTCAGAATCCTGGGGGCAAGGAGGAGGGTGAAAACCAAGATCACAACCCTGGACTTCAGGATAGCAGTCTTTTGTCTCTTTGAAGATCTGCTTGGAAGGCAACCTTGGGACAAGGCCCTTGAGGGAAGGAAAGCCAAAGAAAGCTGGTTAATATTCGAGAATTACCTCCTCCAAGCTCAAGAGAGCTCTATCACAATGAATAAGTCAGGCAAAAATGTCAGGAGGTTTGCATGGATGAATGAGGAACTCCCTAGACAAACTCAAACACAGAAAGGAAGCATAGAGAAGGTGGAAGCAAGGACAGGTAATCCAGGAGGAATACAAAAAATTGAGTATCCAGATATAAAGTTAAGAAAACTAAAGTACAAATGGAATAGACGTGTCTGAGCATGTCAAAGATAGGATGGGGTTCTATAAATACATGAGCAACAAAAGGAGAGCTAAAGAAAATGTGGACCCAATGCTCAACAAAATAGGATTACAGAGGAAGTAAAAAAGAAGGAAGTTCTGAATGTGTTCTTTGTCTCAGTTTTATTAGACTGGCTTTCAGGAATCCCAACTCTCAGAGATTAGGGGGGAAGGCTAGACTAAAGAATTTCTACCCTTCGTGGAAGAGGTCAGGGAATAATTGAGCAAGCTATTCATATATAAATCCATGGGCCCTGATGTGATGTGCTGCAAGTGATGAGAGAGCTGGCAGATGTTATTTGGAGGGCACTCTCAATAGTCTTTGATCAATCACAGGGAGAAGTACCCAAGGACTGGAAGAAAGCAAATGTCACCCCCATTTTCAGGAAGGAAGACCTGGGAAACTACAGGCCAGTAAACCTCATTTCAATCCCTGGGAAGGTGATGGAGCTGCTAATACTGGAAAATATTTTTCAAGTACATGAACAAGAAAATAATCAGGAGTAGTCAAGCTTGGCTTCACCAAGGAAAAGTCACGCTTGACCAATTTGATATACTTGGGATGCGAGAAGAGAGCAGTGGACATTGTCTATTGGGATGTCCATAAGGACTTTTACACTGTCTCTCATAAGATCCTCATACTCAAGCTATTGATGCACCAATTGGATGAGCAAACAGTGAGGTGCATTTAAAACTGGCTGAAAGGGCAGGCCCAGAGGGATCAGCAGTACAGTCTGGTTGGGGTCCAGTGACCAGCAGTGTACTCCAGGGGTTGATACTGTGTCCGGTCCTGTTTAACATCTTCATTCATTAGCTGGGAGATGGGGCAGAGCATACTTTCAGCAAGTCTGTTTATGACACAAAAATGGGATAAAGAGCTGATGCACTAGAGGGCTGTGCTTCCAATCCAGATGGACCTTGACAAGCTGGTGAAATGGGCTGAAAGGAACCTCATGAAGTTCAAAAAGGAGTGCAACGTCCTGCACGGGGGGAATAATAACACCAGGCACCAATATATGCTGGAGTCTACCCAGCTGGAAAGCTGCTTGACAGAAAAGGCCCTGGGAATCCTGGTGGACACCAGGTTGACATGAACCAGCAATGTGCCCTTGTGACAAAGAAGGTAAATGGTATCCTGGGCTGCATTAGAAAGAGTGTTGACAGCAAGCTGAAAGAGGTGATCCTTCCCCTCCACTCACTACTGGTGAGGCAGCACTACAGGAGTGTTGTGTCCGTTTCTCGGCTCCAGTACAAGAGAGACATGGACATATTGGAGAGAGTTCAACAAAGGGACAAAAGATGATTTAGGCTCTGGGACAACTTACATATGAGGAAAGGCTGAGAAAGCTGGGAGTCTTAGCCTGGAGAAGACAAGGTTCAAGAGGATGTTACCCATGTATATAAATACCCAAAGAGCAGGTGTAAAAAGGACAGAATCAGACTTTCAGTGGTGCTCAGTGACAGGACCAGAGACAGTGGACACAGATTGAAACAGAAGAGATTCCATCTGAACATGAGAAAACATTTTTTTTTACTGAGAGGATGGCTGAGCACTGGTACAGGTTGCCCAGGAAGATTCCAGAATACCCCTCCTTAAAGACTCTGCAGTCTTCTTTAGGTTCCAGAGACTCCACCCTGACTCTACGTGGCCCTGCCTGAGCATGGCAGTTGGACGAGATCATATCCAGAGAACTCTTCGAACCTTAACTATCCTGTGATTCTGTGAAAAGTTTTGTAGAGGTAATTCAGAAATGATCAGTGGATGGATGAATAGTCATATGAGAAAGCTTATAACAATACTGAATTACTTGGAGATCAGCAAAATCAGATGGCAAGACCTGCGTAAAGATTTCAAATGATACTCTGTGCCTGAGTGACATTATAATGAAGTAAAAACTATTTACTCCTATTCAGGATGAAGGACAGGATATTGAGCTAGATGGACTTTTGATCTAACCCTACATGAACATTACTATTGTCTAGACAGTTTACTGGAATATACAAATGCACTGTATATGGTTTCTTCAAACACTTTCTCATGGACTGCTTTTAACCCCACTAGTGGGACAAGACAGCAGGAAACACCCACAGCCATTCACAGAACCACAAGCCTCTTCAGGCAGGTCAGAAGTGCCTGAAATAATTGAACACTAATTCTTTGGATAGCAGTACCTTTGGGTGAAAACTGCAGGATTGCCTTGTTTATGAACCTGATTTCTAGTGAAATAAAAGCAAATTCAAGAAATATCAATTCATAAGGGCATCACCCATATGGCACTAGCCAGTGAAATCAGGGCTAGCATGCTTTATGAGCAATTGCCCTAAATTTAATCAGTTACACAGATTATAACTCAGTATTTCATTACCTAAAAGGCTGACTCCTTCTCTCTCTAGTTTTAGTTTTGATAAACAAAACATTATTTTTTGTGGATATTTCCAGCACTACAGCACATAACAAGATAAAAACCTGAAGAAACAGCAGTAAGTACCAAGCGGGACCAGCTTGTTAGAGTGAAATCTGTTAGAGAAAAACACAATTTTGGAAGAGATTTTGTAGAAGAGACATGTTTGCTTCATTAATTTTGGGGCTACTGCCAAGAATCTGTTCAGTGGAGAAAAATACTGGGGAGTAGGCTAGATGATGTTTATCTATATATATAGCGGACTGACACTTTTTCTATATATATACCAGCCTTTTCATATGTATTGTCCTAACATATATGGACCAAGATTTTTTTGTCTGCTTATTTCTGCTATTGTGATATAGTGGGGGAAAAAAAAAAAAGTGTCTTGCTTTCAGAGAGCATAATTTTTGTCTGATTACAAATGACGCTGTAGCCTGCTGATTTTGAATTCCACTTCACAGGGACTGTGTCGTTCTTCCCTGGTTAGTTCAAGTCAATAAGTATTCTTACTAAGCTGTCTAAGGCTTTGCAGCCTCAATTAATTCAGGATGCCAAATGTTACAAACACATAGTAAGTGACTGGTTCTTTTCAGTAAATGCAAGAGCAGTTAAAGATTCATTGCTGTAGGTATTATTGTGCTGAACAAGGGGATAGAGAATAACTAGATAGCCTTTCAATAAATTGTGTTCAAGAAAAAATAAGATGTTTAAAAAAAAATAAAATTCAACTTTCCAGTAGAGGCCACTTCAAATAACATAGACAATCTATTGAAACAGCCAGTAGCCCAGTCCCAATACTGTCATTTATGAAATGAAAGTCTAAAAGGAAGTAAGGACTTCTCTATTGTTTATAAAATGTGCTCGCTTATCCAACTCAGAACAGGAAATCTAGATAGTTTATATTTTGTCATATCAAGATAAAAGTAATTTGCTAGTGGGAATCTGCAAACATTTTCATGCAAAATTCTGACAGCACAACAATTACAGTGACAGGTAATATGCTATTCTGGAGACTTCTCAGGAAAAGAATTTCCATTCAGTGTCAAATGGACACTTGTCAAACCAAGATGAATGCACATACTTAAAAGAGTGTCGTCCATCTAGCGTGACAACTTCTGTAGGCTGCACAAATTCAATATGCTTCAGAAATGATAGTTCAAGTAAATGTGTGAAGCACCATATGGAAGAAGTGAACACCTGCTGCAAGGTGTCACCTAACAATATTGCATGTGTCTGACGGAAGATTGCTGACATAATTCACAGAAGGGACAGGGTTTGTCCCCTACAGATGAAGAAATGATGGTAATGTGACTCATGGGAGACTTGAAAGAAGAGCAGATCTAAAACCTATCACTTTTAGTAATGTACCTCAACAACTGCAGTTGCCATTTTTTTGCAAGATAGCTTTTTTTTAGCCATTACCAGCTGCCCAGTCTCCTTTTGCCCTTTGGTTTTACAGTTGGTTTATGGGGATGAAGGACAGAATTTTTCTGTGGCATATGATTAGGCACTTTAGAGATTACATTGATGACTTCCCAGTACAGTCTTTCTTTTTCTTTGCTTATACAGTCTCACTACATCCACATTTGTGTGATAAAAACTGTTATGATAGAGAATGTAGGATGATGCCCTGCTTTATAAATTGTTTAGGGAAGGATCTGGGTTCCTGGAAAGTAGTAGGAACATGAAAAGCTCTCTGCACAACAGGATAACATTGATTAAAATGAAATTGTTTTCACATAGGAACATCAAAGATGTTATAAATACAGCTGGGGTCAAAGGGACATAGAGGGCATAGAGGTCTCTAGAGGAAGGAAGTAGATGGAGGGCTAAATAACACTCATGGTAACATATTCTGAGAAGATGGCCAACAAAGAAAAGTTGGCTGAGAAATCCAAGATGTGCAGCACATTTATTGGACAGATACTACTCCTTTTCCTTATAGTGAAAATGAAGATTACTATTTGTTAAAATAAGTGGCAAAAAGAAAAGTTTTCTAGCAGTGATTATGAGGAATATCATTTAAACATAGGGCTCCAGCATTTAGACTAGCATCTGAACATTGTGTCTGTGTGATGGTTTAAAGGGAGGATTTTGCTTTCTTTTAGCTAAGCATATCAAAGCTTGGTGAGAATTTAAATGAGTAAAAGTATAAAAAAACCCCAACATAGACTGCAGGAAGATGACAAAGGCGAATGGTCCTCCCACTATTCAATCCAGGTTTTCCTCTTTATTTAGTGAGATATACATAATGGAAAAACCAACACTGTACATAAAGCTCTAGGCTCTCCTACTTAATATTTCAATGATATTCTATATCCAGCAGGATTAAAAAAACCCAAACATTCAGTATGAACAAATCAACTTAGGTTAGCCAGCCAGTGCATAACATAAACCACAGTATTTTCAGTAATATTTGTCTCCTAAAAACAGTGTTACCTCTCTGAAAAATCCATACATACAAATAGCTTTGGCAGTTATCCTGGACTGTTCCTGAATAAAACCAAGTCACAGTGATCCAGGAGTATTTACAAAGCATATCCTGCCAGCAGCATATATCCTGGAAGGGGACAGAGAAGCTCTTAGATAATCAGGTCTCTGATTTAGGACTAGAGAGACAATGACCAGCCACTATGAATATTCAGTATAGATCCCCCTAGACAAGCATCCTGCTTGGTCTTTTGTCATCCATGCATGACTACCTTTAATCCATGGTGATAAATTATGCATTGTAATAACCTAATATTTAAAAGGCTTTGGACAGCAGGAGCCAGATCTAAAAGCAAAGCAAATGTAACTCTGCAGCAGCTAGATAGCAGTGATACAAAATTGATTCCCATACCTTTTAGTGTGATTACCATCAATGGGCAACTGAATATCAGCAATCCAACAATCCCAAAATACTGTGATTTAAAACTGAACAAATGATCAACAACCAAAGTGTTGCTTGTAAGGAAACAATTGGATCTTGATCTTCCATTTCCTAGCTGCAGCCACATGGGCCATTTTTACTTTCATGGTCAAATGACCCACAACGGTCATTGTATTACAATTTTCTTTAATTTGTTTTTCCTCTTATTAAAAAACCTAGATTAATTAATTCTCAGACTTTTTAATGCATGATTGTGAGTGTATTTATATATATGTGCACGTGTCTGTCAGAAGACATTACTGTGAGGTAAATACGCATGATTGCTTAATTCCAGGGAAATAACCTATGCGTCATTTGTTTGGTAAGGCATAAGTGCACATAGGTTATTATGAAACCTGCAGCTATATTAATTTAGAAAAGTTTTCATAAATGTGTGGCTGTGTTAACGAGGAAATTATTTCTTTCCCCACTCTCTTGCTTTTGTTTTGCAGTTGCATCCCTTCTGTGTCTGCATAATGAAGAAGGTCTATTTATACAAAGAATGAAAAGGTGTTAGGAGTCATCAAAATAGGGTGATTTTATATAGGAAAGATTGTTCTGCAATAATTTTTTGCAAAATTGGAAATAATTGGAAGCAATGGTCGGAACACTTTCCATAAATATGGCATTCTGGGTAAAAGAATTATTGTTATTTTGGAAATTAATCTAATTTTTGTCTGTGTGTTGTCATTTATGTGAATAGGACTTGTCAGCTTGATTTGTTACAATGCCTGAATTGCTTGCTTAATCCCCAAAATATAAATAAAGCATTTAATTGCTTTAACTGGGAATGTTAACCTTTTCATAACTGCACTCTGAGTGTGCATCTAGAACAAGTTTTATTATTGCCTTTCACATTTCAAAATATGATCTCAGTAAAGCTACTGGAAAAAATATGAGGGGAAAAAAGCATATTTGAAGGATGACTCAGTAAAGAATCTTAGGGTTTGGGGAATGATACCGCATAGAGACTGAACCCCTTTCAGATCAAATTAATCCATGGGACCTACAAAAAGCATGTGATTTTGGAAAATCTATTAGCAATAGTGGACCAATCATAGAGGTAAAATTTATAGATAGGGGAAGAGTATCAGATAATCCTAGTCAAGGAGTTTGGGAGTTTTACATTAAGCTCTGTGTTTTGTGCTGCCTCTGAAACTAAATCATGAAGAGGAATAATTCAGATGAACAATACTTCAAATAATTGGGAATGTTGTCCAGGTAGAAGCACTAAAGACTGAGAGAATAAGTACTGCATGGAGCTTCTTACCAGCAAACAAGAAGCATCCAGCATGCTAGTCCTGCCCTCTGAAATAGAAAAACAGGAGGGATCTTCAGAGACTATTCTGCCTTCATGCTCAAGCAATTCTGAGAGCAGATAAATAAAAGATGGGGTGGAGCAATCATATTTTACACTGATATTCACAGTTGTTCAGCATCAGTAGAGCCACTTTATTAGTACACTGGCAGCTGTTGCAGTAGAACCAGTAAATGAGAAGCAAAAAACTCAGGAGAGTTATCAGCTGAACTACAGCTTAAGAAAACCTACGGGCTATTCTAGGTCTGTCAGTGAAAAATACTGCAATGTGAGTGCTCAAGTTTAACTCCTCTGAGAAGTAAGAATGGTGTGTACAGCCAGAATGAGAGTTATATTTAATATTTTGCTTTATGATGTTATATAGAGCAAACCATATCATCTAATTTGATTATTTTTATCTTAAAAGAATTCTCATGTATAATCCAGACATGCAGTGGCAAACAAAACAGGTTGGTATAATTTCCCAACTGCTTTTGTAGGACTGCTAAAGCCTGTCCAAATATTAAATGTTTCTTCTTCCTTTTTTTTCCCCTGGTTATTGTTGGTTTTTTGTTGGTTTGTTTGTGGTTTTTTTTGTTTGGTTGGGTTTTTTGGTTTTGTTTTTGTGCTTCTGGCTATACTGCTGGAATAACTCCACATATTTGTTCAAAACATAGGAAATCAGTGTTAGTTATGACTCAAGTAGTCCTATTTACACTCCACTTGATAGCACAGGGATTATTTTGTTTCAGCAATCTGTAGAAAAACTAAACAGGTCTGATTTATTGACTTTATTTCTCATTACATTTACATTGCTAAATGGCATAAACTGTAAATTAGAATAATTTTTATGCAAGATTTCTTTGCTAAAACTATGTGGGAAAAAAAAAAAAAAACACAACCAAACCAACAAATCACATTATAGATGAATACCATGGACTAACTACTAACTTTTTCAAGTTCAAAGGGTTCTGCTTGAAGTTTGTAACTCTGTAAACAGCACATAAAGATCAAGGAAAATATGATAAAAAATTTCTGCACAACACGTCAGCTTAATTCATTTTATAATTTTATAGCATGCTTATGATAGGGACCTTAATGGTGTTGAACTGTTGGCTCACCAAATCATTGAAATGTTAGTGATATATTGTAATAGCACATACCTCTTCAAAAGCCATCTACTAAAACATTTATTTTATATCCTTAGGAGCTAGAAATGCTTTGAAAATCCCAGGGAACACAGAAATTTTATGTGCTTTTAGAAGTAGTGCCTGATATGTTTGTGAGCCTAAGGGAAGGTTAACTAAAGTCCATAGAGACATCCTAAAAACAGGAATTATTAAGGCAATGTACTTTTTTTCCTACTCCAGAAAACACCAAGAGACACTATAATGGGTTCTGTCCTGCCAATGGTCCTGCTATCAATCCACACTAACTGGCAGTACTTGCATGTGCCATCTTATCATGCAGATGAAGTGGAGTGGCCTGAAGTAAGACTCAGAGGACTTCAGGAGCTGCAATTCCTAGTCACCCAGTCTTGATTCTTACAGTTGGGGGATGCAAACATAGAAGCATCCACAGTCTTCTGTTTCTTTCCTTCCCCTCTTTGGAGATTGAAGCCACAGGCAGGTAAGGGCTTGCTACCACTGGTCATGGAACAGCTCTAAGAAGGAAGACAAGCTAGAGCCAAGGATGATCACAGCACAAGTAGTGGTGATGATCTCTCTAAAATGGCAGGACACCCAAGTAGGGCCAACTGGGCAAGGTTCTTTGCAATGACAGGTCCCACCAAGAGCCCAGTGCTCATCAGGGAAACAGGATGGGGTGGGCAGGTCCCAGCTCAGTGTGGGAAGGGCAGGCAGAAAAGACATGAGCAGCCTGGGACAGTCCCTTACCTGCTCTTGGCAAAGCTCATCTGAGGCTGGAGAATCAGGCCTGAGCTTAAGTGGGAAGTGGTGTAGGGGTTGATATCCCAGGAGAGGTGGTCACGAAAATAAGGCCAAATGCTGCACTCAGAGGCCTGACCTTCTGTGACAACTGGTTGTTATTTCAGAATAATCACTTCAATTTTAAGTGTTTCATTTTGCCACATTGTTCAGCTGATTCTTCTGGTGCAGCCCCAGTGGCTGATATGGAAGAAGAACCTGGGAAAAGTTCAAAGTGAGAAGAATGACTTCATTTGATTGCTCCTTCACCTATTTGCATGCCTCCTCTAAGCAAACACCTTGACTTTTGCTTCAGCGTTTTGTGTATGCCTTCCCTTCATTACTCAAACTTGCTTTTGTTAATACTGGTTGAAATACAGAAGAATTTCCCAAAGACAGAAAAATCCCAGGCTGCTACTGGAGTAAATCAGGATAATTTACTTTAATATTCTTTTCCAAACAGGGTTCACCAACAGATTAGTTTACTATGTTAGTTTACTACTTTAACATTTTTTAATTTTATTTTTTTTTATTATGTAATATGTAATAGTAACTGCATCTGTCAAATAGAGAGATCTTCAGAGGTCTCATTCTACTGGAAGCTTTCTAGACAGAAAAAAGCAGGCACAAACTCCAGGCCATGCTTGGTAATAAAACTATTCTTTTTTCCCTTTGGTTATGATTCAGTGTTGCTGATGCCCTGATCTACTTCATAAGGAGGTCTCTTTACCTGAACTATTCTCTAGTGACACTGAATAGAACCACAGAGGAAGTATCAGAGTATCATGCTTTGCTAAGTCAGCTTAAATTGATAGTATAGACGCAGAAGGAAAATGCAGAGTTAAATGGTGAGACTCTAATTCACTCCATGTTATTAATGAGCAGTAGAAGAGTGGGATCAGGCATACATGGCAGTAAGAAGTTTACATATTTTCCCTGGTTATTAGTGACTCATTGCTGTCATTATAAACCTTCAGTGTTAATAGATGAAAGTCTTTCACCTCCTCATGAGTCATTTTCTTGGCTTTACCTTATGTTTGTCTTACCTGGCAAAAATGTAAACAGTATAAGAGCCACCTTTCAGTTCTTGTCCACAAGCAGACTTTGCACAGGTGTAACTAGTTAGGACTAATGTCTGCATATATAACTCTTCTCTTACAGTATTAAGATAGATTGGTCTAAGCATTTTTATGCCTATTTAATGTTCTCATTCCATGCAGCTCATAGGGTTTGTGTTATTCAGTTTAAACAACACAACTGCTGCATGTATATTAAGGCTTTGTATGTTCTGAATGGTATTTAGGGCACTAGGGACTTCTTCACTGCAGCTACAAGGCAGCTAACAATAATTATTATTAGGAATAAAGGCAATTTCTAAGCACCTTTTATATATTTCTAATACTGCATAAGAAGTAGAACCCCATATTCTGCATCCCAAATATTAATTTATCCTAAGCTACAAAGACTGCTCTTAACCATGTACAGGTATAGTATCACTTTTATAGAGCTATTTTAATGCATGGTTCCTCTACTACGGAATTGTAATGGAGGTTTACATGAAATAAATAAATAATTTCTCCCAGAAGTTTATGAGAGTTGACTGTTCCATTGGAGCCATTATGGTTTATCATGTATTTAAGGTCTTCTAAAATATGAATTATTGATGGACTCCAAGGAGCAATGTTTCTTTATCATTTATAAATATTTATTTGCTGAGTTTCGGAATGGGTATTATTGACCTCATATAGACCGTAATGGCTCCAAGTGGTCTATTATGCAATAGAGTAAGACATTTTTAAAACCCCATCCCTTATTTGATTTCCTGGAAGCATAATTAAGCACTATTAAAATATGGGGAAGAGGGTAATTTTGATTATGAAACAGTTATACTTGCAACCTGCCTTGTTTTCCATGTACAAAAATAAAGTCCCAAATTTAGCTGCTTAACAATAATTTTTAGGTATTTCCACTACCAGTACATTCGCTGATAATTCCTTAGCTTGCACATGTCTCAGAACATGCTTTTTTCACTCACTGAGCACACTCCTTCTTATACTTGCTGTTTTGTCAAAGTTTGTGACCGTAGGTCTCTGTGACATCAAAGGGTAAATTGGAGCAAAAAGGTAGTTAAAGTATCATAAGAGTAGCTTGAAATCTGAGGGTGAAAGTTATGATATCCAGCCTGCATATTACTCTAGGCCAGGAGCCTCATTGTTCAGATGATTTTTTAAATTGTAATTTCAGGGGTTTGGGTTGGGAAAGATTGTTTATTTTCTCTCTCTGTACTACTGAGTTAAATTATTTTTAAAAAATGCAACTTGTAGTTCATACGCTAAAACTCATCTCCTTTCTAATCTGTCCCTACCCATGCTAACAAGCCTTTTTTCTCAGTGTGAAGTAATGTTAATAAACCAAAACTTCTGGATAAACTTCTGAAATGTGGACTTGAAAACTCCACATGCTGTACATCACATCTCTTCCTACAGGAAGCAAGGCTCAGCATGAAGGTTTTCTATACTTTTTACTTTGTGTGTTTATAATATAAAATAAATATTAGGTACATTAGTCACTAGAGCTATGTAAATGAAAAGAGGATCTGGCACGGCATTTATGTTGTGACAAATAGAAAAGACTCACGGATTTATTTAGGAGAACAAACGTTTTGAGGAGTTTTGATGCTGGGCACCAATCACGTAATACCAAGAAAACATGTCATTTATAACAACAATAAAAGATGTCTCTTGGAATCTGAAAATAGATTTTAATTCTTTTTCAGATTCAGGGGATAACTGTAGACCATTATAATAGAATCCAAGAAAGTCTGTTAAATATCACACCTGCCATGCAGGGTGTTTGAATTATAAAATAGTTGCCAAATGAATGTTCAGTAGTATTTATAATAATTTATAAACCAGCAACATTCCTATTGAAGAAAAAACAAAAGGGAATAATTGGTGTGTCCACGCTGTAAGTCTTGGGTTAAAACAGCTAGACTGGGTCACAGCTGAATGTACATATTCAACTTAGTTTAGCTAAAAAGCATGGTAGTTGGATAAGTGCTACCACTTAGTAAGACAAACATGTTAAAAATATACAGACCAGATTCTGCCATCTCACTTCTGACTTCTTATTGATGTTAAATTATACAATATAAATATACATAATTGACGTTTAATAACATAATCTTATTCTAGGAAAATATTCAGACTAGAGATTATTCTCCACAACCTGTACCATTTTTTTTTATTTTAAGATTTTGAGTAATCATGCATTCATGATCTAGAGAAGACCAGATGAGCATGATCTAAATAAGACCATATTCCTTATTAGTCCAAAATCCAAGCAGGTATTGCTGGCAAAGTGAAACAAGAAACACTTTATACTTATTGACATTTTAAAGTCTGAAGTGTGACAACCTCAAGAACTAGAATTTCTAAATGTGAGACAAACAAACCTCTTCCCAGTCGCCGTTGTACTTAAAAGCTCAAAATATCTCTCCTTCTCAAGTAAAAAAAAAATACTCCAAAAGTCTATTTTCAAGCAGTTAAGAATGTGAGACACAAATAAAATTCTTTCAGGATCTATTATGGAAAAGTTTCTTGGAGAACTTTGTTTGAAGTAAAGGCTTCATTTCTGAGTCATCAGGTTTTGGGGGATGAACTCAGCAGTTTCCAGCGTATTTGACTGGAAATCTAACTATTGGCACAGTTTGCCCATTTCTGTAACTTTTCACTTATGTAAGTTAGTTATACTGAAAAGAAGTAATTCTGAGACTGCAGAAGAGGTCCAGAGGAAGAAACAGAAGAAAAGACTTACAAGATTTGTTTGTTTATTTGTTTAACTAGGACTGCACAGAATGCCACTTGTAGTAGAGAAGTGGATAATCAAAATAATAAATAAAATTAAAAAATAAATGTTCCAAACAAATTGGTAGCTAAAGAGTCAGGAAAATCATTCCGTGGGTGAATCAGAGCATCCAGGGTTCATGTCCTTGGTTTCAATTTCACATAAAATAATGAAATGCACAAGTACTGTAAAAATAAATAGCTTGCCTGTGGCAGCAAATAAAAGAGCTGCTACTAGCGGAAACGTAATTGTAAAAGGAAGGTGAAGTTAAATAAACTGAGCACTGTTACTCCTTGCATTCATTGTCAATAATGCCTGAAATCAAATTAAAAATTAAAAACAGAGAAACACAATGTAATAGGAAAGAAGTTGGACGATTTCTATTTGTCAACAATGCATAATACTAAGGATGTTTGCTTGTCATGATTTTACTTTCTTTAAGGTAGTTTCTTCATGGTCTGGATTCCTAGTAGTATGTTTCTGTAAACGTGGCAGGTGTAAATCAGCAGATCTTTATTAAAGTCAATAGCGGTACATAAAAGCTGGTATGTTTTGTTGGTTTGCATTATTTTCACAGTATAAAATATCTGTATACATTGGATGTTTAAAGGATCCATTAAACTGGTCTTATAGTTACATCGATGAAGTAGCGCATATCAGCCATAAACTTGGTGGGAAATAAGGCTCAATAATTTTTAGGTAGATAGTTAACCTCTCTACCCAAATGAAATTAACTGTGTAAAATGAGAAGGGAAAATTATTTATTCTAGGTTTTGTTAACTTCCCAGAACTTCTGTTTTGGAAAGTAAGCAAGTAAGCAGCTAAATGAGTGTGCATAGAGCCCTGAGGGAAGACCTTATCACTCTACAACTGCTTGAAAGGGCATTGTAGGGAGTTTAGTGCTGGACTCTTCTCACGGGCAATGACAGAACAAGAGGGAATGGCTGCAAGCTGCAGCAGGGTAGGGTTAGGCTGGACATTAAGAAAAAGTTTTTCACAGAAAGAGTGGTCAGTCACTGGAATGGGCTGCCCAGGGAGGTGGTGGAGTCACCATCCCTGACTGTGTTTAAGAGTAGATGAAATGTGGTGTTGAGGGATATGGTGTAGGAGAGAACTTGTAGAGTAGGGCTGACGGTTGGACTTGATGATCCCAAGGGTCTCTTCCAACCTGAATGATTCTATGATTCTATGATTCTATACCTGAAAGGAGGTTGTAGAGAGTCGGAGGTCGTTTCTTCTCCCAAGTCACAGGCGATAGGACAAGAGGACATGGCCTCAAGTTGCACGAGGGGAGATTCAGATTAGATATTAGGAAACATTTTTATACTGAAAGGGTTATTAAGCATTGGAACAGGTTGCACAGGGAACGTTGAGGCACCATCCCTAGGGGTATTTAAAAGACGAGTAGAAATAATACTTAGAGACATGGTATAGTGACAACTTTCATCAGAGTTAGGTTAATGGTTGGACTAGATGATCTTAAAGGTCCCTTCCAACCTAGACAATTCTATGATTCTATAGCTGCATGTAGTTGGAAACTATATTAAATTGGTTTTACCTATTTGTCAGTAATGGTTGATGCAGTAATGCCAGATGTTCAGTTAGTCAATTATCTGTAGAATGTTATGTTAGTATTAAAAAGTCATTCTGGTTCTGATCAACTCTTTTATAGGCAATCAAAGAAATATCATAGCTTACATGCTGAACTTGATTCATCAGTTTCAGTAGTTCCAGGAAAAGACTGGGTGTTTGAACACATACAACCAGATGCACAGCTTAATAACTTTTTTTAATTTAATGATTTTTTGACACCTCTGAATTTAAAATCGTCAGCGCTTAATGTTGACAGTTATTTAGTCAAAAGGAATCCCAGCCACTTTAACTAGCTCTCTTCCTGCTCTTTTTTCCTGACTGGTACATGCTATTTACATATTTTATAGAAAATGACAATAATTCTAAGTTGCAAGCTGGGGGAATATTTTGCCATTTATGATCTTTTTTATTTCTTAGAGAGTTCTTTCCCACTTTCATTTGTTCTCCACACTGGCAGGTAGAGTAAGCTGAAATTTTATAATGTTGCTAGAGAATCTTCATGACTTTAATCTACTCTTGAGCAGTTTGACTGCACCTGTTTCCTCTGATTCATATTATAGGGTTTGTTTATTTGTTTAAAATTTTATCTGTTGAGTGGGACAAAGGTTTGGTTTTGCTGACTCAAATCAAACTGTGCAGAAGGACAGTGCTA
>VZTM01018129.1:985-32265 GCA_013400555.1 Jacana jacana
CCAGCTTAAATCCTTGCACAAAGATCTCCTTTAGGATTTTTTTCTACCCGCTGCCTGTTTTATTTGAGGTCCCATAGTTCTTTCAGTTCTTCCCCATGACTCTCATGGCTTCACAATTTTTTTCACCCCACCACCCTTCCTCCACAGCCCTTGAATTTGTGTGCAGTACAAGAAATGTGTGAGTCACACCCATGCTCCCCATATGATGTAAGCAGTGGTTACCTATTACTGACTGGGATGAGGTGGACTGCAAAATTTACTAGTGCACGAGGACAAGAACTTTAATACTTGCTTTGGAACAGAAAGGAGAGGAAAGATAATTTGGGGCATTTTCATAAGCAACCCTACTCGACATATAAACTATACTTACATGTTCCTGAGAGCAAGAAAAAAGACCATTCTTATGTCAGTTCCAAGCCACAGTAATCTCTGTAACATCCTCTATGTCAGAGCTTTGTGTAAGCATCTGGTACTGTCTGCAGCAACTGGAAGCTAGAACTGGATGACCTAGCTTTGGCATACATTAAAACGGGATGGAGAAAAGCTCATTTAGTTCAGGGTTCACACTAGCGAAAGTAAGTGACCTTTCAACAAGCTTGCTATTATAAATGCTGTGTCTGTTGAAACAAAGCTAGGAAAAAGACACTATGATGGGGAAATGGAGAATATACAGAAATGCAAGCCGTGTCAAGAGTTGCCAGAATGCTATAGGTGCTTTTTTTACATACTAATAGCACTTTGGCTTTGCTTCCCTTTCTTATATATAGAAAATAAATAAATCCTGAGGAGTAAAAATTTATGGCTACCTTTAAAAATGAATTAATAATCTTAAGGAAATATTGCTTTCTTCTTTTCTTTTTTCTTTTTTTTTTTAAAGAAGTTCATGTGTCACAAAAGGTGTTTTAAGAAATTTTTAATATAAACCCTACAGAACAATCCAAAGAGGCTTTTTCTTATTTATTCAAAATATGATATTTATTGTGATTACTCTCTGGGGATTTCTTTGGATTTTGTTTTTTTTTTTATTCTGACTTTATGTTTCTACTTTTGGGGGGTTGTTGCTCAGAACTCGGACAAAGGAATGACAAGCCAGCTTTCCTGGTTCCCCATGGCCTTGAGGTTCTCAGGATTATATTTTTCAAATGCCAGTATGTAGGCCTAGAAATCTTTGGATTTAGAATCAGTAGAATTTAAGCCCTAAAATGAATATACAGAGCATCTACGTAATTTAAGGATTCCGTTATTATCAGCTTTGCTATAGACATGCCTATTAAATTGATGAGCACTCCTTCAAATTGTATATTGAATGCTTCAGTAAAGTTTTTTGAAATTTAAACACATCTGTATTCAGAAACCTTGCCTGGTTTTTCATAGCAGAAGACTGGAATATATTCAGCTTCAGAAAAAAATTATTTAGTTAAAGTGTAGTTTGAAAGCTCCCGTGGCACTAGAGTCTTTTTAGGGAGCATATTTTACAAATAGATGCTAAGGTCTGTTCTTTTGCTGCAGCTGTATTTTGGTACTTTTGGCAGGTGGGAATGGCTTTAATTTTGAAAATTATTTAAGGACAGCTGCTTCTCTTGAACAGGTGAGATGACAAAAAGCCATTGATAGGTAAACAACAACCTATTTCCGCAGAGTGCACTTCTAACCACACATCTCCTTTTCTATGTACACACCAGGCATTTAAAGCATGTCTCCAAATTACAGGTATGCAGGAGTTTACAGCTTACCTAGTGGAGTCTAATGATGAAGAGGTGCTTCCTGTGCATTTAAGGCTTTTCAGAGGACTTAGCAGAAATAAGGTACGCAATCTCATTGCAACCCTTACGCCAGGTAGGTAGTTAATTGACAAGAGGCAGCCCTGATGCTTTTGCAGCCACTGAAAGAAAGTCCTTTTTAAGGGTCACTCAGGCCAGTGTCTTAGCAGATACCTGCTCCACTTACCTTGCTGTCCATGCATGTGTGCTGCTTAATGTAGCTAAAATTTCCTTCCCTGATGTGCATTCTTCAACTGTAAACTCTGCAAACTAGTCAAAGATGTTGCTCTAGCACAGGGTATCTGGCTGTATTTTTTAATTTTTTTTTTAAGCCCAAAGTGGGTAGCTTTATTCTGGAACATGTTTAGTTTGTAGGTGACAAATGGTCTGTGAAACCCACAGAGGCAACTCATTATAAATGAGGCCAAGCGGCAGAAGTCTCCATTGTTGCTCAGTGTGGTGAGCCAGTGTAATTGGAACTATATGAATTGAAACCAAGTTAGGATTTAGCAAGGCAATACTGAAAAAAGTCATGAAAATAAAACACCTTGCCTTAGCTCTTTCCAGCACCTTGAGAATATACTGCCACACTTTCATTTGTTTCTTTCTACATAGTCTAAGTTTTATTTCTTAATGCTCTCTTGCTTCATTTTTTATCTTTGCCTAAGGAATGTATCAATGTTTTGTAGGGGTTGATTTGACCCTTAGATCAAATTAGTTGACCAGAACCTCATGCTGCTCAACTTCACAGCGGCACGCACGGTACTCATTTTCAGCTTTAGAAAGATGTGAATAAATAAATAAAAAGTCCTAAAATTTGTCTGTCTGACTTCCCCAGGGCTCTTCAAATCAAAAGTAAGTGATCACTCTTTGGAGCAAAAGAAAGGCAGTTAGATCTGAAGCAGTCTAGAGCTGCTGCTTCCATGAAATTAGCACAATTCTTTGTGTATTTCTGACTGCTTACTGACAATGTCGGAATTCAGTGGAGTAGAAATGAAACCCATCAATGTTAATTTAATACATAGCATTCAATTATTTGAATTACCCACAATATGATGTTTTGATGGTGGTTTTAGTGGCTAGTGACTTCCTAAGTATCTTTAAGATGTTGGACTGATAATTAGAAAAATATTGACTTCTGCCACATCAGAAGCATAAGGATTGCTAACATTTAGAAAATATTCTGCCTGCTTTATTACTGGTTAAGGCACACAACAGGCTACAAAAGAACAAATTAACTCAGTTTTGACCAAGTAGGAACCAAAAAGGTGTAAACACTCAAATAACTGCTCAATGGTCAGTGAATTTATAGAAACTGTACCAGGAAAGAAAAATTGCATGGTTGAACTGTTTTGTTTTCAAATTTGGATGGGTGAAGGAAGGGGATGATGATTTTTTTCAAATAATACACATCAATTATGTAAAAGCCTGCCATGAAACGGCCTGTGTAAGCAGAATTGTATCTACATATCATTACCTTCAAATTCTTATTATTGGCAAAAAAGAAGCACACATTATATGTAAAGCCAAGAATATTTTTAAGTTCAATTGAAATTCTATCAATACGAATAAATAGTATTTATTACCCCAGATGAAGCCATTACAGGACACACCAAAAAAAGGTATGGAAAAAGTATAACATAAAGTTTTCATACACATATTTTGTGGTCTCTGCTACTTTTTCTGATATTATGATCTATGATCATTCTGATATATGATTTCATTGCCCTTTAGAGTCCTAGCATCAAAGGTTATAGAAAGAAGAGGGGATCATGCAGCTCAAATCCTTAGCCATGAGGAACATGGTAGTGTTAATTTCTCCTTCCTCATCTTAGGAGCCTTTTGAAGTAATATTTATGTGTTTGCTAACATACTGTACACTGCTCATTCTTTACAGATTAGTTCTCGGTACAACAGATTTAGAGATGGTGAGTTGTTTATGGCACTGGGGTCTCCAATGTCACCCTATGTCACATCTCTTTCTATCCCATGTAAGCATTTCTCTAGACCACATCCCATGTCCCCACTTTTCAAGGCTTCCATACAGAGATAAGAAAAAATAAACCAATTTAGGCATAATTGTTGAGAGCAGGCCCTTTANGTCTTGTAATTAGAAAAGTTGTAATTCTAGCCAAGTTGGGAAATTGTAGACGGGTCAAGAAAAGTTGAGACGAAGTAACCTCAACAAGCTGCTGTCCTGAGGCCTTGCAAACTCTACACTGCTTCTAGCATTGGCAATGCAGTATTTACTGGGCTACGGGGTTACGCTATACCAGCTATGAAGTGATATATGTTGTCTTCCTTAGTAATGTGATTCCAGTTAGGGACATTACTCTCAGAAACATTTTGGAACTACTTCAGCTAGGTTTTCATATGTCATGTCATTTCTACAGTACCACATTTTTTCTCCTTCTAGGATTTATGGTCCCAGATCCTGACTTTTTAATGAGAAGGCTGACAGCAGGTTTCAGTCATTGTGGATGAGCCATCATCTTTCACACTTCAAGTCATAGCACTTCATCTACCCCGAATGTTACCCATTCTGGGATCTGGAGGTAGTTCAGGAAACGTGAACAGCAAGCTCCTCTGTGATGAGCTAGTTTGAAGGTTTGCTTTCTTTTTTTTAATGACAGCTATTTGCTTAATTTTTTCTTTTTCATTAAACTAATAAAAGCTCCAAGAAGTGATTTGGCATGATGAATGCAGTCAATAATAGTATCCAGAAGAAATGAAAAATGTGGCACAGGGTTAGACATCAGGAACTACATTTACCATAATTTGGTAATTGCTTTGGCTTGCTCTCTCTGGGTTCCCTCCAGATGCCTTACAAGGAGACTTTAAACACATTTCTCTAATTTAGAAAGTACAGAATCTAAAGACTGGTGCAAAAATCCCTAGGAACTGGGAGAATAGTAACCTCTCAATTCATCAGTTTGGTCCTTTTGATGTAGTTGTTCCTCCATTAGCTATCTTTGGTGTTGATACAGTAATAAATCACCCCCAGTAAAAATACACCTAGAAAGCAAATGTTGAATGACTTTTTGTGTCTGTGATTTCCTCTGTTGCTGTGTAAATAGATAGGTACATATGTAGCTATGGAGAATAAAATATTTAACATCTTTTTGCAAGCCACAGCTGACAGTTGCCTCAGATAAGTTTACCCTCATGATCTTATAATAGTGCAAGGGTTTGTTCCATCTCTGCAAACATACACCAAACATTGAAGGTATGCTCCTATTGGACCCAGCCTAATAGTGAAGTTACCTTTTGGGTCACCTCACTATTTCTGTCATATTCGTGGTTTCTGTTCCCAAGGCCTCATGCTGGTGAGAGCAAAAATGGATACATGACTGAGAGAGGCAGGAATGGGATCTTAACAAAAACACATTCTGCATGGGAAGCAGTGGAGATATACATCCTGATTTCAAACCCCTGGAGAGAGTTGTGGACCCTTTTCTTTGAAAACTAACTTTGAAAGCTTCTACTTTGAAAACTAACTTTGTAAAAGAAATTTCAAATGAAACTTTGCTTCTGGTTGCTCTACTGAAAGAAATTAAGTGACAATGAAAAGATGTTGTCCCTGTGATGCTCAGCCAGACTCTTCACATTACTGCTCTGTTCTCTTTGCATTATTTTAGCATAGTCTTTACAAGAAAGTGGCTTTTACCTGACTTCAGTGCTAGCTAGACAACTAGCTTTGCAGATCTAGTAAGCAATGCTAGTGTATACCCAATGCCTTTGAGAGGTCTATACTTCCTAGAGCTAAGAGCCAAAATTAGAAATCCCTATTTTGTCAGTTGATGTTAATAGAAATGATACAAAGTGCATTCAGAGAAGGATCTATTGTGTAAAACAAAGCCTTTCTTGCAGTCACTCAGGAGAACCCCATGTGAGAATGGTGCTCTACTTTAAACCATTAAAGATAGCTTCTTGCCAGGCAATGCAAGATAATGATAGCACATAATATTCCTCTCTTGTTGCCTTTTTCTCATATATTGATTGGTTCTATACTGTAGGTGTGATAGACCAGGGTTCTTACCTTCTGTTCCTCCAAGTACTTTGAGGAAGCAACTACATGTGTCAAATGACAAAAGGAGTCTTAGACCTTAGAGAGTCAATTGAGAGACATCAAAAGCAACTGGAAAATCTGCAGTCCCCAGTAAGCTGTTACTTGACTATTATCCAGCTTTCCAGTCATCGGTGTCTTTTCTTTGAAAACTGCTGCTTGACTCAGTCTGGATTTGAGAACTAAGCACTGGGGTTTTTTGTTTGTTTTCTAGACCCCCTTCCTTCCCTGTCTCCTGGGAACAGATAAAAAAGCAGTGTGGTTAAAGGGATTGTGGGCTACGTAGTCCTTGTCCCAGGACAGCTGTGGTGTTACTATTGCCTAAAGATTGCTTGTTTGGAACTGCTTCATAAAAAAAAATAATCTCTAAGTAGGTCCATTTTTGAAATAAAATATTCTGACTTTAAAAGCATTAAAACAATCATGCTACATTTAAGGTATGAGTCTTTTTTCAAGTATGTCTCAACTCAGGCTTTTTCAGATAAGCATTAGGATTTTGGAATCAGCTGCTGTAACCTCTTATCCAAATGCAATGTAGAAATTTATAAATCCTAAAATAATCATACATTTCTGCTAAACACCAACTCTGCTGGAAATGAAACTGAGTGATCAGTTTCAAAAAGGTAGTAGACCTTCCTCCTCCTATACCTGGAATACAGAAACCAGTGTTTGCTTTCAAGTAGTAATAAGTTTAGGAATTGTTGGTTGCTAGAAATAGGATATGTCAGTAGTTTACAGGCAAGTTTTTTGCTTAATGCCTTTAAGGAATTACCTTCCTTAGTCCACAGAAACAGTAGTCAGGAGTGCAAATACAAGTAAGTCTTTCAAGATCTTGATCCTGGGCCCAGCATTTGGTTTCCAAGGAGAAATCCTGCATCAAGACTTGTTGTATTAGATCAAGGGGCAGGGGGCAAATAAGCATCTGCTGTTTGTAGGAATTTGCATCACAAAGCTGTATAGTTTAGTGCTTCTTCAGAGACAAAATCTTGTTCTCAGAAACAAATTTTTAATAGTGTGAACAAGTACATCTGCTTGTTTCTGCTATACTTAAGGAACAGAAAATTACTGTTTGGTCCAGTTATCACTTCGTGATACATAATATAATTCTTTTCATCCCATTTTCCAATCCAATTGTCTTGAGGAAAAAAGAAATCCTAAAATTTTCCCTAAATATATTTAAAGTCTAATTGCTGTCTTAACAATTGAAATTTTCCTTATCAACTAGATTTGCAGAAGTAGCATAGTTCTAAAAATTACTTCACATGTTAATTTTTAGACTACTGCATTCCATCTTTCTGTCACATCATGCTCTTTATCAAATTATTCTACGATTTTCCAAGAAGGTACTTGGTAGTGTTGTTATTAATAATCAGAGGTGAAAACACAGTGCCTCACATGTTTTAATTTCTCCCCCTTGCTCTGTAGTGACAAAAGGACAGGAAATAGTTTAATTTTTTATTTGTCTTTATATAATCACAAATTTATAATAAGTTGATTTTTGTGATACAGGTAAAATCAGTTCTTATATGTCCACCGTGCTGTTGGCTCACAAGCTATGCAGCACTGCAACCCATGCACCCTTCTGCTTCATTCCTAGCACCTAAAGCATGCTGCCGTGTTTGCGTTTGACGTGGGACTACCTGCTCTTCAGCCATACAGGGCTACATCTCCAAGAGCATGGGTTTCTGGCATGCTGATGTGCTCTGGGCCTATCTATGATCCCACGTACTGAAGTTTCCTTCTGAAAGTGAGACCTCTTCCATCTTGAAGTTTCCAGAGTGGTAAGCGCTCTCTTCAAGAGTCTTGTTCCATTGCTGGGGCTCCTTAGCCTTTATCTCTTTGGACACATGCAACAGTTGAAGATGTCAGATTTTGCACAGGATTTTTAAATGTTTGCTTTGTTTCCAGGTCTTTGATGAAGTGGGAATTAAACAGTGTGCCATGACTCCCTCACTGCTTGCAGATGCTCTGCTCGGTAGGGATTGATGTCTCCTCATACGCACTTTCTTTCCTGACTCCATCCCCTTCATTAGGTATCACTTCAGAAAATCGGGCTTTTCAGAAAGTCGGGCTTTTCTTTTTATATCATAAAGTTTCATGTCTGTTTTGCTGTTACCTCTATCTGTGGCTGATCCAGATTTTTCAAATTCTCTCTTTCTGCTTATCCTCAGTTTCACAGCTATGTGCTTTGTATCTCTGTAGTGACATCTGTTTATCTGTTGCTTCATTGGATTTTCTCTTCAGATCACTAAATCTTGGGCAAATTAGTTTTATTTGGGGTTTTATCACTATGTCTTAGGCAATAACTGTTTTGTTTTTTAAGGATTTCTGAGCGCAGTTTATATTACAATCAGATGCTTGGACATATCTCAAGTGTTGCAAAAGTTACTAGCCAAAAGTATGATCACACAAGGATGTCAGTAGTTGTGTGGATTTTTTGAAATCTGTTTTTAATCACAAATTTTAAATCACTTCAACTGCAGAAAAGCACATCGCCCCACATCTAGCGATGTGCTTTGCAAGGCTAGTAACACTCTTCTGTTTTACTTCAGCTCACCTAGTATTTTTGACTTGTTTTCCTTTCTTCTATAGAGAATTACAAACAAGTTCCTTAACATGAAACAACAAATTTTCTTTTAATATTTTTTCTTTTCTAGAACAAATTATGTCTCCCTACATAGTTGATAAATTGATCAAAAATTCCCACTAAGTTAAGTTAAAGTAAAATTCTTTGTAATTCAGCATTTCTCCTTTAGTTTACCAAGCTCACGCCTCTTCAGTTCTTAGTATTATTTTCTTAAAATTTCTTCTGGGAGTATTGCTTCTCAGCAAGTTAACCAATTGGATAACTTTTGTCTTCATCTAGTTCTCTTTGTTTTCTGAAGCCTGTCTATTCCAGCATTGATTATGCTTATTTATCTTCTGTGTATCTTCTTTATCTTGGTACTTAGTTGCCTGAAAGCACAGTCTGTGTGCTCTATGTAGCCCAATGCTTGCAGTTCTTATTTAATCATGCTTCATTTCTATGAAGTTGTTAGAATTCAAAAAGAATATGAGACAAGGATTTAGGAAAATTAAGAGTTTGGAACATATAGAATATATGAATTCACTTATGGTTCATAAATGGGGGAAATAAAGATTTCGTGAGTCATCATACCCCATATATTATAGAAATGCTGAAATTTTACTTCACAATTTAATTTGATACACTTGTATTACCTTACTGGCTATTGTTTTCTTATGACCTCTCTCATTTATCTAAAATGTTGGCTTTTCATTTGTGGGCAACCTCTAACTAAATCCTAGAATTATCAGAAGGTAGGAGTACTCCTACCCCCTCCGGAGGGTAGAAAGAGTGCGGGTATTGGAGTCATTTCTGCCAAACTGAAAAGCTTCCAGCTGTGTAGCTTTTCCTTTTGTTCTTTCAACTGCTTTTTTTTTATCCTATATTCTATTGTACCTTCTATTTCTTTGATTGAAATCCCTTGCCAAATGCTTTTGGAAAATCTAAATATAACTATATCCTCTCAATTTGCCTTTATCTTGGTGGTAATAATTTCAAAGGACTCTTGCAAGTAAGATAAATGTTCTTTCCACTGTCCAAATGAATATGGAAGAATACTTCAGCTGTGCATGGATCCTATGGAAGTTTGAAAAATGTACACATTTTATTGTGGCAGCTTTATATTATCTTTTTATACGGCAGTCTTTTCAAGTAAAGCATCTTTGCTATAACTACAATCCATTTTTTCAAAATCTTCAAATTACAGAATCTTTTGAGGATTTTCAGGTGAAGAGGGGTTAAGCTCTTTTCGGATGCTTCTTGAACTTAAGTCACCTATCAAAGAATAATAAATTACTTCCTAAAACGTAGTGATAGCACAATGCAGAAAAGAGATGCATAATATATGCTGTTCAAAATGCAGAGAGAGAAAGAGAAGAAGAAAGAGAGAAAGGAGGGGAGGGAGGGAGGGAGGAGGGAAGAGAGGGAAGAAGGTAATTGTTAAAAAGTTTAAGTGATACTAAGAGTTTTTCCAGGAATGAAGTATAAATGCTTACCTATTTCTGATTTTTTTTATTTGTTTTAATGCATAAATACACTTTAGCTATTTATAGAAAATGTACAAAAAATTAATGTAAAATAATTCAGCTGAAAGTAGATGACAGCTGTTGCAGAAGCTTGCCCTATTCCATATGGCTTGCCCAATTCCTGATCTCCCTCAGCATTTTCTCATAGCACTTTTGGGAACAGAATAGGCAGTGAGATGGGCCCTTGGGCTGAACTATGTCACCAATTCATCTGCAGTATTTCAGCCTCACGTTTATGAAATTGATACATCCATTTATTCCATCAAGAAGGTATAAACATTATTTTATGCTGAGTGACCACTCTTACAAAGCCCACATTCCTTGTGCAAAGGATATTATGGAAATAATTTCTGTACATGACATGTTTTATATCTATTGGAAATGTATGAAGAATAGCACTTAAAGAATCACAAGGTGAGCTATAATTTAGATGTTGAACTAGCGCTGTCTGTAATAATTTATTATGCAAACTTCTCATAGTAAAATATATTACTATTCCCATCTTTAATAGCAATTTTATTAAAATAAATTTGCATTCTGCTCATCTTGCAATCTCCTGGATAGTCTAGTTAACGCTCAAAATCAAGATCTTTGAGAAGCAAAAAATGAAGAGTCATTTCATATTCTCATTTCTTGGGTTTCCTAAAATCAGAAAATACAGAGTTCAGGTGTTCAGTAATGTCTATTGATGTTAGCCTGAATTGTCAACAAATGGTAGAAATGTATAGTTCCCCTGCACAGGGGTGAGGGAGCTGATATGATGTCACCTGAACACGCCCAGGATGCATCATCTCAGAAAGACTAGGTGTCCATAGTTGAAGTGACCTTTTTTCTCCACAGGCTTGTAATGGTAGTTAGAAGTCATTTTAGAAGGCTGTTTGTAGCTTATTTCTGTAGTTGTTTCTTTGTGCCACTACATCAGGGGGCATACTGAAATCCAAGCGTTAACTTAAAATGTCAGTTGCTAACCTTTTGAACAGTCACTCAGCAAGCCTTTACCATTTAATGACAGGCATATATAATTAAGTGCCTAAATTTCATGCACCTTTTTCCTAGAGGGCTTTTTCATTAGGACCACAAACAGCTCTTTGTTGTGGAGGCAGCAGAGCCCCAGGAACAAATGTATTTCATTGTTTGGTTTCATGCTTCCCGACAAACACCTACAAAACAATGCTAAAATAAGGATGAAAATACTCCATGCACACAGTCAGGCTTTGGCTTTGCGTCATACAAAATAAAAGCTTGCCTTCAGAAAAAGCCACATTTTGTCTTACAGAGACAGTCTACCTGATTTGAAAACCATTTAGCATTAGCAGGGAACTAGAAAAGGTCAAACTTTACACTTATTCATGTAAAACCAACAACAGACAATTCTTAAATGGACTGACCTAAGCAGGAAAAGTGCAGGTTTCAGCATAGCTGGCCTCTTCTTTTCTCTATGGAACAAGTGCACGGTCACAAAAGAGTGCAGCAAAACTAATTTTCTTTGAAGAACGAGATATGTCATTTCTATGCCTAGACAACTGTAGGAAAAAAGGTCACAGGGCAATAGCATGCTCTAAAAGGTGCTGTACTTCAGGGCAGAGGCTTCCATTCCCAAAGAAAACTAGATCACCTAGATGACAAACGTACTCTCTTTCCTTTTTGAACCATAGAGACTGCCCTCATGTTCCTGAGGTACCATATTGCAACCTTCATTTCCCTCCTTACTTCAGTTCTGTGTTTGCAGTGTTTATTTTCTAACCCCACAAATTCAATTGTGCTAAAGATTGTGCAAATGCTATCAAAAGTGATTCACTGGACCTAATTTGAAGTTAATTACTTATCCCTTCATTGTGAGCCCTGTTACTTCTGTGTGATGTCTAATGCATGCAGCTAGTGGGAGCGCGTGGCAGATGAGAATCACACAAGTGTCCCCCAGCAGTCTCGGCTGTCTCCTGTCCTGCCATTTGAGTTATGTTTTAACTCAGCTGCCTGTGGGCACTCTAGTGACTAGCTGCTGTGCCACCATGGGAGCAGCCAGTTTCTTCACTAAAGCTCTGTGGACTAAATACCAAGGCAAGACAAACATCAAAAAGAGGTTTGTTAATATCAGAGGCTGATATGAGGGGACACAAAGTAGTGAATCTTACTTGCTTTAGACACATTTTAGATATATTACAGTGCAAGATTTTCGAGGCAGAGATTGTTCTCCGTATTTTCAAAAGGGCCCTTGTCCAAAAACAACAACAAAAAAGGCCTTAAAATGTTTGGAGCATGTATAGTAAATGTTTTTGTTTTTTTCTTTCCAACAACATAAGAAACCTTATTTCAGGTTCTTAGGCCGTTTTTACATAAGTAAGGAATCAAAGATTCAGTGTCACTGAAACACGGGTTTTCCCCTTGTCATTTGTCAGCCACAGACACATGGAAGATGGGACATGGCAAGAAAAAAAATCTGCTCTATCAAATGCAATACAGGGAAGACTCAAAAAAAAAATGAGGTCAAGCAAAGAGCAGCCTAAGGTACAAGGCAGTTAGCAAAACTTGTGTACGCCCTAGGTAGCGTTTGATTGTACAGGAAGAATTAACAAATTTAATGTTAAGCTGTTTTGGTTAGGTTTTAATGCATAGATTATAGCATTACTTAGCATTACAAGGGGTTCTGGCTTCCCTGGAACAATTTCGAAGTCTGTCAGCAATAGGTACGTACTCCTGCTGTTGTAACACACCTATTTTTCATGTAACTCTACATTTGTTTGACTCCCATTTATTGCACACCAAATCACAAATATATGGTTAGCTCTTGCTGGAGATTTTAGCATGGTAGTGATTCAGGGTACCTTTAATATGCTTCTCTCAAGCATTCAGAAGTTGGTGCGTCTACTAGAAAGTTTCTCTCCTAAGACCTTTACCCTACATGGTGTTTTTTGGATTGTAAATATGATGATTAAATTTTACTGTATCTCATTTTTCAGTGAAAAGTTTCCTTGTAATTATAGATACCAACTACAAGTTTAACATCTTCATTTTGAAACCAGTGTATAAGCTAAGAGCAAGATGATGATTTTCTTTACTGCACTTGACTCTGGCTATGTGACATACCAGGTTCAGGAGCACGTGCTTAGTATTTACAATGTGTATTTTGCAAGCTCTTTGGAAAAGGAAATTCGTATGCTGAACCACAAATAATTCTACTCATCTTTTAGCTCATGAATGATGATGAATCTCATCTTCTGTGTTGGTAATTTTATTACAGTGATCAGATTAACTCAGAACTAATACCTCTTGAATTTGGCAATAGCCTCTTACACTGCGGTATTGCAGATCATGCCTTTGACAAGAGGACTAATTACATTGCTCCTGTGAAGGTTTGTCTATATTTGTGGTTTTTCATTAGAATAGCTCCTAAGCCATTTTTCAGACAGTTAGCTCACATTAGTTACCTACAACTTTTTATTCAGAACCAAAAAGTAACTTTTCTTGAATTAGATTGTTCTCACATTCCCTCAAGCATCAAAAAGACAGAACCACTTTTATTTCAGATGGCTGAAAATTCCACCCCCACATACATCTTAAAAGATTAAAGAGGGGGGAGCAAGAGGGGAACAACTTAAAAAAAATGGCTTTGTCTTGGATAGAGACCAGGCCTCTAGCACTACAGATTTCATTTCCAAAAGAAAGGGATCAGAATGTTAATGTATATACAATTGGGAAAATAACATTGTGGTGTTATAGCTCCTATAATTCAACTTGCCCGACATTTCTGTGTTGTGCTAGAAGAAATAGAATGTCAGAGAGCAGTAAATAAAGTTGTATGTTAATATGAGACTAAATTACAAGGCACAGCATGAGTAATGCTTGTAGTTACACTGGCTGGGATAAAAACGTATTGGTGCTGTCAGTCTTCATGCTTCAGGATGTACATCGATCACTCAAAAAGGTCGGGAAAAAATTTGTCCCCTCACAGCCCATTCATCCTCCTTTCACTGGAAGTTTGTTGAGTATGAGTGTATTGATTGTTTGCATTCTGGTTTATTTGCTTCTGCCTGTTGCCTCCTGTCAAAGATTACATGAAATATTGGTTTAACATGATAAAATAATTCCTGGTCATATCTGCAGCAAGCAGTGGTGAGGAATTATGTGGCCACATATGAACTGATTAGCATTTTATTTGTTTTCTCATTTCCTGGACAAGAGGTGTGTCAGATCTCAGTCTTCAGAAGATTAACCTGTCATTAAACTGAGTGCTATCAGCAAGACAGAGGGTTGTCAGCCAATAAGCTCTTAATTGAAAACCTGTTTTTTTTCTATGACGGTCAATCAGAGAAAGGTATGAGCCTCCAGTTTCACCCGCATTTTTCTACAAAAATGACAAGCAGGATTTTGCACAAGAAAACGGTGCTTTAAAGAGGCTGCTTTCTTGAAAATTTGACCCTAAAATCAGAACCGTGAAGCATGGTATTTTAACATGGGGGTATGTTCCCCATAAACATGACTTAACAATGTGTCTTAAGGTCTTGTAACTTACTCCATGAAAGCAATGGTTTGCAGGGGAATTTAACGATAGCTTTCTAGACAGATGAATCTTGGTGCTGCCAAAAGCTTTGTCTCTGTGTTCCTGCTCAGCTACAGGCAGTGGTGCAGTACACAGTCCAGAAAGGTCCATGCAACTTCTCTCCTATGCACTCCAGGCCACAGATATGTAAGACACATCCTGAACATCCCATAAAAACTCAAGACCATACACAAAAGAAATATATTCTGCAACATGACACAGAAAGTGATGTCCCAGGGAATGATTTCACACTGTGAAGGCATTCAACATATATGCTGTTAAACTAAAAATACCTCCAGCCTAGCTGTTTCCTATATATATAATTTTGCAGGTACCCCTTGCCAATCTAAAGGAAATCACCTGTGTTGTGAGCCATGAATGTTGTTACAACCGATGTGAAAGACGGTGATCCAGAAATTATCTGTGCGAAGAATTTCTGTAAAACACCGAAGCTGTTATATGAGAACGAATCACATCAAAATTGAACACAGGGCTGATCTTACACCTCCTGCTGCTTAAAAAAAACCATTTTTTTAAACCAATGTCTTTTAGTATTGTGCTATCATTGAGGATTGAAAGAAGTTGTTTATAAATAGGACGTTACCAATTTTCTTGTAAACTGTGATGGGTTGATTTGGCTGGATGCCATGTGCCCACCAAAGCAGTTCTATTACTCCCCCTCGTCAGCTGGTCAGGGGGAAAAGAAAAATATAAGGAAAAGGTCATGAGTCGAGATAAGGACAGGAAGAGATCATTCACTAATTCCAGTTATGGGCAAACCAGATTCAATTTGGGGAAATTAGTTTAATTTATTACCAATCAAATCAGTAGGATAATGAGAAATAAAACCTGATCATAGAACATTTACCCCCTACCCCTCCCTTCTTCCTGGGCTCAACTTCACTTCAGATTTCCCTGCCTCTGTCTTGGAGCTCTGGCATTATGTCTATTGGATGTGGAGAAAGCTAGCAGCTTCTCGCAGAAGCAGCCTTTGTAGCTCCCCCACTACCAAAACCTTGCCATGTGAACCCATGCACAAACCATGATAAAAGACTGAGCTGTGGCAGGAAAAGTGGCATGGATGAGCTCCAGCATGGATGGGCTTTCAGTGTCTTAAAGCCAGTAATACTCTGAACATGGTGACTGAGCACTTTAAATCCCTGGCTTGTGATAGCATTCACCTTAATTACTCGTGGATCATCTGTCTTAAAGCGCTGACTCATTCTTGAAAACGTAATGTTGGTGATGCAGTGAAAGTCAACCTACAAACCTGTTAGATAAATTCAATTAATACTTCCCTACAATTAGCTGCAAAAACATTATCAACCTAGAATAATACAAAAGTCTCTAAACAGTAGGTTTACCTTTCCCTCTCTTCCTCTCACAAAAAAAAAAAAAATCCCACAAAAAACCCCCACTGATATAATATATAGGAGGTGAAGTCATCTATTATGTATTAACTTTCAGAAATGGAAATTTCATAGCCAGGAGTTTATTTGCAAAATTATTAAGAAATACCGGCAAAGTAATTTCCTGAAAATAGTGTGAATTGAACACCCCAGAATCAAGAGGGTAAAGCATAAGCAGAAAATAAACCAGGCAAAGTTTAAAAGGTATTAGTAGGTTATTTTCATGAATTTGTTGTAGCACTTCACTGCAGCACGAATAGGACTTTTAGAGTACAAAAAGTATAAAAAAGTATAAAAAAATCTTCCTAATGTCATTTTTAATTGAGCAAAAAAACCCTGCACCAATTTATGACACCTTTGGTGGACAAAGAGAGGGACTTTCAAATTAAGGAGCAGTTTCTATAATAGCAGCATGGATAGATAGTAGGCTTGCATTAGGAATTAGCAGTCAATTTAAGAGCAGAATAATCCTGAGCTAATCGAAAGCAAAATAATTTCCTTTCATTAAATTAAATGAGAGCAAAATTTTGAGTTCTTATAGCACACTGTTTGTCATAAGGAATACTCAGTCTGGCACTGAGCAAGGCACTAAAGGTATGTGTCATTTGTTATCAAGCCTTAGGACTTAACCATTTTGAGGTGATATGGCAGGAAACTGTTTAAGTCGCAGTCCTTTTGGTCAAAATGAACCATCATTGTGTTGCTTTCATTTACATTGTGTTCCATGTTTTTCCTACAAATAAATACCTGTCTATATGCAAATAAAGTAACTTTTAGGAGGCAGCATGTGTGATAGAACTGGAATATAAATTAGTACCATCTGGCTTGAATTTACAGGTTTTACCAAGTCATGTTACAAATGAAATTGCCTGCTAGCTGTTTCCTCTCTGTAATGCAGGATCTATGCTGCTGATGTGCGAACAAAAGTTGAGTCCATGCAGAGTAATAAATGCTGCTAAGCCTATTGCATCTTGTGAGGACGTGTTCTTATGTGACACTGAAATTTTTATTTTATTGACTAAGAATTCACCACAATACAAGTTCTACCCAATTTGTATGATTTGGTCTTAATCTGTCTTTAATTACTGCTTAGACACTGTTCTGGTTGTCCTATAAATGCTGAATAGCTCTAAAATCCCAACAAATTTGTATTATTTGGTCTTAATCTGTCTTTAATTACTGCTTAGACACTGTTCTGGTTGTCCTATAAATGCTGAATAGCTCTAAAATCCCAACAAATTTGTATTATTTGGTCTTAATCTGTCTTTAATTACTGCTTAGACACTGTTCTGGTTGTCCTATAAATGCTGAATAGCTCTAAAATCCCAACAATGTCCATGCTTGAAACAGTAACTTTTCAAAATTGCTGCACAGTTCTCTCCAGGTACGCTGTGCCCTATGGCCTGTGTTTTCTGACCTTTTGTGAGTTTCTTTTTGCCCTTTTACCACTGTCTCAATTTGTGTAAAACATGTGTCTTACACTATGACTTGACCAAGCCATGACTACATGACAGCTGACAATCTAGCCTCAGATTGCTGGTGAAAAATTAGGTAATCTGATCACTACCTCATGTACCTTTAGTTGCCTTTCATTATGTTTTCTGTACTAGAAAATTAACATAAAATTTAATCACCTTGTGTTCCCTTAGCAGTTTCTGTTACCCTAATGCTGGCAGTTTTTAAGACCAATTTCTTTGCTTCACTATCTGCACACAATCTTTCTCTCATATTTATGTTTTAAGACATGCAAACTCTGGCACTTTGGCAGAATAAAAGAAGATATTATTTTTCTTTACTACTGGGCTTAACCTCATTGTTTGTGAAAACAAAAGGTCTCAGTCTTCTTCAGCTGCTGGATATCTGGCAATTTTACGTGCACCGAAGATCAGCCATTTAATTTGTCAGATGGAATAATGTAGGATAAGTTTGATGGATAGTTTGCAGAATACATATTATCCCTGTTTCAAGTTTAGCTGAAATGTGTCTGATAATCATACATTATATAATGCTTTACCTCATTTTCATGTGTTCAGATAGGTAGTTTGTTATTTTTAACACTTCTCATCATGCCTGAATGGTGACAATAATGACCTCTGTATTGTTTTCTATTTCTCAGAATGAGATGCTAAGAATTGGAGTAAGTTACATTTGTCTTGATCCTTTCTTTGCTTAGAAAGTATGATGTCACTTCCTTCCCTCATCTCTTTCATCATCTGTTGGGCCTTGTTGTCATTGACTATGTCAACACACTTCAGAGAAATGGCATAGCTAAGGCTTGTTTAAACTGACTTGAGAACCTACTGTGGCCGTCAGATGAACAAGAGCACTAAATGCTGTTCCTCCTGCTGTCCCCTTCTGATCCATTAATAACATCCCACAGTTCAGTTCAGGAGCCTTTTGTTCTGTTTTCTTTAGTTCTGGAGAGTTTGGGGTGGCATTTTTTGTTTGTTGTTTTTTGTCTGTTTGTTCGGTTGTTGGTTTTGGTTTTGGTTTTTTTTTTTTTTCCTTTAAGTTAGAAGCTTGTCTGTCTCCTTTTGTGAGCTAATAATTCTTGACTTACCATGATTTCTATATTGGACACCTAAACCTATGATTAACTCTTGTGGCTTATCTTATTTGATCATAAGTGATAATTAACTTGCTTTTACTGCTAAGAAAGTTACAGTGTCCAGTAAGTACCCTGTACACTAAGTACTGTACACTAAGAAAGTGTACAGTACATGGACACCTCATAAAATCATCGTCCCAGGGCATCTGTGCTGATAAGTGACAGTGCATATGTATCAAAGATAATCATTGCCAATTACTCTGTGCAAAATCCTCTACTATTCTCAAATGGTAATTCCTCTATAATAGAGGTGTGCTACTTGCTTTTTTCATTCTGAAATATATAACAGTTCTCAAAGTATACTCTAATAAAAAGCTTGGTAAAATAAACCTAATATCCAAGAGCAAGTGTGAAATTACCCACTCACTTTTCAGTAGGCAATAAAACAGGGCAGTTGAAGCAGTTACAGACTACATATAAATGACAGGAAATTGTAGGCTAGTACAAATCTATACCTCTGGTCAAACACTGGATTCAGTCTCTGTCTCCGATAGACAGTCTGCATCCAGCTGAGTGCTTTCCCTGCAAAACCAGTCTTGCTTCTGCTTCTTCCTTTGGCACTTTGCATGCAGAAGGGCAGAATGAGCGAAGAGGCTGGCCTGCTGCTGCCTTGGGCTGTCAGGTGGGACGTTTGAGCTCTTTCACTCAGCTTTTTACAGCAGCTGTTAACAGCATCCTTCCACTAGCACCAGCTCAACCACTTCCCTTAAAGGTCTGCATAGCTGCTTATGATGGTTTTTAGTAACTCTCAGGATAGATTTAAGATAATTAAGTCAGTCAAAGGGCTTGTAAAAAGCTTAATCTTTTTAACTAATAAAATGCTCTGTATGTGTTCTATATTGTGGCCAGCTACTGAGTACCCACCAGCCATTTGCTTACACCCCCATCCACCTCCATCCATGAGGAGACAGGGGAGAGAATGGGAAGAACAAAAGTAAGAAAAACTTGCAGTTCAAGATAAAGACAATTTCATAATCTGTTTCATAATAAGATGAGTTGGTGCCTGAAAATATATTGGATTGAAATAGGAAACAACTAGGAAGGAAATATTTATAGCTCAGCTCTGTCATTTTGAACCCATTAACATAAACTGACTTCTTTCTGATAAAAATGAAAGCAAAAGTAAAGTAGGATGCAATTGCACCTGATGAACCAATAGCATCTGACTCTTGTTAGCTGTATCTATGTTTTTATCAAAAGTAAAGTAGATAAATACACAGAACACTTTATTGTAGGTGACATTTTATGAACTTTGTTTCAAGAAGAGACTGCAGACCTACTTCAGCATGACTGAAGTCAAGAATAGGCTTTCGTGATCTCAGGGGATAAAAATCAGCTTTAATTCACATTCACGAGGTTTTATTGCTCTTGAGTGTTTTTTAACAACACTATTTATATAACAGGGCGAAAACCTTATTTTGGTAGTATGTCATGTGGAACTGCAACTAGCCAATCTGAATGCCACCTGCCTGTTATAGACAATTTACCTTAAAGAAAAGTCATCCTGAAGAGCCTTTTGTTCTACTTGCACTCAGTGCAGGGCAATATGATTGTTCTGAGCGAGCTCTTTTGAAGAAATGGTTGCTAATATTTTTTTAAGTAATAAGCATGTACAATCTTGCTGAAGGTAGATATGTTTAAAAGTTCTTTACTGATACCATTTTCAAATAAATCAAATAAATCAGTGGATGTTTTTGGCTAAGTCTTTACTTACTTGAGGGAAGTGAAAATGCTATGATGTGTAAACATGTATTTGATGGGGAAGAAAAGAGAAGTAGCTAGCTGCTTCTAAATCAGCCAGGCAAGAACAGTAACCATGCTATTTGGAATAGCTGCAGCTAATGATACAAAAGACAATGCAATGCATAACATGGATTATTCTATATAAAAGAATGTTTTAAAACTGAGTGGGCTAATGATGCCCTCGGGTTTCAGTGATGAGATCTTCCCTGGAGAATTACGTCTGATATCATATACCTGTACGTTATTTTTTGGTGAGTGCATAATCATTAAATCTATTTCATCAATCTTATACAACAAACCAACTGCTAAAAAATCTATTTCAAAAAACATTTCAGACCAGAGGTTTTTTTCAGTCAACAGGTACACTGATAAATTGAGATCATCCTCAGTATGATATTTAATGCTGAAAATATAAATATTGGGGTATTAATATTATCTGAGGATTACATAACCAAGAGTATCCTCCTGAGACAGTTCCCACCACCTCATCCCAGAGTCAACTATGTCACACAACTCAGTTTCACAAAGTGATTAAGATCCATCTTTTAGTGCAGCAGCAGATCAACAGTCTCTCCTTTTACCAAAAGCAACAGAAATGGTCCTCTTTACTAGCAAATTTTTCCTAAATTTGAGTGTGATTTTAATTAAGTCTTATGTAGGAAATTTTGCCTTCCATGCCCACTGAAATTATTCTTTTACTCTTAAAGATTTAAATCATAATTCCAGTCAATTTTGAGAAACTACTAATAATTTTAGTTGTGACATTTTTCTGTAAATAGCTGTCTCCTGATGTAAATTATATCTGTAAATTCTTGTTTATTCTTGTTCTCTTGATTTCCTGGTACTTCATTTGATAAATATAGGGTTAATACAACCAATCTGACATTCTTCATGCAAACACAGCCCCAATTATTTTCAGAAAGAACACTTTAAAAACAGTTATTAAACACCTATTCCCTAAACTGCCAAAAACCATCAAGTGTTCGTCTAAGACCCTGCTGTTCAGCCATTGCATCAAAGTTAAGAACTTGTCCAAGGTTTCAGATTCCTTAATCAAGCTAGCTTAGCTTCAGTTTTACATTTTTAGCATGTAGTTAGACCAATATAATTACTACTTTATGAAGCTGGGAGAAAATATGTGTGCCACTGTAGCTGCTTAACTCCATGTGCCAAACACAACATGTAGTTTTGCAAAGCCTGGAGCAACATCTGCTGTCACAGATTTGCTATAATAAGACTCCCCAGGCTGGGGTTTTTTGGATGCCTGACCCTAGTGTTGTCAGGATGGTTAAATGCAATGCAGCATTCAGCCAACTGTCTTGGCTTTGTCAGATGAATGAGTTTAAAGACATGCAGAGTGTTGCATGCAGGGGTTAGATACATGGAAAAGGCACTTCAGTAACACTAATGCAGGTATTAAAATAATGCTATATCAGAATAAGGTAGTATCTGGACAAATATTTTTTATGCAGTACCTCAGTGGTTTATCCTTATGTGTCATCTTGTACTGCTGTTGTGTGCAGTATGAATTTCTAAACTTTGCAGTATGCATCAAAACTGGGATTTTCTGCATTGAATTTTCTCATGTGCTTCTCTTAGAACTCAGTGAGATGAAGCCCACTGAATAAATTTTATTTTCAACAGATTTCTCGAAGTATTTTTTTTGAAGGAGCAACAGTCAGAATATTGGCTTATCAGTACTATGATGCTAGATATTTTAGTGTAAAATAGTTAACATTTTTTTAAAAATCCAAAATACATAACATTATCTGTTTCTTAAATGATTTAGTGTGTTTCTCATCCTCCTTTGCAAAAGTATCTGTTTATTTCTTTGCAAAGGTACCTGTTCACCTGTTCCTTGTTTGAATTTTTGCATTTAAGCTACTTAATTTTCACTCCACCAACCACTTCTTGTTTCCTCTTTAGTAAAATTTACAACTCTAATTCACTTGGCTTCCTAGTCCAAAAGTACTTGTCTCCTGTTGAATGAAAGAATAGGTTGAGAGATGCCTTCTATTTGTTCCTGTCTGATATTATTGAACTCCAGCTGGCAAAACAGCTGATTTAATCAATATTATTCTGGCTTGGACTGTGAGTATCACACTCTACATTACACAGACAGAGAAACTGGAGCAATCTGGAGCTCCTCAGTCTAGAGCCCTGGGGCCAGTGCCCTCGGCCCAGCAGAGGTTTCACCTGCATTTCCAGCCTTGACTCAGAGATAAGGACGGTGTGGTCTCCCTGATTTTAGCTTGATGCTTACTGTGGCAGCTTTAACATGTTAACTGCTAAGAAGGTGACAGGAAGGGTACCTCTGGCTTTCTTTAAGTTTATTCAGTTATCTGCTTAATCAGTGTACTGAAGAAATCTGTGCCGTTAGATGGGAAGCTAAGGCCATGACAGCATTCATGGGATCTTCCCTGTGCATGCACAGAATGACATTGGAAATGCCAGCCTCTCATTTAAGGTAAGCTTTTCTATGGCAAATACCCGAGCAATCCCACTGTGCTCATCTTGTGTCCAGACAGGATTGAATCCAATTTCAGTCTGTGCTCCTGAGCCTTATGCAGAAGCAAAACAAAGCTGGAGCACCATACAACATACATACAACACAATGAAATTCTGATCAAGTTTTCACTAGTCTAGGGTGGGCATGTGCCCTGCAGTTTTACTTAAACTGAAACTTTCAAGTGCACATAGGTTACCTGGAGTGTGCTCTGGTAAGGCTATTCTTAGCCTTTGAAGTTTGGAGTTTTGAGGTCCAGTTTTGAGGACTTGGCTCTTCCATGTTGTTTGTTCATGTTGGGCCAATGCTATTCAGCTGCAGGAGCAGTGATTTGAAATAAGGAAGGAAATGGAGAGATTCATCCTTTTACGAGCTGAATTGCGTTTTACAGCATTATATAACTAATCCTGGTTTCAGCACTTCAGCAGAACGGAAGTGTCAGGTATTTGGCTCTTTTCCTGTCACGTCACCATAGTGTAATGGTGGATTTAGCAGGGTGAAATGAGGATTTTCATCTCTTACTACCTCTTACATCTCTCTCTGGAGCCAGTAATAGCCATGCTTCCTGCGGGTGTTCAGGACTGTTTTTCAGAGAGTGAAAGACTGTTCTTCTTTCTGGACAGTGAATTGAACTAAAAGAGAAGCTGCAACTAGTTTGTCCTTGGATGAAGAAGAGAATCTTTGGTTTAGTGCTGAACTTGGTGGTCTGGAAATTGCATAAATTGAGCACATAAATTTTTGGCAGATGCTCTGTTTCTACCAGATTTGGAAGAGGAATGGGGGCTTGAGAGTAGAACTTTGAAACGTTGTGCTTAGAATGTAAACTAGATGCGCTGTGGCAGCAGTGATATCTAACCGTCTTTGCAACTCTCTTTCACTTTTAACTGCATTATTAATTTGCATTACATGTTTCATGTAGAGAGTGAAATACCAAACAGATTCACTTGCAGATTTGGCTTCTGAGACTGCCTGCTCTGTACTAAAAAGCACTAAAACATGTTATGCTAGGGTCTGAAGACAGAAGGAAAAAGAGTTTCAGATATTTTCAAATCATTTATGTCATGAAACAAAAAGAAATTATGAACAAAGCAAATGACAGAATTAAGAATGTATTCCATACTCCTGTTACATTGATCATTAAAACTAAGAAGCTCTAGGACAGGTATAAAGAGCACCTGGTCCCACAGTAGACTTCTCTCTGCTTTCCAGGAGTATTTTACATTGAACAACCATCAGAAGCATAGCTTAGTAGATTCTTCTTAAACTAAAGACAAAAATATAGGCAGGAACTAAGATTAACTAGACAAAACATAACCAGGCTTCCTATTTAAGGATTATCAACTTATGAAGTGAAAAAGTAGAAATATTTAGAATTTTAAAGATATTCGTTAGCAAAATGATGATATGTCTGTTTCAGTGAATATAGTTGCTGCAGCCAGCTACATCATTAAGACTGTTAATATAATTGCTTTAAGTCATTTTCTGAGAGGAGAAAAAGAATTCCTAAATTAGAAGAAATGTTGAAATCACTCAAAAACCTATTAGTAACTTTGACAGAGGAAAAACTGTTGTGCTTTGTTTTGTTATTCTTAGATTCAGTAGACGCAGTTTGTAAGAGCATGAGCACACTGCAGTTGAACTGTCAGATTTTAGTTCATGCATTGAACAGTCTCTTCAAATGTGTTTTATAAGCATGAAATAGCAGCCTTATCATTATTGTGTGCCTGAAACTGAGCAGATGTCCAATAAAATTGACAGAAGTACCAGTGGTTCCCTAAGGCGATTTTTCTGTTAATATGGAGAAATGCATTAAACCCAGCCTTCAACATTATTCTGTGGGAAAGCACAACTGCCTTAAGGCCAGAAGTACAGGCATCTGAAAAGCCATCAATGTCAGCCTTTACAGTCAGACTTTTTCCAGGTAAAATTAAGCTTGTAAGAATCTGGCTTCCCTTATTCTCTAAGTGCAGTGGCACAATAATTGAATGTGTAAGGTAGGGTCTCACACAAGCTTGCAGTACAATTTCCGGGTTTGTTAAGCCTCTGTCTGTGATTTGGGTTGCACTTCATTTATTGAAGTCACATTCATGATTGATTTGCATCCATCTTAAGGCATTCAATAATTCAAGCAGAGTTATTAGGCAATGCAGACTAGCCAACATGAATATTCTATCTGATAGAAGATCTTCCTTCATCCCCTTCCTCTGTTGCTACTCTTACCTTCCTTCATCCCCTTTCTCTGTTGCTACTCATACCTTCCTTACTGAACTCACAACCACTGTGCGTGCAATAGGTGACATGAGTAAATACACTGAACGTTGTTCAGTGGAACCTGTTGCATCCCCATAGCAGAAGGCAGCTCTTCTACAACCCTTCCAAGGACAGAGCGAGTAGAGTGGAAAAGAATCTCATTCTTGAGATGCCAAGAGGCTAAGTCAGGTGTCAGATCTGCATGTGCTATTTCTGACCCCAGAATGGTTTCACTGCGGCTCTGACACAAATCTCTTTCTGTGCTGCAGCTTCTTATCTGAAATACAAGAAAATGTTTTGTAAAACATGGATTTTTTTTCCGTCACTGATGTAAAATTAAAAAAAGTTTCATGTTCTTCTGCTGGCACTGCATGGAAGACACGTGGGTGGCATCGGATAGCACACACGCATAATGAAGACACTGGATAGCAAAAATAGTTGACCTGCCATCCAATTCTGTCATTTTAAACACAGCAAATTACACATGATGGCTGCCAGATGGTTTAGTATATCTTTAGTATCCATGGTCAAAAAACAATTAATATTCATAAAATCGAGATTTCTGCTAGTTAAAAGTGTACTAAATTGGAAACTGCCCCACTAAGTAAATATCCTGCTAGCTTTTCTAATAGGATGGTGTGCACCGAAGTCTTGTAAGTGCACTTTGCCTGCACAAGGCACTTTTCTGATGTTTCTTTACTCTAAACAGGGGGAATATCCTGCTCTCTTTAGTACTTCCAACACACAGATGCAGACACGGTTCCTATTTCACTGGAAACTGCAGTGACACCGTGTCTGAGTCAACAGAAGCAAGATGCAGGAACAACCACAAAACCATGGACAAAATGCAAAGATTAAATATAATCTTGATACCTCACCAACTAGGGGATCTCCAAAGCAGCACCCAGGCAGATTTGTGCAAGTGCAGGATGCAGGCACCAAGGAGCTTGAGAGTCCTTGCTAGAGAGTTTTTCCTTGTTAGAGAGAGTCCTTGCTAACAAGAGACAGAGCTTGAACCTGCTGTTCAAGGGAATCAGTCAGGCTCAGTTTTCCACTGTGCTTTGATCTTCTCTGGCAGCAGGTCAGGAATTTTGGGCATGTTCAACAAGGAGCCTCTGAGTCCACCACAGGCCTATGTTATCTAAGCACAAACGTACTACTTGTCAAGCATATAAGACTAAACAACAATTAGTGTGATACATGTGTCTTCTTCCACCCCAGAGGTGAGTCACTTGAGCGTGTTTACAATCCTCATTGATCTTCCATTACTTCCCCATGCACCGACACATCCACAAGTGACACTCTACAGATTTGATATCAAAGTGTGGTTTGACATAATTTTTCCAATGAGTTTTGGAAGGGAAGTGATTGGCCTCTCACATTTTTCAATGCGGGTAGTGTCTGCTTCTGAACCCACTCTCAGCTGTACTGAAATTTTAGTTGAAGCAGGGTGTGGATGTCAGGGTGCTGACATCCAAAATCAATATGGATGGCTTCAACCAATCCACCACAGGGCATGTCTGAGCTCCTCCACCATGGTGGTTGCACCTCAGGGAAAGTCTGTACCAGGACGAGCAAAACACTGCACAGTCAGTGAGAAGTGAGAGGAAGAGTATGAGAAACAACCCCACAGGCACCAAAGTCAGAGAAGGAGGAAGGAAGGAGGTTCTCCAGGCACCCACATAGAGATTCTGCTGCAGCCCCAGAAGGACAACACTCTACAGCTGGCGTCCACACTGTGGCCTGTGGAGAGGACCCTACTGGAAGAGGTGGATGTGCCCTAGTGGAGCTGCAGCCCATAGAGAGCAGGCTTACCCTGAAGTACTGCAGTCCATGGAAAGGAGCCACCCTACAGAAGGAGAAAAGAGTGCAGAGGACAGAGAGGTAGAAACAAGCTGTTATGGACTGACCACAGGCCCTGTTCCCCATCCCCTGTGCTGGTTGGGGAGGTGAGGTAGAGGAGTCAAGAATGAGAGTGAAGTTGAGAGTGGAAAAAGGGAGGGCTGTAGGCAAGGTCAGATGTTGTTTTTATTTGTCTTTCTTTCTCAGCATGGTACTCTATTTTAATTGGAGATAAACTAAATTAATTTTCTCCAAGTCAAGTCTGTTTTCCTCATGACAGTAATCGGTAAGCAATCTCCCTGTCTTTATCTTAACCTGTCAGCTTTTTCATCTTATTTTCTCCCCCATTCTGCTGAGGAGGCAGAATGAGAGGCTGTGTGGGCATCTGACAGCTGTCCACAATCATCCCATCAAAACCATTTACAACAGAAAATGGTACACTTTAGGAATTCCTCTTGCAAGTACACCTAGTCAGCATGGTTATTTTTTCATGGCCACATTGCACGTGCTTAATCGCTGTTTTGTTTCTGTGGACAAATTGTTACCCACTTATTTTTAAAACTTTGCAGACATACGATGAACTCGGAAGACCGGATTACGGTGCCATTCGGAGAACCTGCAGCTCACTTTACCCTTGTTCATAAGCTGCTTTATTCTGCATGTTGCTAATCCAATTTAGAAAGGGAACAGCTTCCAGACACCTTTAAGGTGAAAGGCAAAGATCAGCATTTTTCATGTGAAGTCTGAATTGCTTCCCCATCAAGAACTCAAGGAACATATAGTAATGTTTTCAGGAATCTGTTTATATTTTGTCCTTCGCTGTCTCACAGCATCTGGAAAGTTTACTACGTATGCATGTTTAGTGGAGGCTTGGGTTTACTGTCAGGTGCCAGAGGCTGGTTGTCCAAAGTGCACATACACATTCTCTGAGGTTTGTCACAGCAACAAACTTCAGGTTTTCAAACTATTCCAGGAATTGATCTACAAAATTAAACAGCCTGATACAGTTCTTCTGGTGAGCTTCATTTTAGATCAAAGGATTTGATACTTATACTGGTATCAGAGGGCAGGTTTATCAATTGTCTTGGCCTTTTTCTCCAGTACTGCAAACCTAGTATTTTTTTTAAATGCTCCAATGTTAGCATTAAGGTATAGGAGGATAAATCAGCTGTGAAAATGTCATTATTCAACAGCTGGCAGTAAAGAGTTAGTTTGCTCATCTTTGGTTCCCATACCCTCCTGAATTTAATTGGTGTTCTCTCCTTTCTTTATTTGATTTTGTTCAGCTGTTTTTCATTTACAAACTTCTCTTGACTTCTTTTATACACACACATATAAGTCACCTCCTGAATATGAATTCTAATTAGTTTTCCTTCAATAAGAAAACGGGGATTGCTCCTGAAAAACAAAGAAGCCAGAATCATACTACATCCAGGTAAAAACTTTATCTAAAATTCATTTATATTGCAAGAAGATGTGCTACTAGATAGGTGTAATTTTTCTTTTTGGATGCTACTTTCCAAGGAAAAGAGCATCCTTTTGTTTATGTCCTTGAATCTATTAACATTTATTAACATTTATTTATTGACACTCTAGAGAGCCTTCTTAAATTAGCCAAAGTAGACAAAATGTTAAGCATAGTTCAGAAAACTTAAAGCTAAAGCCAAGCTTTATCGAGTTATCATCATGAAGTAGTTTACCCTGACCTATTACATGACAATGCTTTGAAAACGTAAAGAAGAAAACTGTAATACATCAGCAAATTTGCCTGGAAACAATAATCTTTACTTCCTAAACTCTACCAGAGTTCCTGGGCCCTTATTGTAGTTGCACATACATTCCTCTTCTAAAAGCATCCAAGTTGTGCCTTCCTGCTCGTAGAGTGAGACTTATTAGTGAAGAAATTTTCTAAGATGTATTTTCATCGGCTTTTCATACTGCCATTCAGAAGAATGCTCTTTGTCAATACTCTGTGGGGAAAAAAAAAAAATTAAAAATATTGTGCCAACTGATTTCTTTTTTTTCTTTTTTTTTCATATTTTAAAATTTGTCAAGAATTACAGGAACTACCCTTGAAATTATTGTAGCAGTGTGAGAAAACTTGGCACACCAGTGATGAAGTTCCTTTTGAGGCATATAAAGTAAGAAAAGGTCAAAAGATTTTTGTACATCTTTCTTTTAAATTAAATTGCATGATGGTTTTATTTTTTTGTGTATTTCCTCTCGGGATGTAATACCAAATACTGATAGTAAGATTAAAAAAAAAAACAAGTTTCCTTTTTTTTTTCCTTTGTCCTATCCCATTAATAGATCTTGCTCTTGGGATCCTTCTGACAGAAAAACAGGAAGGAAAAATCAAAATTTACATTTTTTTTCAGTCTGATGTCAATAATATATATTAAAAAAAAAAATGATAGTGTGGCTATCAAGAGGCTGGCACAAGTTCAGGTAAAACTTTTTGGGTATGCTATTAAGTCGGTTATCGTAATCACCTGAGCCCATTCTGCATCAGTTGCTGTTGACCAGACATAACCCACAGAAGTATCTTACAGGCCATTGTTTGCATAGCCTCTGTTATACCCTATTAACCATGATGCGTTATTAGGTAGTAATTCTCTACACGCAGGTGACTATTTATAGGAGTTCTCAGTAGAAATATATTTTAAAGGGAGCTCAGGATTGGCTTTATCCATAAAGCAGTGACTCTAGATTTGAAAGACTATTTCATTCCAATTAAAAATCAAAAAAGAAAAATTCTGTCCCTCACTCACCACATCTACAAAGCAGAATATGTTGGGAAATCACAGCAAGTTGTGAGTTGCAAACACAGCTGTTCAAGGAAAACTTAGTAGCCTGAGGGGAAAGATGGCAGAATTACTAAAGTGCCATCACAGGGTAAATTACTTTTCATTTCAAGTATCTCTTATTATTGAGCAAAAGAAGAAAAAAGTGGCCTGACCTGGGCTTCCAGAGTTCATTACATTTCCATCTCTAAGCATTGATGCATATAAATTGCATAGATACATAGATGTCTATGGGTTAATTAGACATGCCCTGGTGTACTGGGGCTGAATCTGCTCCCATTTCCCACCAAGTCCCTCTGCACTCAGGTGCTTAGAGATAATGTGATGCTTTATGTGCTGTGAAGTCTTGTGCCAGATCACCTAGCACTGACCTCGCTGCTTAGATAATCCCAGGCTCTACCCCAGCAAGGATGACAGGTTACATACAAGTAGTACTGTCAAATCAAATTACAACTTATTAAATGTAGGATTTCTATTCAAGGCTAGTTGTGCTAAGCATGTTCTTCAATTTAAGTTTATATAATTACTTTACATTTATTAATTGTTATATTATTTCATTAATACCTTCTGGGAAATTTTATGATATTTAATATCCTTCTGAAGGAAATATAGCTTTTATTTATTCTATCTATTTTTTTCCACTTAGGGTGGGGGAAATGGGATGATTGCCTTTTGTTTGTTTGCTTTAAGATAAAATAGCGTCTGTGTTGCATAAGAACCACAGAAATACAATGATGCCAACTTAATACTTTATAAAGGGCTTTAGTAGCACTAGAATATTAAGTAACTTTACCAGCAACCTAGAAACAACAAAACTGATTTTAAGAGTCATCTAAAAGTTTGAGAACCACTGCAAATCTATTAATTATAACAATAATAAAAACAATAGAAGAGGACTAATTAATCCATCAGCAGAGATGCAAGGCTCGTTGATGGATTAGGAACTACAGCTGAGCGTGGGAACGGTTAGGCAGAAGTTAAGCCTTCCTACACCAAAATGATGGGAAGAGTAGCCTATCTGAAGTGCTTTTACACTACTGCAGGTAGTATGGGCAACAAACAGGAGGAGCTGGAAACCATTGTGTGGCAGGAAAGCTATGATGATCATGGAAACATGGTGAGATGACTTGCGTGACTGGAGTGCTGCAATGGATGGCTACAAACTCTTCAGAAGGGACAAGCAAGGAGGGAAAGGAGGAGGGGTGTTAGGGAGGGTTGTGAATGTCAGGAACTAATGGAGGATAATTACTATTATCCTAATAATTACTATTATTAGGTTGAATGCTTTTGGGTAAGAACCAGGGGGAGGACCAGCAAGGCTGATATCGTGGTGGGAGTCTGTTACAGACCATCAAACCAGGATGTAGAGGCAGATGAAATATTCTATAAGCAACTGGGAGAGGTCTCAAGATCACTTGCCCTTATCCTGGTGGGAGACTTCAACCTACCAGATATCTGGGCACAAAATATGGCTGAGGGAACAGTCTAGGAGGCTCCTGGAGTGTGTCAGGGATAACTTCCTGACACAGCTGGTGAGGGAGCTGACAAGGGAACACTGCTGGATCTGCTGTTTGTGAATAGAGCAGGACTTGTAGAGGGTGTGACAGTTGGAGGCCCTCTTGGGCACAGCACCCATGAATTAGGAGAGTTCTCAGTTCTCAGAGAA
>VZTM01018130.1:16935-29791 GCA_013400555.1 Jacana jacana
GTATGTATGTACTGGTCCTCGTTTTGTAACGCAGCGTCCGCGCGTCCCGCCATCCCCATAAACAACGGCCTCAGCGTCCCACCGCCCCTCCTTTTCCCGGCCGGCTGGGACCACGGGGTGGGGGGCACTGGGAGGAGTGGGAAGAACTGGGGGAGCAATGGGAGGATTGGGAACAACTGAGGGGCACTGAGAAGAATTGGGGCCACTGGGAGGAGTGGGAAGGCTGGGGGGTACTGGGAGGAGTGGGACAAAATGGGACACTAGGAGGACTGGGGGCATTAGGAGGACTGGGAGGTATTCGGGGGCACTGTGGGGGGGACATTGTGAGGGGGGAGAAGGTGTGGGGGCACTGGGATGACTGGGAAGGTTGGAAGACAGTGGGTGAAGTGGGAAGGATAGGGCCAATCCTATGGACCCCCAAGACACCTATGGACCTCGGTGAACCCCTATGGGACCCCAGAGACCCCCGTGGACCCCCAAGGAACCCCAGAGGCCCCAGTGAGCAGCGGCTGAGGGAGCTGGGGGGTTCAGCCTGGAGAAGAGGGGGCTGAGGGGAGACCTTCTCGCTCTCTCCAACCCCCTGAAAGGAGGGGGCAGCCGGGGGGGTCGGCCGCAGGGCCATAAAGGTGGGTTTTAGGACGGGGAAACAGCGCCGTTGCCCCGCTGGCCTCAAATGCCACCAACACGGACTTCCGCATGGCGCACGGTGCACTTCCGGTACCCTGCAGGACCACGGGACCATAGAGAGTGGCGGCGGAGGACTGACGGGGAACTTCCGTTGTCCTGGAGAACCGCGGGACCATAGAGAGTGGCGCCGGAGGACTGATTAGCAGTTCGGTGTGCCCCCGAGCGCGGTATGAGGCGGCACCGCAGCACTAACGGCCGCTCCCGGGTGGGCACCGCAGAACCCGTTCCGGATGGCGGGGAGCCCAGGGGAGCTCCGGGGGGCGCTTCTCTTTCGGGCCCCGCACAGCTCCGGTCTGTGCGGAACCGCGCATGCGCTCCCCGGAGGCCGCAGCCGGTGACGGCCCACCCGCAGTACCGGCCTCGGCCACCGGGCGGCAGCACCCCCACGTTGTGCTCTGAGCCCTCATCGGGGTGATGAGCCGTGACCGAACTCAGCCCGCCTCCCTCCGCCCGGGGACCCGCTCACCTTGACGCGGTCATGATGTCCTCCTGGTGGCTGCGAGGGCCCTGCCCGGCTGAGGGCCCGCCCGCCATTCCCCCCCCCTTTCTGCCCAGGGCACTCAGCGCCCACTTCAGGCTGGCTGATGTTTTTCCCCAGCCCCCCAGGACTGTCCCAGCCTGTCCCCCTCACAGGAATCCCCACTCCATTGTCCCCTGGATGGCAAACACCACCAACAGCCCCTGTGACCCTGACAATACTGATCCCAAAGGGCTTCAAGAAACCTTGGGACCAGCTCCCACCGCTCAGACAACAGGAGACCTCCTTCCCCCCGGCCACAGGCACTCACCGAGTCACAGGGACTGCAGGAGCCTCAGCCACGAGTGCCAACAGCAAACCAAGTGTTTACTCTTAATTATTCTGCATAAACAGCTCTTGGGACTGGGACTCCCACAGCGCTCGGTGCTGCGAAGCCTCAGCAGCGGCTGTGGTTGTAGCTGCAGGGTGGGCTCAGAGCAGGCCATGTAAGCCTCCCTCCTCCTGCCCAGTCCGTCCAGTGCAATCCTGGAGCTGGGGGATGGTTCACTCCTACCTGGTTTCCATTTCGGGGCCCGATTCCCTTTCCTGGCCCCGACTGCTGCTGGTGGCACCAGTGACCCATCGGTCACACGTGGCTCTGCAGTTGCCAGGGGCTCTTGGTGTCCTCCCAGGGCCATGCAAAGCTGGCTACGTTCTTCCTCCTCACCCTCCTGTATCTCTGGGTCCTTTCACTCGTAAGAGTTCGCTTCTCAGCTCAACTGCCCTTACTCTCCTCCAGAGCAAAAGCTCTCCTTGAAGAGCCTTCACTCCCAGGAACTCATCCTCCTGCCTCGCTGCTCACGGGGAGCGGTGGCCGCAGGGCTCCCAGAACCATCTCGACCATTCCTTCGGTGACAGCAGACACCAGCCAGAGCCCCGCAGCTCACGTCACGCATTCCGAGCGCGGGAGACCCTGCTTCGTGCCGAGACGGGTCTGCGGGGAAGCCTCGGGAGGCCACGGCTACGCCTGCTCCGCAGCCACAGGAGCAGCCCCAGAGCTGGGAGAACCGAAGAGAGCTTCCCACCATCCTCCAGACGGCTCGGCACAGAACCCTGCTGCCTTCCTCCTCCGGCAGCTGCAGGACACGCGGGGATCAGCCTCTGGGGAAGCAGAGACGGGGTGCTTCTCCTGGCTGTGTCTGTCAGGAGCACAGGCCGGGCTGAGGGGCCCTCAGCAATGCCCGATGCCCAAGGTGGGTGGCATTTTGTTTTGCGCAGGTACCGGCTGTTCTGAGGAACGGGGAGAGTCATCATCGTCCCACCTCAGGCTAAATATCCCACACTGATACGTTTAATAAATGAAGATACAGGTTTCAGCACATACATAACATTTAAATTCACGTTGCAACCAACCAACCAACAACAACAAGCAGAAGCAAATCCTACCCCTGTGCCAAATCCCGTGTTCCAGCTTCACCCCAGGGGCAGGAATTCACTCAAGGCAGGCTGCCCCTGGCTGGGATGGATGGATGGCTTTCCCTCTCTGTTCTCACCGGGGCAGGCACTGCCCACTGACAGGGTCACAGCAACCCCCCAGCAAAGGGACTGAGCTCTGCCCACCCCACGAGCAGGATTCACTCCTCCTGCTGGGGAGAAGCAGCCGGTACGCTCCTCTACCAAGCACTGCATTTCACAAAGGGGTTTCTTTTCAAGGTGTTAAGCTTGCTCACAACTGGGGAGAGAAAACTAAACCAGACCCCTCCCTCAGAGGCTGAGAGGGCCAGCAGAGCAGCTGAACAGTAATGCAATTACAATGCAATTACTCTCACTTGTAGAGCCCCAGGCAGTCCAAGACAGTCAGAGTCTAGTTCTCGCCCTGTCCCGATGATCCAACAGCAGTTTCAGTTAAGCAAGAGCACAGACCCGAACGCTGGGAGTCACGGGGGGAGTTTTTGTCACCATCTTGTCTGCACCAAGGTCATCTGAAAACCAGCAGAGGATTTCTCCCTCTGGTTCAAGGCCAAAAAAGCTGTATGACTCTTTCAAGAGATACCAAAATACCAACACCTCTGGGCAAATCTTTTTGGTCGTTTCTAGAGATAAGGTTGCATGTTCCAAGGGTGATGGTCTGAAACACTCAGTCACCATTTTTAGCACAAGCACATTGAGAGAACACTCGGAAGCACGAGCACCCCCTCAGCCACACACTCAACGTCCTACAGACCTTCTCTTCCAGCACTGTGCCTACATCAGAGCAGAGTTCTACCCTGCAAAACACGGTGTAACACTGTGAACGTCCACCCTACAAAATCAGTGAGCATCATCCATAAGTGGAGAAGGGAAATGTAACCAAAAAAACCACAAAACAAGAGCAACATCAAAGATCTTCACCACTCACCAGTACAAGTGAGATGTGGACAAACTACTGCCCCCTCCTGCTACGACTGAGCACTATTCATGTACTTACAGGGAGTCTCCAAAGTACAATGTCATGAAGTTGAGGTATGAGACAAAACCCTCCTCAAGTTCCCTTCACAGTGAGTGGCGATAACGGTGGTTAAAAGTCATTAGGGGACCCACCTGACTGAGCACTGGGGGCTCACTCTGGGCAGGGGCATCACTCCCCGTGTCTCTCAGACCTTGTGTTGAGTCAAGTGACACAAGCGGCTACTGCCACAGGCTACCTGTGCCTGAACAACGAAGGAGGCTCTGGGGGCACAGAAGGCCACAGTCATGGGGGAAGAAGGATGCGTGTCACCAGGCTGCACAGGGAGGCCACCTCCCAGCGGGGTCACGGAGAGAACCGGGCCAGGACCGAGCAGCATCACAGGATCTCCCCGTGATTCCTGTTCCATACATGAGATCTGAGCTATGTGAAATGGTGTCAGCTGGCTTTACAGCCTTTTTAGCTTGATGGCTGAACGTTTCCCTCTGCAGCTAAGGGTCTGGTCCTCTCTTCATGAGAAAGCATCTGCCAGTATGTGGAAGACAATGGAGATTTGCAATGAGCATGTCAAAAGCCATCTCTTGGGCACGACAGTGTAACCTCACTGCCCCTCTAAGTCTCTTACGCTGGATCTGTGCAGAGCAATTATACAGGGATCCTTCCTCCCAAGAGTGGCAAAACCAGATTATGACTTTACCCTAAGACAATTCTTTCAGGCCAGCAGTCTCAAATGCAGCTTTATCAGCAACAACTGCTGTTGCTCCTGCTCTTAAGAGAGGCCATCAGAGTTTGTTTTTTGGAGTTTGGCAGGAAAACTCAAATTTCATCTCGAGGGCACACATACTTGGAGGGCTCTTCTGTAACTCGAGGTCACCAGTAGACTGAGTCAAAGCCCCAGCACTTATCTGTAAAGCCTTCAGCTGTATCCTGTCGTCACCGTCTTCACCGTCAGAGCTGGGACTTGTTTCTTGAATTTTCAAGAGATCTCCAGTACTGCAACTCTTCTCTGCGTTACTGGAACTCATTCTCAGGGCTTCTCCTGGAAAGTCTTCCTTTCTCAAGGTAATCTTCTGAAGTTTAAAAGGGAGCTTGTTTTTCTCTCCTGCGATGTCCATGCAGTCAAGGGAACAAACCTGTTCCCTTCTCGCTTTGTTACTATCGGCAGGACTGCTCAGAGGGAACGAGAGGGACAGGCTTTCTTCCTGCTCTTTGACACTGTAAGGAGGAGTGGGGACCTCAAACGTGGCGTGAAACTGAGAATAGTCGACACGGAAAAAGCCATCTTCTAGGGACATCACCGGGAGGAATCTGTGTCCCCAGAGAACTTCATCTTCTGTATACGAGGTCCTCGCTTGACACGTCATTCCTACAGAAACAGAGACAAGAGCCCACAGGCTCACCTGAGCAGACCACACCCAACCAAAACCACAAGGTAAGGCTGACAGACAGCTCAGCTGTCGCCTGTGAGCCAACACGCTTACAGGTCCCAGCCAATCTCCCATTAGTGCCTCTAATGGATTGACTGGATTTTTATGCAAATACTGCAGACTCACACCGAGCAAATGGCTTTGATAAAAGCAAACCATAAAATTAAGGCAGGGTTAGCTCACTAGCAACAGCAACGTTATGTTTGGTCAGTAATAACCTTTCCTGGGAGCCCCAGTGTGGCCCGAGCCGGGGCAGAACAGAACTGGTTCTCGTTCTGGTGGTTTGACTGCGCTTGGCTGTGCCAGAGGGACGTTACTGTTGCTAACCAGTCACCTCACTGAAAGGGTGAAGACACCCCTCAACTAAGCAATGTTTGAAAAAATTTGAAAAATCTTGCAAAGAAGGGAGAGGAAGTTTGGAATATCGATGAGCTGATGGGAAGAGCTGGGCTTCCCCAGCACCCATGGGTCGCCATGCACAGCCTCGTACCCAACCGCAGCGCACCGTCACAGGAGGCAAAAGAGAATCAAGCCCTCAAAAGCCAAGGCCACAGAGTCAGCTGTCACCCGGGCAGCGCTGTATGAGAGTTAAGGAAGATAAAAAAGCCCTGCTCATATCTCATAACCTCATATCCAGGTTAGCCCTGCTAACCAGGCGTTCCCACAGCCTCAGCGTTCCAACGTTCCCTCGGAGCCTGGTCCTCGAGCACGAGCCTCCCGAGCGCTGAGCCCTCCCCCTGCCGCACCCAGCGAGCACCAGGGAGCAGCTCTTCTCGCACGCATCGGCCGCCCTGGGCATTACAGACGCCCCGGGGAAGGGCTGGCTTGGCTGGCACTGGGCACCCACAGCCCCTGGCATATGGCTGGGTACCGCGGGGCGCAGGGGATTAGCAGCCCGAAAGGATTAGCAGCTGCCTGGCTAAAAGCACCGAGCAAAGCTGCGAGCACGCGCCGCTGCGGCCTTACCCGTAGTCTCAACGATTCCTTCGAGGATGACGACGATCTCAAATTGCTCGCTCCTGAGCGATCTTTGAGAGAGACAGAAAAAGGGGCTCTTTGAGTTGATCTCGTGACAGATGGTTAACGGGGAAACTAAAAACAGCTGGTCAGCTCCGGTTCCGAATCCGACGTCCAGTTCACACTGGTCCAGTGGCAGGAACTCTCCCTCCGGCGTCTGTCGAGACTAAAGAGGAGAAGATTTAGTAATGGCTGGATGAGGCAAAACACGAAACACAGGGCAGGGGAGTTTAAACTCTCCTCTTTGGTGACATCAGTGCCTGCCTATGAGGCTGGGGGCTCCACAGTGGAGACACAAGCAGTGCTAAACACCGTAAGGGTACTCCATTTGACCAAGTTTGGCTTTTCTTACTGGATCTCACCACCACCTACAGACTTTAGCTTTCATTTTTGACAAAACTCAGGTCCCACACTACAGGCCTCATAACTGGTGTTTGCAGTGAGCACCTTCTAGCACAACCCGCCACTAATGAGGACAAACACTCCAAGCCAGGCTCGTTTGAGCCCATTGCCAGAATTCACCTTCCGCTGTTTTCAGACCTTACTCCTCTCTGTTGGGTGGACACGAGCCCCGGGGTAAGTGTCACAGGGGCTCTGCTCTGCGGCTGCACCGACGCTTCCCCAGAGCTGCCTGGGTCATCAGTAACAAGGCCATCACCTCATGCCAATTTGCATCTACCACCCCCTGCACGTGGGGTTCGACAATGAACGGGTGATGACTAATGAGCCAAGAGGCCCGTTTTTCCTGCATCATTTCACAGGTGCAGTAAGAGTACTGATGTGACAGCTTCCCCCTGCCCTGCAGTGCTCCCCCCGAGCTTTCGGGGTATCCAGTATAACTAAGAATGACATCACTTGGCCAGGCAGCTCCTCAGCCGATTGTTCTACAGGTCTTTGGTGGAAAATATAAAGCTTTGCAAAGCCTATTTAAAATCCTTTCTGCTTATTAGAAAGCACTTAACTCTTTAAGGGGCCGACTCCTGGCTATAAATGACAGCTTGTCCCGTAGTTACTAAACAGTTCCAGCTGTGCTGCATTGGTACTGGCAAATGGATTGGTCCCATTGCTTGGAAACCCTGTCCACCAGTCCCGAGAGCAAGCCGAAGCCAGCAGCTTTCCCGTTGGCTTAGATCCCATCAATGTTCTTTTGAGAAAGTTTCTGTCTTTAAAAAAAAAAATAATCCCAAAGCAACTCGTGTGCCCCCAGATTGTCCCTCTGCTTCACCCGTGTCCCCAAAATGCGGGGTTTTATCTGCCTGGCACTCACTGGTGATTCTGTACGCAGCTAGGCAGCTGGCAGAGCACAGCTCCTTCTTAAATACAACCCTGATTTCATTCATGTGCTACGTGTCTGCCTTCCTACTGAGGAAAAATAATTCATCCTATCTAAATCACCAAGTTCTGCCTCTCACAAGAGTCAGTTTCTCCATTATTGATGAGGACAGGGAAAGGCAAATACCAGCTGATGGCTTGTAAAAGCCTTCTCAGGGCTTATTTGCGCTTTTGAAAGGTACAAGACGGTGCTGTCAGAGAGGAGCAGCCACAACAGCAGTCTCTGTTGTACACACAGGTGTCACCCAACCAGGACAAAACCTTCCTCTCTCCCTCCCTTCCCCCGGGACCCCGCAGCACCAGGAGCTGCAGGCTGTGCTGCTGCTGCCCCGGCCCAGCCGATGGTCCCTCCAGTGGGCACACGGCTGGGCTGGCAGCGTGCGATCTTTGCTCCAGGGTCACGGGGCTCGACATGAGCTGTGAGATGAACTGGCATCTAAACCTGGAAATTTCCCCCAAATCCAAACGAAATACAGTCGCCTGGGCCAAGAGGGGCGCATCTGCACAGAGTGCTGCCTGGATGGCTTCAGAACCGCTTCATCTACAAACCACTTCTCTCTGGGGAAGACTCTTGGATCAAATCCGCTCAACAGTAAACAAATCCGGCGAGGGTGATTAGAGGTAACAGATCCAGGAGGGAGCAAAAGGGTGTGTTTGAGGTTTCTTACATTCAGGACTGATTTATGCAGGGCATGGAGAATTTTTAAACTTATTTGTTAAAGAAAAAGAAATTAACCTGAATTAAGCCCCAATGTTTGAAGGCCCCGAGCCAGCGAGCCCTGCTGCATATCCATAGCTTTACTCGACGGACGGGGCAGAGGACTGAGAGCAGCCAGCAAGCAGGCTGGAGGGAACACTCCTCGCTCTTTATTTTGATCACCCACAGGACACAAAGCCCAGTAAATTCTGCAGATTGAGACATGCTGGAATAAGGGCACAATTACTCAGAAATGCCCCCGCTCTCGTTTTACAGGTGGTCAGAGACAGAGAACCCAAAGGTCTAGGCCGGCTGCTCTGAAGGTTCGTTGCCTCACACCTACGAAAAACAGAGAGATTCCTTCTGTGTCTGGATTTCTCCACCTTTAACCTTCTGCCACTGGATCTTTCTTTTGTTTCTTATTACCAGGCAGACTTCTGTTGCATAATCACCTGCCCTGCTTTTGTGTCTCAGCAAACGTCTCACGCCTTCGAGTCTTTGCTCCCATCCTTCGCTGGTTCCCAGGGCTTCTCTAAGCCCTGTGGTTTATGCACATCCTTCTTTAACCACAGACAACCCCCTTCTGTTTCGATTAACCCGCTTTCAGCTGGCTTTACAGAACGGGCATAACTGTTTTGACACCTAGGTAGACTAAGGAAGCACTGGAGTAGAAAGCAGAGGATGCAAAAGACAGATAGTCCTCGAGCTGAATACCCCAGCACGCGTGGAGAAACCCGGGAACTGCCGACCTGCCACACGGTGCTGGGGTGTTCCCACCGCCGGCCTTTGAGAGGACAAGCCTTCATCTCGCCTGTTTGTGCTTCTGCCACCCTTAGACCAGAGGAGAACAGTTGTTACGGTACTGGAATGATATGAACTTGTTCCTTTGATGGCGCTGCTACAGCACGGCGTGGGTTTTTGGTGACATCACACCTGGAGCTGCACCTTGGGCGACTCCCAGGACGGCTGCTCCTCGTTAATAGAGCACAGTGGCCCTAAGATGACCTAAGCATGTTGGGACTGGGAATGAGAAGGCATAGAGGCAACCTAGTAGCAGCCTCCTGAGAGCACGTAAGGGCAAGGTAACCAAGAGGATGGAGCCAGGCTCTGCACAGCAGTGCATGGCGGCAGCAAGAGAGACAACAGGCCTGCACAGAAGCAAAAGGTGTTCAGACTGGATTAAAAGCAAAACAGATCCATCCCAGGGACAGTCCAGCAGCTGGAAGAGCTTGCCCAGCAAGGCTGCACCATCTTCATCCAGGACCTGGAACGGCACCTTTTCAGCAGCCAGTTCCAACCAGCTTCTTCCCCTCTCTTGCCCCAGGAGTTCGCTTTTTCCTGCTTCTTGAGCACTCAATGTAAATTAGAAAGATTTGGGGTTTTAGAAGGGCTTTTCCTGAAGCCTGCACCCTTTGTCTTGTAACTCTCTTCCCCAAACCCTCCACAATGCAGCCTATAAAGGGACCCAGACGTTTCCATGCCACCACTGCACCGTGCTGCTGCGCAGTGCCCCGGGCCACAGAAGAAGCCAGCACAGTGTGGTGGCACCACTACAATCTACCGAAGATCCTAGGGCACATTTCACAGCTGCAGTGAACACCAGCCAGCCAGACCTGGACTGCTGCACTTCTCTACAAAGGTAAAAACTCAGGCTCCGTTGGTCCCACTGAAACACCACGTTGGCTACTAAACACAGCTCCTGTCCCAAGTACAGACGTGTGATAAGACACATTTCTTCACATTCTCTCACTGTGACACAAGTTTTTTAAAAACCCACATCTTCTAGCTATCTAATCGAGTAGAGGAGAAGCTGTCAACAGCACTGGAGGAAGCCCAGTGGAAAAGAGGACAAGCTCAAGAGTCAAACCTTCTGCACAGAAGGAAAAGGGCTCTTTGCGTCAACCATCGTCCCATCACCTATCGTACCACGCTCGTCCCTGGGGGTTATTAACCTTGCCACAGAGCTGCTCCCCAGAGAGAGCTGCCATAGACAATCAGCCAGAGAGCCATTCAGGCTGGAAGAGACCCTTGGGATCATCCAGTCCAACCATCAGCCCCACTCTACAAAGTTCTCCCCTACACCAGATCCCTCAACACCACATCCAATCTACTCTGAAACACAATCAGGTGTGGGGACTCCACCCCCTCCCTGGGCAGCCCAGTCCAGGCTCTGACCACTCTTGCTGAGAAGAATTCTTGCCTCATGGCCAGCCTAACCCTCCCCTGCTGCAGCTTGAAGCCATTCCCTCTCCATCTGTCACTAATTCCCTGTGAGAAGAGACCAGCACCAACCTCTCTCCAATGTCTTTTCAAGCAGTTGTAGAGAGTGATGAGGTCTCCCCTCAGCCTCCTCTTCCTCCAACCAAACAGTCCCAGCTCCCTCAATCGATCCTCATCAGATTGTTGCCCCAGGCCCTTCCCCAGCTCCGTGTCCCTCCTCTGCACTGGCTCCAGCCCCTTTGTAAATTTGTGTGGATATTTGAACATTTACAACATTCAAACATGATTTGCTGAAATTAACCTCTCCACTTTGTGACACTCCCCATCAAGCAGGCTCCTGTGACAGGACGGAGCTGCTACGCGCTGCTCTGTCGCTTCACATCGGTCTGCTCTGCTGCAGCGCTGCCTGCTTGGCCCTTTTGTGGCCCCCGCTATGGGCAGCCATGGCAAATTTTCCCCAAGGCCTTCTTACTCCCCCCCCCCAAGCCACATCCACTTACCCATATGCCCAGGGACAGAGAAGGTGTCCCTGGGGCAGGGCAGAGCCACCAGCAAGCAGCAGCAGGGGCTGCACAGGGGAAGCCCCAAGCTGCCTGCACCAGGGGCACACAGTGGCACTTTGGCCCGTGCCCTGCCCCGCTGCAAGGCGGGTGCCCCGTCCTGGCCCACCGTGGCGTCAGGCCTCACCTTGATCAGCTTGCAGCGGATCTGGGCGGACACCATGTGGCTGTTGCGGAGGTTGCCGACACGGAACATGAGGCAGAGCTTGCCATCCCGCTGCGAGACAACCGCGGTGTGGCTGAACATGAGGGTCTCGGCTCGCTTCTTGGGCTGGGACATCTTGATGAACATGCAGCCAATGAGGAACGCGTCAACGATGGAGCCCAGCAGGGACTGGAAGAGGAAGAGCACGATGCCCTCAGGGCAGCGCTCCGTAATGTAGCGGTGTCCATAGCCAATGGTGGCTTCGGTCTCTATGAAGAAGAGGAAGGCGGAGGGAAAGTTGTACACGTTGGCCACGCACGGACTGTAGGCGTCATCGTGCGCCCGGTGCAGGTCGCCTCGCAGGTAGGCGATGCCCCACCACATGGAGGCCATGACCAGCCAGGCCACCGTGTAGGTCAGCAGGAAGATGAGCAGGTTCCAGCGCCACTTGAGGTCCACCAGCGTGGTGAAGAGGTCAGAGAGGTAGCGGCTGCTCTCGCCACCCAGGTTCCCGTGCTGCACGTTGCAGCGCCCGTTCTTGTCCACGAAGCGCTGCCGCTCTCTGCGGGTGCTGCCGCACGCCGGGCCCACCGCCTGGTACTCCTCCCCAAATTTCCTGCGCAGGGCAGACATGCCTGCCGGGCTGCCGAGGCCCTCCGCGGGCGCGGTGAGGGTACGGCGGGGCGGTGGGCTGGAGACACCTCTCTGCCTCTACGCAGCAGCCTCGCCGCCGCCGCCGCCGCTGCTGCCGAGCACCGCAACGGTCCTCCCGGGAGCACGTTGCCCGCAGACGGCCGCAAGGAAGGAATCAGCCGCCGACAGCGCNGGGCGGGGCCGGGCCGGAGGTGGGCGGGGCCGGGCCGGTCCCTCTCGGCCGGAGGCTGTTAGGGGTTTTAACGGGAAATGGGGAGATGGGTCAGCTTTGAGATAGGAATCACGGAACCAGGGAATTGCGAGGGGGAGTCCACACCCTCCCTGGGCAGCCTCTGCCAGGGCTCTGCGTTAGGCTTCTCCTCATCTTTGAATGGCACTGCCTGTGTCCCTGTTTGTGCCCGTTGCCCCTCGTCCTGTCACTGGGAACCACTGAGGAGAGCCCGGCTCCATCCTCCTTCATCCCACCCTTCAGATCCTTGTGAGCATGAAGAAGGTCTCCCCTCAGCCTGCTCTTCTCCAGGCTCGAGTCCCAGCTCTCAGCCTTTCCTCACCAGGGAGTGCTCCAGCCCCTCAGCATCTTGGTGGTCCTCTGCTGTTCCCTCTCCAGCAGTTCCCTGTCCTTCCTGAACTGGGGAACCCAGAGCTGGTCCCAGTGCTCCAGCTGGGGCCTCCCCAAGGCAGAGCAGAGGGGCAGGATGAGTCCCCTCCACCTGCTGCTCACCCTCTTCCTGACGCCCCCCGGGATGCCATTGGCCTCCTTGGCCACATTGCTGGCTCACGGCCATCCTGGTGTCCACCGGGTCTTTTTCCTCAGAGCTGCTTCCCAGCCTCCCACCTCCACCGCACGGCTGGCATCAGCCTGGCGACCAGATGGGTGCATTGGCCACCATCGACACTCGCCCCCTGCCCTCGGACACGGGGCTGTGCAGCCTGGAAGGGCGCAGAGAAAGCGCAGGCCGTGGCCCAGGCCCAGGGGACGCCCCGGCTGCCGTCCAGCCTCCCTCACGGGAAAGCCGCTCCCGGCGCCAACACCTCGGGGCGGGGGGTGACACCCGGGCCGGAGCTCGTAGTCGGCGGGCTCGGGGCCGCGCTGCCGCTCCCGCTGTACGCTGCCGTTACGCGGCGAATCGACAGCGGTGCCCCCGCTCGGCCCCGGGCAGGCCGGAGGAAGGAGGGAGGGAGGGAGGCGGCGCGTAGGACGGCGCATGAGCCAG
>VZTM01018130.1:30015-52500 GCA_013400555.1 Jacana jacana
GGGCCCTGGCGTTGGGCGCCTGCGGTGGGGGCTCGGGGCCGGCCCCGGTGTGCGGCCTCCTCCGTGGGCCGTTCCGCCATCCCCGGGGCGCGGTGCCGGGGAAAGGCGGGGTCGGTCAGGTTTGGACACTTGGGGTTTTTGTGCACAAAAGCGAAACGAGGAGAAATCCCCGCCGTAGCTGTCAGCTGCCACCTTACTGGGTGCAGATGCGTTTTTTCAGACCTAATCACTGGCGTGATCTTCTGGAAAGATGTTTAAAACACCACAGCTTTCTAAAGTGGAGATCTGCTGCTGCTCTGACCGATTTATCTGGATTACAGAAGCTTTACGGTGCATTAGGCTGTGAAAGGCACTAGGTTTGTTTTCCAAGGTAATGGGGATACGCCAAAGCACATTATGCTTCTGGTTTTAATCCCCTTTGATCCCATCAGTTCGGTATATTTAGCCCTTGCCAAGTACCAGCAGCCCCGTCTTTAGGCTGGGAAGATGGCTCCGACAGTCTGCCTCGGGAACAGCAGGGTGAAATACGAGTTGGGGTTCAGGGTAGATGTTTTTACAGAGGAAATTGCATTTGAGCCTGTCCGTACTACAGTGACAAAGGGACGGATCCCCGGCCTTGAGCCCCTGAACACCTCGAAGGTAGCCCCGAGGGGGTGGCAGGTCCCTGCACAGGGAATGATTCTCCTTATTCTGACTGTTCTTCAGAACATGAATGTACTATTTTTAAAGGACTGTCATTTTTTCTCGCGTGCTTGAGCTCAGAAATTATCTTGGCTCATTCCAGGACAGCCTCTGAGCACTCCAGGCAGAAGAAACGAGCCTGTTGATTTCAGTTGAACGTTCGTCTCAAAGATTAAGAACAAAGCCATGCCAGTGCTTTCGGAAGACTCAGGTAACTAATCTGCCTGCTTTCGACAGAGCAGGGGCTGAAAGATCTCCTAGCAGCCTTCCAGAGTCTGAAGGGGCTCCAGGAGAGCTGGGGAGGGACTCTTTGTCAGGGAGTGCAGTGACAGGACAAGGGGAAACAGCTTCAAACTGGGAGAGGGGAGATTGAGATGAGAAACCAGAAAGAACTTGTTTGGTGTGAGGGTGGTGAGAGCCTGACCCAGGCTGCCCAGAGAAGCTGTGGCTGCCCCATCCCTGGAGGGGTTCAAGGCCAGGCTGGAGGGGGCTTGGAGCCACCTGGGCTGGTGGGAGGTGTCCCTGCCCAGGGCAGGGGGTTGGAACTCAGTGATCTTTAAGGTCCCTTCCAACCAAACCATTCTATGATTTTGTGCCTGCTATCTGCAAAGCTTTGCTTCTGTCTTGAATTTACATTTAGGATTGCACGAAACTTTGGCCCTTTTGACGTCTCAGCTAAGACCTGATTCAAATCACAAAGAGGAAATGGGCTTCCTTAGGGACGTCTTCAGTGAGAAGAGTCTCAGCTACTTGATGAAGGTAAAAGTTCTTTTAGGAATGCACATTTTTCCTTACAGGTTACTTATTCCCTGTTCCCTTGATTCATCCACTGCTTACTTTGTCAAAGCTTTTTTTTTTAGTCTATTTTAGTAGAATTCTGTACTGACCAAAGCATGTATTTATTTAAGCACAAATATCAAGAGCATTTGTTGACAATTAACATGTTTTTCTCAGAAAAATGTTCCTGCCTTGATTGCTAAAATGCTGGTCCGGTGCCCTGCACCCGAACCGCAGTGTGAGACGGCTTCATCTTGTCCCTGCTGCTGCTGAGGTCTTAGCAGATTTCCTGGCTGGCTGTGAAACTGGCATGAGCAGAAAGAAAACAAAAAGATTTCTAAAAAAAACCCAAAACCCACAAGTAACCCCAAGAGAGATTATTTTTCTGACACCCCAGAAAAATTCTATTCCTTAAGTGTAAAAATAATGCTCCAGTTTTGCACCTGCAGTGACACACCTGGGCACTCTCTTTCAGATTCATGACAAGCTCCGTCATTACGAGAGGCAGAGCCCGACGCCGGTGCTACACAGCGCAGCAGGGTTAGTTGAAGACGTGAGTAAAGATTCTCGCCTCCTTATTTCCCTGTTTCTCAGCTCTGCTCCTCTGACCCGTCCAGCTCTGCTGGGTGGGCACGTGCTCCTCACCTTCCCCAGCCGTCTGTGGCAGCGGTTGGCTCTGGTGTCACTGGGGATCGATGAAGGAAAGGAGCTCGAAGACGCCACGTCACTAAGTGTCCAGGGAGGACAGAGCAGGATGGGTGTTCCCTTGTTTGGTGGACTGCTTTTATTTTGAGGGTGTCATTTTTTATTTTACAGGTCATAGAAGAATTGCAGACTGCAACAGTGAATACTGAAGAAAAAGAGCTACTCCAGCTGTTGTCAACACCACATCTCAGGGTAAAACACCACACCAGAGCCCTGGCGTGAACTGGAAACTGTGATGTTGCCCCATTACAGCACTGTTCCTCGTCTCCTTTGTGCAGGCAATGCTTGTAGTACATGACACTGTAGCACAGAAGAACTTTGACCCAGTCCTTCCTCCTCTACCCGACAACTTTGACGATGATTTTGATGAGGAATCAGTGAAAATTGTTCGGCTGGTGAAAAATAAAGAACCCTTGGTAGGTGTAAGATAACCCGTCCCTAGCCACAGACCTCTGTAGCACTGTGTAACACAGAGAACATGATCTGTGGGGAAACTGGACAGCCTGGGCAGCCTGGAGAAGAGGAGGCTCTGGGGAGACCTTGGAGGCCCTTCCAGTGTCTGAAAGGGCTACAGGAGAGCTGGGGAGGGTCTGTTTCCAAAGGCCTGCAGGGACAGGACAGTGAGGGGCAATGGCTTCCAGCTGGAGAAGAGCAGATTTAGATGGGACATTAGGATTAGGTTCTTTCCTCTGAGGGTGGTGGAGCACTGGCACAGGCTCCCCAGGGAGGTGGTTGAGCCCCTTCCCTGGAGATATTCAAAGAGAGGCTGGAGGAGGCCCTGGGCAACCTGGTCTAGTTGGGGGTGTCCCTGCTGACTGTGGGGGGGTCAGACTAGATGACCCTAGAAGTCCCTTCTGGTCTGGACCATTCCATGATTCTATGACTCTGTGGTGTGTGGTACCAGGGTGTTTGATAGCTGTGATGTAAACATTACACTGACATGGTACTAATTCTGTACAAATACAAACGGAACAATTGATTTCATGAGAAAAAAGCAATTGCATCAGGGAAGAAATCTGCTAAAGTGCTTTTTGTATGTGACAGTGGGGAGCAGAAGAGAGCGAGTTAATTCCTGGTCAAAGCTTTATATTGCCAGCAGAGGTAGGGGAATTTAAAAAGAGAAAATCTCCTTGGCTGTCCCTGCTTTTGTATGTGGAAGCACCAGCTGTATGGAGTAAAGATTCAGCTGAAGGGACTTGGATGACAGTAACGTGGGCAGAATAAGCACTCAGCCAAGGCAGCAGCAGGGCAGGTGTGCCCCTTCCCACCGTGGTGTGACACGGGCGCAGCAAAGGGTGGGCAAAGCTGTCCAGGGGGAAGCTGAAATTTGCAGAAAACCTTCATTCTAGTTTAAAAGACACGTTGGCTTGCGTGGTATTTCTCCTCTCGCTCTGCTCAAAGCTAGCTTCTCCTGATGGTTTCTTGGGGGGGTGTGTGTTATTTCAGGGAGCCACCATCAGAAGAGACGAGCATACGGGAGCGGTGGTTGTAGCAAGGATCATGAGAGGTGGCGCAGCGGATCGCAGTGGTAAGTTTCTGAAGAAAAGGGCATTTAAAGTGGCTCCTGTGAACTCTTTCACAGCTTCCAAAATCCTGCATGCACACACCTACTGGATCCACACACCTGGAGCAATAATCTGTAACTAACTCTGATGGTTGTTCCTAAGTGTCCTGGGGACGCTGGTGTCTAACCCAGCGTTCTGTACAAACAAGATAGCAGCTCACTAAAGCCTTGACAGGCAACTGCTAGATGTCAGGTCTGGCGTTCCTTCTGGGACTGCGTAGCGTTGATGTGTCAGCTCCTGGCCAGTGTCATTCCTGCCCCGGCAGTCAGGAGCCTGTCTTCTGACTCTACAAGATTTGATCCTCCTCATGAAACTCTTCCAAACAGTTTTGCAGGCTTTAGTGATTACCCAGATAGGGAGGCAGTGATTTTCCAGAGTACCTCACCACACGTTCTCTGTCTCCGCGCTGGCCTCCTGAGGGACTGTGCTGCATGAGCAGAGTAAGGGCAGGAGAGTTCAGACACGTTGCCCACGAGAGACACTTGGCTCTAGAAGGAGATCCATTAAGCTGGGGGAGGGAGGGGAGGAGAGACGTGCTACTGACTTAGGTGGGATGTCAGAGCAGTGGTGCTTTCCAGTCTCTAGGCTTTGATTGCTTACCACCTTTTCAGGTCTGGTCCATGTTGGAGACGAGCTACGAGAAGTCAATGGTGTTGCTGTGCTTCACAAACGACCCGAAGAAATAAGTCAGATTTTGGTCTGTGCTTATTTTCATTTCACACCCTTCTCTGTTGAATGATCGAGTAGTTACAGTAGATGATGAAATCTAACCATGAGGTTAAAGTCCACATCGAGCTGAAAGGTGCAGCCTCTGCTGTCTCTGCACTAAGAGGGTTTTTTCTACCAGTGGGTTCGTTTTCTCCTTTTGACTTGAAAAGCTTCTGTGAACTGAGTGGGTACCAAGTGAGATAGGAAGTCACATAGTGCTCTGTCAAAAACTTCCCTTTCATGTTTTGTTTTTGACAAGCAAATTGCAAATTAGAAGTGTGTTCCCAGAAGATAAGGGGTTCGTTTGTCAAACGTGCTGGGAAGCTGAAGAGGTGTCAGCTGTGAGATGAGGAGAGCTGTCCTTTACCAGCAGAATCCCTGCAACCCTGGCAGAAGCTTCTCTAACATTAATGCCCACGAGTCTCGGTAGCTCTTCCTGAGCCTGCCCGCCTGCGGTCAGCCTGCTGCATGTCAGAGCTCTTACAGCAGCTGGGTTCTCTGACTCCCCTCCTGTGACTTGGTTCCCTCGTGTCCCAGTTTGGAGCGGAGTTAGGGAGCCACTAAGGAGAGTGGCAACACGGAGAGGCTGAACTGGCATGGGTGAATCCCCTAATGTCAGTCACAGTAACCTGGAATAAGCAGAATGCCTGCTTTGAACCTGGGGGAGGAGGAGCGACATTGTATTTTGAAACACCGGGTAAAGCTTTGTTTGTGGGACCCTGGGATGCTATTCATCTGTCCCATTTCAAATGCCTGTGATTTATAATATAGCTTCCTCTTAACAGGTTTCTTGGTTGGTTTTTGTTTTGTTTGGGGTTTTTTTTGATGAAGAGCTACAAAAGTTTGTCCAGGCTGATTGTCCAGGTTTCATTCGTAATCTGTGCAGAATAGCAGGCTCCTCCTCCAAAATAAGGCATCTGAGAGAGAGCAGATAAACCTCTTGGAGATTTCCAAAGCACCTAGAAGTGCTCTTTAATCTACCAGCAAAGATTTTTAAAGTGAAAGTAGATGTTTATGCTGTGTATGTTCCCATTTCCCCCTATCCAAGCTAGCCTCTGTGTAGGAAAGTGCAGTGATGGTTTTCAGAGAAGCACTTAAGATGCTTGGTCTGCAGAAGCTGGAGTCGGTGCTGGGCTAAAAGCCACGGAGTCCTTAATGGATGTGACCTGTAACCCAGCAATTAATGTAGTTGCTAAAAGCAAATGAAGGGATTTTAATGCAGCTCTTAGTGTATTCTAGCCAAGTAGATACTTTGGATGTCTCCATAGGGAAGTGGCTGCTGTGGAGGGGTGGTGGCACATCGTGGTAGTGGCTGTAAGAAGTGGAGCTGTGGGTTAGCTTGGCCTCTTGCAGTTCCGAGAGGAGACAGACACCAGCTCCTCACCTGGAACTTGAACGGTCTGTGTGGTGTCCTTGTCCTGCCTTCAAAGTGGGAAAACCCATTTCTCTCCTCCTCAGGCTCAGTCTCAGGGATCAATAACACTGAAAATAATTCCAGCCATCAAAGAGGAAGATCGCCTGAAGGACAGCAAGGTAGGCAGCTCCCTGAAAGAGGCTCGTGGTCTCCCGTTCAGGGAGTGCTGGCAGCTCTGTGAGGGCAGGGGTGCTGCTGCTGGAGCTGCTGGTGGCCCTGCACCCATGAGCAGGCAACGGCCACTCCTCCTTGTAAAACGCAGTTACTCCCCTCTCTCTTCATCGACCCCACACCTCCTTCCCTGGCGCTTCTGAAATCCAGTCTTTTTGTGTTGCTCATGGGGTTATACTGGTGTTGCTGCCAGTCTGCTCTTGCCCCGAGGGCTGACACCCGTCAGGGCTGACACCCCAACCCCCTGGCTGGATGCCCTTTGCAGACAGAGCTGTGTTCATCATCTGCCCCACAGCAGACAGCAGCGTGCCTCTCCAGGGCCTCAGTGGTCCCTTCCAGGGCTCCTCTGTCAGCCCCTCTTTCGGCTGCCATGCTCACAGTTGCCAGTCTTTATTCTGTGAAGCCTCACAAATGACTTAAAAGCAGTTCTGCTGCGAGGTGTTACGTGGTGGTAAGATACAGATCCAAAGTGGAGTAGTAGATTTTGATGCATTAGAGGAACATTTTAAGGACAGTCTTTATAATTGGGCAACTTTCATACATCTCTTTTGTTGTTTTGTTGGTTTTTTTTTTAATTTGTTTTCTCCCTCCCCTTATTTTTTCCCCTTTTTTTCCCATTGCATTTTGTACTTGCAGAGACTGAACTGGTTTCTTGAGACCTCGATGGTTGAGTCTCGTGTTGCGCAGTGTCAGTGCACACTGACTAGCTACAGGCTTGTCTGTAAAGTTAGTTCCTGGCTCTGCGTGAGGCAGCCAGAACACAGCAGACTGCCAGGTTTCAGTACTGCTGATGGCAGGAGGCATGAAGGAGAGGTGACTTCCCTAGCTAGCAGCATAAGCTCTGGGAAGGCCTCTTCACGCTAGCGTGGAGCTCTGCAGGGGACAAGAAGAAAGGATGTGCTCTTCTCTTTTCAAGGTGTTTATGAGGGCCCTTTTCTGCTATAACCCCAAAGAAGACAGAGCCATTCCCTGCCAGGAGGCTGGGCTGCCGTTTAAGAGACGACACGTCCTGGAGGTCGTAAGCCAAGATGATCCCACGTGGTGGCAAGCAAAGCGTGTTGGAGACACCAACCTGAGAGCGGGCTTGATCCCCTCTAAACAGTTCCAGGAAAGGTTTGTCCATGAGGACCAGAGAATTATTTTTCACCCGTACCGCGTCAGGCTGGTCTATGCTGCCTTTCTTTATTTCCCCCAGGAAGTTGAGGGCAGGATCGTGCCAGATGATTAAATTGCTAAAAGTCTCCATCTTCTCCCATTGCTCAATAAGCTTCTTGGCTTTGCTTGGCTGGTTTGCCAGGGACCTGCTTTGTGGCGTGAGCACAGAAGCTCTTGCTAAACAAACGTGAAACGAAACCTGCAGTATCTGTCTCTTGACCCTCTTGGCTCACAGAGATGTTGTATTTCTCAGGCTTGTGCTTCCACAGTGTAAGAGGAAATGCTGGTTTCTTGTAACAATTTAGTAGTGGTACAAAAAAAGGGTATCAAATCTTTCTTCTGGCCCCGAAGAGGGTATTTAGCTTGCACCTGGGTTCCTTCTAGAGCTTGAAGTTTCTCTGGTTTTACAGCAAAATATCTGTAACTTCTAAAGCAAAAATATCCCTCGAGCCTTGTACTTACAGCACAGGCCTCTTGCACTGGAGAAAGAATGGGATTTGTGCCACTGTTCTCATGGTGTGATTCCTACCACAATGACTGGGTGTGTCTTCCGTGGATTGTTGGGGTTACCGAGGTGGGGGCTCCTGGGGCAGACAGGAGTTTTGCCCAGCCTTTGTAAAACGTGGCAAATAGAAGTTGGGTTCTCAATAGAATAGAATAGAAAATTTAAAAAAGTGGCATTGGTAGAAGTAGGACGTTACTGACTCTGTGCTCTGGTGTTTGAAAGCCTAACATGCTTTAGAACCCTCTCATGCTGTCATTTTATCAGTGCAGTCTGGGACTGTCAGAGTGTTAAAGTCTTAAAATGCTGCATCAGAGACATTTTCTGTTTCTCAAGGAAAAACACCTGTGTTTTTTTAACTGCTGTGTGTATAACATGCTGAAAAGTCTCTGTGGTTCTGAGCCTACGGGGCTGAAATACCATTGCTCTCTGTTTAGACGGCTGAGCTACAGAAGAACAATAGGCACTCTGCAGCACCCCAGAACTGGGAAGAAACCAGTATGTAAGTCTGTGCTCTTCCTTTTCCAAATTCATTTCCATTACATTCAGTGCTAAGAGGCGTGCAATGAAGATTGCTCCTCAGGCTTTTTGTCAGGCGCTCTCAAGGCAATTAACAACCGGTTATAATGCTAAATTTTAGCCAAAACCCCCCAAAGTCCATAATCAGTTGACAAGGTTACATTACTGCATTAATTTTTTTGAAGCTAGAAAAGCCCATTAAGCAAATCAGACCAGAGGAACCTTCCTTTCCATTCTCTCTAATTTCACTCGATCGTTTGCCAGTGGTTTAATACGGTCTCAACTCTGCCTTTCATGCTAACTGCAGACGATCAGTCTTCTGATAAAGGTAGGTACAACCAGTGCAGTTCCTCCAGTACTTGCTAAGCCAGTAGCAGGGATAACTTGTTCCTACAGCAGTTTCTCCCTGTGTCATCATTCACACATGTTTAATTTGGATTGATGACTGAGGTAACAACTCCCAAATTCACCCCCGATTCAAGGGGAGGGATTTGTGTCTTCTGCCAGGCAGGTACCTGGTCTGTGCTCTCCCCCTGAGCTGGTAAGAGCTGCGAGATAAATGCAGTCCTTGGGTCTGCTGTTTTTTGAAAAACAAAGAAATATTGGGGCTTAACGTTCCAGAGCACCTCTGTCAATCCAAATGGATTGCTCTTCACTGCTCATTCCGACCGTTTTCTGTGTTATTTCCATGGTGAGTGGCTTGTCTTGGCCCGATGCAGTTTGTGTCTTGCTGTACCCCGTGCTGTACCAGGTACTGGCTGTTCTCTGTTGCACTCTGCATGCTGTGCTTTGGGGTTTGCTTTGCTTTTGCTTTTCCTTTTCTTTTTTTCTCCCCACCTTGCAAATGCTTCTTGAGAGTATTGTATGCCAGGAGCCGGTGGCCCGTCCACGGGGGAGCAGGCGCTGCTCACGCTCTGCACTTAGCTGGCCCTAGTTCCAGTGTGGAACTGGAGCCTGCTCTCCATACCAGCAGATGGCTCTGATCTCAGCTGCGGATCCAAGGCAGGATGTAAAACTTCCTCCCTCACAGAGAGCCAGACTCCCATCACAGGTGCTGTTTAAGGGATTGCCTTCCTCCCCACTCACTCTCTTCCCCCCCCTCTTCTTAATTTACAGAAGACTGTGACTGTGAAGGATATTTCAACGGACAGTACATAGGTGAGACACCAGAATTTCTTCCCTGACACCTCCCCACAAAAAACCCAAGCAAACAAAGTAAAAATAATCACCCCCCTCAGATTAAAACAGAAAACCTGGCTAATTTACATCAGAGTGGACGTCCTGTACGTTCATGAACTGGATTATCTCCACCATTGGCCTGATTGTGCTTTGGCGCAGCCAGCGCTCGGCAGCTGGAGCGATACGAGGGGGTTGATCTATCCACGGGGTTCACAGAATCATTGAATTGTTTAGGTTGGAAGAGACCCTTGGGATCATCCAGTCCAACCATCAGCCCTACTCTACAAGTTCTCCCCTACACCAGATCCCTCAACACCACATCCAATCTACTCTGAAACACAGTCAGGGATGGGGACTCCTCCCCCTCCCTGGGCAGCTGATTCCACTGACTGACCACTCTCTCTGGGAAAAACCTTTTCCTCATGTCCAGCCTAACCCTCCCCTGCTGCAGCTTGCAGCCATTCCCTCTCCTTCTATCGCTCATTGCCCGGGAGAAGAGACCAGCACCAACCTCTCTGCAATGCCCTTTCAAGCAGTTGTAGAGAGGGATGAGGTCTCCCCTCAGCCTCCTCTTCCTCAAACTAAACAACCCCAACTCCCTCAATGGCTCCTCATAAGCCTTATTCTCCAGGCCCTTCCCCAGCTCCGTGTCCCTCCTCTGCACTCGCTCCAGTCCCTCCAGATCTCTCTTGGGTTGAGGTGCCCAGAACTGGACACCAGACTCAAGGTGTGGCCTCACCAGTGCTGAGCACAGGGGGACAATCCCCTCCCTGCTCCTGCTGGTCACTGTTTTTTATGCAAGCCAGGATGGGTTGTTGGGTGCTCTCCCTGATAGGCACGTTTTTCACCTGTGAGATCAGCGGGTGTGCAGGGATGCGGTTCCAGAAGCCATTTCAGAGTGCCTCAAAGCCAGAGTAACTTCAGGCTGGTGGGCCTGAAAATTGTGAGGGTCTGGGTGGTAACCGTGGGTGTGTGCTCCTCGGCAGCTGGCTTGCGCAGGAGTTTCAGGTTGAGTCGGAAGGAGAAGGAGAACAACCTGAAGGAAGGAAAGCAGGCGGAGGCAGCAGAGTTCCTAACCTACGAAGAGGTGACTAAATACCAGCAGCAGCCTGGAGAGCAGCAGCGCCTGGTGGTGTTGATTGGTAAGAGGCGCGACTGGCTCGAGGTTTTGCATGTATCTCCCTCTTCTCTCACCACCCTACCCCAGCAGGCTTTCTTTAGGTGTTTGGTTTGGGGGCCTGGGGTTCTGGTGGGTTGTTTCTGAAGGGGTTTCCTGGGTTTGATCAGAAGTTGTTTTCTTCTGTTAATTGACGCTTTGAGAAAACCCAGCCAAAACAAACCAACCAACCCCAAAACCCAACCAGACTCGCTCAATCTTTCTAAGAAACCCAGTCCTTCTCCCACCCAAACTGTTTGATAATGACAAGGATGCAGGACCATTTCTCACTTCTCTGATTCACTTTCCACCAGTTCTCGCTCAGACACGCAGTTGTGCTGCCAGAACAGCGGGTGGACAGTGGGCAGAGTTACCTGGCAGCCGTGCAGGCGGCTTGGATGCAGCGTGCTTCCCTGCTCGGGGGGAGGCTGTTTCCCAGGGTATCTCCTAAACCTGCCTGCTGAGATCACAGAGGCTCTGGCAGTGCCTGACCAGGGCTTGTCCCACAGCTCTCCAGGGATTCACAGGGTCATAGAACGGTCTGGGCTGGAAGGGACCTCTGAGATCCTCCAGTCCCACCATCACCCACCTCTGACAAACCCATCACCAACCCACATCTCTGAGCAGTGTGTCAGCCCGGCTGCTGAATCCCTCCAGGGATGGTGCCTCAACCCCTGCCCTGGGCAGCCCATCCCGAGGCTGAACAACCCTTTCCCTGTCAGAATTGTTCCTGATCTCCAACCTGAACCTCCCCTGGGGCAACTGGAGGCCGTTTCCTCTTGTCCCATCCCCTGTGACTTGGGAGAAGAGACCGACCCCCCTGGCTACCCCCTCCTTTCAGGGGGTTGTAGAGAGCGAGAAGGTCTCCCCTCAGCCCCTTCTTCTCCAGACTGAACCCTCCCAGCTCCCTCAGCCGCTGCTCACTGGGGTCTGTTCTCCAGAGCCCTCACCAGCTCCGCTGCCTTTCTCTGGACCCACGTTCTCCAGAGCAGAATGCAGCAGGTCCTGAGGTCGCTTCTGTACGGGTTTCTTTCTTCAAGCACGCTCCTGTGTCATATGATTTGTGTGAAATTATTTATTCCACACAGAAACCCGTCAGTCAGTTCTATTTTACTAGGTTGTTTGGGGGCCAGATTAAGCGAGCTCAAGCAGAAGGTCGTGTCGGAGAACCCCCAGGAGTACGGTGTTGCGGTTCCACGTGAGTAAAACTTACTGGCTTCTGTGTGTCACTGCTCTATCCCCTGGATGCTGTCTAGAACTGGAATTCTGAGGAAATCTGATGGGACTTTGTATGTGTATGACCTCAGTAAATGAAAGTCCAACATTGCAAACAGTCAGGAGATGGTGGTTTCCCTGGGATATACTCCACTGCTTCTACCAGGTGCAAGAATTATACCTCATGGTTTTGTTAGTTATAGAGCACTTGGGAACAAAACAGCTTCAGTTTTGGTCTTAAAATCTGTGAGACCGAGTTTAAAAAATAACCCTTGCTTTATATTTGCTGTGAGTTTGAGTTTCCAGTGTGTCAGCTGCCGTGTTGGAGGTCATGGAAACGTGACCAGGAGCCTAACGGGGAACGTGCAGACCTGACCAGAGCAAGCACAGCTGTTGGCAAAGGCTGATCCGTGCCCTGTGTCTCGCTTCCTTTCTCTTCTAGATACAACCAGGTCAAAGAAAAGTCATGAGAAAGAGGGGGTAGAATACAATTTTGTCTCTAAGCAATCATTTGAGACCGACGTGCAGCAAAACAAGTGAGTTCACTTTAAAGTCCCGGCATTATTGACTCTATTTGGAAAATACTGCTGGTTAAATCTCAATCCATACCAATCCCAAACCCAGGTGTACTAGAAGGGTTCCGCTTTCCACGTAAGCAGCTCAGTCTGGGCTGTCAGTGTGAACTCAGAAGCAGTTCAGACACGACATAGGAACTAGCGGGAGGATGATAAGTTCAAACTGAAGCCTGTTTAATTGCTTCTTACGTAGTAGGACGGGTCAGAGTTGAGTCTCGTGGAAGTGACAGCTATTTAGTGGGGCCTGCTTGTTCCCCCTGTAACAGCACAGGGAACAAGTCTCATACATCAGTCTGTTTTAAAGTCCATTGTAGGCTGCATCCATGAATACAAAGGATTTTCTGGAAGACTGAGTGCGCTTCCTTAAAGTGCCCGTTTCTGGCTAGTCTCCCAGAAGGCACAGGAATTGCAGCCCCATTTCCTTGCCAGCCTCGTGCTATTTCCTGTGAAAAACACCCTCTGTCTTCTCTTAGGCTCGAGTGTTGCTCAGCTGAGCAAACACACCCCCAGACAGGGGCAGTACTGGTGCCCAGCTGGTAGTGACACGTGAAGACAACTGTAACGCTAGAGCGACCAGAAGGCAAAAGAAATAATAAGAACAAAGATGCTCTGGCCTTCCCCCTCCACCCACGGGCTACCAGCACTCCAGGAAACAGCCATCAGCTCTTGCAAGTCAGATATTCTTTGTGGGTGGTATTTAAAAATGTATTGACTTTTTAGATTTGTGGAACACGGAGAATACAAAGAAAACCTGTACGGTACGAGCCTTGAGGCAATCCGGTCCGTGATGGCCAGAAAGAAGGTTTGTTTGGTGGATGTGGTTCCTGAAGTAAGTTCTGCCCCTTCTTTTAAAGAAAGCAAACGTTTGGTGGTAGGCTGCCAGCCGGAGCAGGCGCTGCTGCTCTGCCAGGGCCAAGCAGGCGCTCGGAACCCGCGTTTCCCAGGGGTGGCAGTGCCCAGCTGCTGAGCACCCTGCGCCTCCCCACTGCGGGTGCGACGTGCACCACCCGCCTGGGCACAGCACTCGGAGCACAGAGGGGCTTCTCCTTCTTGTTCCTCCCTTCCTGTGGCCTCTGAAGGGTTAGCACTGGTGTAGCTGGTGGCAGTATGCCTGCTCCATAACCCTGCCCTACCGGGAGTCCACCTTTGAAATTCCAGTTCAGGTTTTGTAACTGGGGTACAAGAGGACTTGTAGCACCACCTTAGAGGAACTCCAGGTTTGACATTCCTGCTGTTTGGCCTCTGAAGCAAAGCAAGCCATAACTTGCCTGCCAAGTTGTTTGTGGGGTGGTTTATTTTATACTATTCTCTCTATATTTTTGCCACATCCTTGCTCCCAGTAGCACTGTCCATAGCAGGGCAGATGCCCAGTTGGACCGCGCTACAGGAAGCTCGTGTAGTCTGTAAGGCAGCCAGGAGACTGGCGTTAACCCTGCTTTGGAAGAGCAAGAGGTTTGCTGAGGTCAGATGTAGGGTGTGCTAGAGAAACTGGTGAACTTGAGTTTGAACTTGAGGAAGATCATTGACAAAGAGGAAAACCAGGAAATGGTGTAACGGTCCCGTCTGTCCCCAGGCAGTGAAGCAGCTGCGGACGCCCGAGTTCAAGCCTTACGTTATCTTTGTGAAGCCTCTCATCCCAGAAAAGAAAAAACACACCCTAAAATCTCCCGTCTCAGAAGAAATCTCATCCCCCCTTGTAAGTATTCTAACCTCAATCTCTTTGATTGTATTTGGGGTATCGTTTGGGCTAGCTTTTCTAGGGTAAGGAAGAGCGAGGGGCCAGCCTTTCAGCTGGAACTTTGGCCTGAGATTTTGGACTCCCTCAAAACTCAACTCCAGAAGTGACACGAGGCAAAGCTCACGTCTTCCACGTGGGTCTGTGTCTGTGCACACTGCAGCAGGGGAAGCTCCTACTGAATAACACTACTAATAATCTGATGTTGCTGCTGAGCAGCCCCCTCCACTGGTACGGGGGGCACCTAGTCCTGCTGCCTCCAGAGTGCCACCCCCTGGGCTGGTCATTGGCTACCCACAAAATGCAGCACACGAACGTCTTGCAAGGGCCAAACCCAGACCAGCTGCAGAGGGGTGATGGGTGAAGGGGCACAGGAAAATACCAAGAGCACAACCTCACTGCTGTGGGTAACCCCTGCTTGAATTTGTACGTAACCTGCTAGTCCAGCTGCCAAACTCTCATGGCAGCCTTTACAGTTCTGGAACTTGAGGACAGTGGGACCAGCACTCAGCCTTTGAGGAGCAGGGTTGCCAGGTGTTAAGTTAGGCAGCAACTCCTATTTTGTATCATATAAGACAAGGGGCAGTGGGTGCAGGCTGGGGGAGCGTAGGAGGTTCCACTTAAATATGAGGAGGAACTTCTTCCCAGCGAGGGCAGCAGAGCCCTGGCAGAGGCTGCCCAGGGAGGAGGTGGAGTCTCCTTCTCTGGAGACACTCAACCCCCACTGAACACGTTCCTGCGGGGCCTGCTCTGGCAGGGGATGGACTGGATGATCTTTCAGGGTCCCTCCCAACCCCATAGATTCTGTGAAAGCACAGTGTCACCACGTTACATATCTCCTGTGACAGGTTTTACCCCTCCCTGTCACCTCCTGCGTTTTTGAAACGGCCAACCCAATTCCAGCACCGGGGACCACACCTCGCCCCGGGCTCTTGTGTCCTCACACCCCTGCTAACAGCACCAGCCCTTGCTTCCTTGCTTCCCACAGTAACAGCACTTTAAACCACCAGCCGTTACAAAGCCATACTGTAACTGCTGTGCCACCTTTGTTGCTCAGCAGGATGAAGAACAGCAGGAAATTATGAATTCAGCAGCGTTCATCGAAGAGCAGTATGGCCACTTAATCGACACCGTCCTGGTGAAAGAAGATCTCCAGAGTGCATGTAACCAGCTCAAAACTGTGTTAGAGAAACTGAACAAGGATTCCTTCTGGGTGCCAGTCAACTGGGTTAGGTCATAGCTTGTTACAGGCCGTTTAAGGGAAAGATTATATCAAAATGTCCTCTAAATACATGGCTTAGAAGAGGGAAAATATGTCAGATTTGACCAGAAGGACTGAGCAAAACTAACCAACGCCAGAAGCTGACACTGCCTGCCCGAGTGTGAGGGGAAATCTGGATTCACAGCTCTCGTTTCAAAGTGAACACTCGGACTTATCAGCTGGGTGAAAGGTGGGAGTGACTTTTAGACTGTAAATAGTGTGGTTTGAACAGTAAAGCTTCTCAGCGGGGAGAGCATTTCAGCAGTGCTGGGACACAACCACCTGGATTTCTCATCCTTTAGCCAGAGGTTTTGTGGCTGGGGAGGGTTAAGCCTCCTGACCAAGGTCAGTTTTGGGTAGGAGGGATGTCCTTTGGGCAATCCTTACACTACAGCAGTTAGAAGCTCCACTGGCCGAGAGGCCGGCAAGACACGTTTCCCTTCACTGGGGATCGTTGGGCACAAATCCTTTCCAATGAGGCCCTAAAACTAGCCCAGTTTGGAAGTTGTGTATGTTTTAGTGGCTGAGGTTGGGGTTTTTTATACCCACCCCGCATTTCCCAGTGCTTCCAAGTTGTCTTGCACAGGCATGAGCCTGCTCACCCGTCTCTGCTGCCCTTACTGCCACAGGACAAGCGTTCAGCCAGCCCGTGCCCGCCTGACTCCCCAGCTCATAAACCAGAGACGTTCTCAGTCTACCTGAAAATCGCTGTGGCTTTAAAATGGGACTTTCAAGAAGCTTCTTTTCTACCAGACATCTCTGCAAATGCTACCTGATGGGACACCACTGGGACACCACCACAGTAGCTTCGAGAGGGCGCTGAAAGGAGGAGGCTGCAATGCCAAGAAGATGAGGAGCGGGTCCCAGTCATCGTCATTCCAGCATTTATGATTTCCTTTGTTCCAGAGCGAGTGAAGGCTTCCAGAGCATCTCATCAGTCACATCAAGTCCCAAAGAGGAAATCTTGACTGCTAGAGGAGTTGGTATGTATTTCAGGAGACTGAAGAGCCTGGATTCTTAGCTGGGTGCTAACAGGAAAGTGCAGAGAGGTGATTCTGGAAGCGCTTTGCTCTATAATTACTCGGGGGAAAAGGGAGTATTGTACAGGTGCATGTTAGCTGAAACTAGTTCTTGTTTTCTGTTGCCTGCTGAGGTCTAATCTTTCCTGTGTTCTGTGCCCTTTAACAAAACCTTTGGGGGCACCAGTCCCAGCCCTTGCATCTTAAGGGTGTGATGTTATTCCTGTTCCGCTGCTTTTAGCAAAACCAACGGCACTGCACATTAAAAGCGCCTTTCTTACACGCCGGTGTCGCTGACTCTACCTGCACTCCAGCCCCAAAAGCTTTGTAGGACCGTCACCTGTGCCCCCCTTCTCCAGCCGTGTACCCCGTCCTGCCCACGGGCGCTGCGGTTCCCCTTCCTACAAGAACCAGCCCTTTCCAGTGGGATGTCCGCTGGGATCGGCCGCCAGGCCCCTGGCCTCAGCACAGGCCCAAGGACTCTGTCCCACCCAGGTGGCCCTTCAGCTCTGCCCTTAAGTGCTTCAGCAAAGTGGAACCCCTCCCCTTCTAACCGAACTACATCTGAGGGAACCGGGGTGCCTAAAGGCCTCCCACGCCATCCTGGGGAAGAGAAGCTCCTCAGTAACACCCCACAGTGGAGCACAGCTTTATTTTGTGCCCAGGCAGGGATGTCAGAACCCCCCCGGGTGCCCTCGACAGAAGCACTCGACGCCGGAACCGCCGCCGGGGCTGTCGGTTGTGCAAGGGATGAACCGTTCCTCTTAGTGACCCAAACGGTGTTTGCTCGGCAGTTTGGGGTCTGGATGGGCAGAGCTGAGGGCAGGTCTAACAAGGCATCTGGCTGGAATCCCCTGCCCCACCAGAGACCTAAGCAAGTGGACAGTAGGCGCTGCAGGAACTCTTCTCCCGCCGTGCCGCAGCCTCCATTAGCTGGGCTCTCTGATTCTGGACACTTTGGTCCCAAAGACCTGGCGTCTGCAGGATCTTTATGGCTAGCTCCTCAAAGGCGTGATGCACTCCGTCCTTTGTCTTGGCACTGGTCTCTGGGGAGGGGGAAGAGAGGAGGGGGGAGAGTATTTTACCTTCTTTGCAGTATTCCACCTTGCAAGAGGGTCTTTTGGGGCCAGAAAGAAGATAAGATTTTTTTTCTAAGTGAGTGAACTCCTTTCCATTCTCCCCTAAAGGCACACTAAGTTGACTGTGATGAACAAAACCGCATCGAGCTGAAGCATGTCATTGTCCACCTAAACACGTGTCACAGCTCCAGGTTCTCTCCAAATTGGAGAAACAGAATTTGGTCTCAGGTTGTGACAGCAAATCTGAAAGGTAATTCTTCACTAACTCAGCTGGGAAAGCACGCAGAGGGAATGCCCTGCTTTCCCCATGGCACTTGCTGCAGTTCCTGTTGGAAGGCTTTGCAAGCAGCTTCACCTAAAAGGTACTATTTCTATTTTTTAAACTGTTTGTTCCCCATCTTTGTATTTTCACGTTGCACACCTTGGTGGTGGTGTGAGGAGACCGTCTTCTGTGTCGCTGCCACAGAGACTTGGAAACAACAGAATTACTCGAGGTGCTTGCTGACATCAACTGGGAGAGAGCTTCCAGTCTCCTGGGCTCTGAATCAAAACAGCCCACTATAAAGTAAGTGTGCATCAGCCCTGCCACGAGGATGCCCCCCCCGTGCCCCGTGGGATGCCAGGGAAACCCTTCAGGGAAAACTCCTGCCCGTTGCAGTCAATGCAGAGCATCCGAGAACAGCCCAAACCTACATCCACGCCCAGGAACTAGCGTGGCCAAAGGATCCCACAGTGATTAAGCACCGAGAGGAGCAATGAATGGGAACACAGCTATCGACCGGGACGGTTCCTTCTCTCCGGGGCTGCTCCACTGCGGGCACAGCGTCACCCACCTACGAAGAGCAGCGAGCGCTTCCGGGCGAACTGGAGTCCTTCCTTTCTCTCTACCTCTCGGTCAGGCTGCGGAGACGGAGGAGGAACACGACTGAAATAACCTACACGTGCCACTTTGGGGGAGCCCCTGGCAAAGCAGCCCTGCAGAAGAGAACCTTTGTTGGAAAGGGAGAAGGCCTGTGAAAGCAGGCAGCAGAAGCCAACTGTCCCCTCCCCAGGCTGCTGGCGCTGGGTAGGTGATCAAACTGACGAGCAGCGACATCGAGCCAGTAGGAAACGAATGCTTTGCTGTAGCCAGATCAGCCCGGGGTTAAGGGACGTGCCAGAAGGGAGGTTTCAGTAGCCAAATAGCTGAAAAGGCCCATCAAAGGATCTGAAAATCGACAGAGTTGGAAATGGGCAGAAGAAGGCCTGGTTCGGGGTAGCCCCACTGGAAACCTCTGGTAGTAAAGGCACAGTGAGACATCACTTATGCAACGGGCCTCTAGGAGTTACTGAAACACCCCAGAAACGTACAGCAGGCAGTGCAGTACACCCACACAGAGACCTGAGGAGCTGAATTCTCCTTCCCCAGAGAACAGAGCCCAGTCAGAAAGCCAGCAGCGGTTGTGCCACTGCGCTGCGCTTAACCTTTCACAGCACACAGCAGTGCTAGTGAGAAATGCTGCCTTCAGAGAACCTCTCACACCCGTCACATCTCCCCAGGAGAGTCTCAAAACTAAGGTAGAGCAGGCAGAGTCTGCTCAATCCAGGTTGCGGAGCGTTCTCACCTCCTGGCACAACCAAAGCGTTAGTTCCAGCACTTATCTCACGCTTACGCCCTGTCACGACTGAGGAATCTGTGGAACAGCGTAAAGGGAAGCACTTCTAAACTGACCTTATCGGTTTTATTGCCAACTAACATCTTCACAGCCTGGCTTTTGGCAGTATACAACTCCAGCTCCTTCAGCCAGCTCTCTAGTCCTGCGAAAGTGTCTTTTCTCGTAACGTCATACACTGGTAACGAGAGGAAAAGCAGCTTAAGGGCTGCAGCAGAGCAAGGTTTACAGCAGAACGTGGTCCTGACGAGGCTCACCACCCCCCCAGGGACAAAGGCAGCATTTGGGATTTAACATCAAACCCTACCCTCTGCCCAGCACCGAACACGCCGCCTGTGCCCCCTGACTCACTCGGGGTTAGGGAAGGGAAGGGAAGGGTCTCTGCAGGAGACCTGTGCTGCACATCAGCCCAGCTGGCATCTTTTCCTTGTTACTGGCACTGAATTGGGCCACACAGGGTATTCTAAAACATGTATTTTATCCCCTCATTTAACCTGTAACTACACATAGGCATTGCTGAAAAACAAACAAAAAGGCCTAAGAAATTTGGAGTAAGAAGTGACTTTTGCTCCCTGGTAACTTCACGCTTGCCCTTGCTTCCTCAGTGGGGCGCAGAAGGCTGCGCTCAGAGAGGGTGTGTTGCCCAGCAAGGTGTCCAGCCCTCAGTCCTGGGAGTAAGAATCCCTTTCTGGGGCTGCTGGGGTGCAGAGAGGGACTAACCCTCTGCCCCCGCTGCAGCCGGGGACACAGTGCTGGGGCTAGAACCCTCGGGTCTTGCAGGAATCACATTAATAGCTTCGAGAGAAAAACCACAACCCCCAGCCTGCCTTGTGACCAGCAACTCACCAGAGAAGTGACTACAAAGCTCACAATTTATCCACTCAGCATCCTGCAGTGTGCCTCCTCTGGGATTGTTCACTGAAAGCCTGTTAAAGAAGCGCTATTTCCTGCCCAGTGGATGTGGGAGCTAAAGCCAGGAACGGCTCCTGCGACTCTCAGCCAGCCTCCCTCGTAAGGACACACACACACGAGGGCAGCGAGAAAGGTCACACTTCTCAGAATCAGGTCTCTCTGGCGTGTAGGTCCTACCTAGAACTACCCCTTGAGCTCCTCGGTAGTAGCTGGGGGTCAGCGTTCGAAAGCGCTCCTGTCCCGCCGTGTCCTGCGGAGGAGAGAAACAACAACCAAGAGAGGAAAAACCCACCCAGGACAAACAGACACCAAGTCAAATACATTCAGAACAAAAGCAGAAGCAGAAAACAGAAAGTTCCAGTCCTTCCCGCCCGCTGAGGGAACGGTGGAACCACACAAGAAGGGACTGCGGGAGGCAACCAGCAGCAGAGTGGGAGAGGACTGGGGTGAGGGCTGAAGAGCAGACACCCCTAGTGCCAGCGACAGGCCAAGGGACTGGGGAGAAGCGCACAGAGGGGTAACAGCGAGCTGAGCAGCTGCACCTCAGCACAACGGAACCAGGGGGGGAATCACTGGTTTTCCAGCGAGAGACACGGCAGGAAAGGAGAATCCAGTCAGGAGTCGCCCCGGGTTTGCACAGACTGAGCAGAGAGGAAACGCAGCAGCTTCGGTCGATGGTTACTGCGGCACGGCACGGCACGGCACGGCACGGCCACTCTCACCAACCTTTGCAACAGCTCCTAAATGCAAGGTGACATCCCAAAAGCCCTCAGTGCAGAGAGGCAAGAAGAATTACACACGTACCGTTTCTGCCAGGAAAGTTTATTTGAGCTTCTGTACAGGGTACAATGAACCGACAGCTATGGTTTAATTCATTTCTTCTTTGGTAAAAGAAGAAGCTAAAGTTGGAAACGTATTTGCTTATTTCAGGTCATGGCTCCCAAGGGTGTCGTGCTCTTTGGCACCCGGGTACTCACGGCCACCGGCTCAGCAGCCCGGGCTCGGTCTGGAGGCACCGTACCCGCGTTGGAGTTTGTGCCGCTGCAGCGCTGCGCTGTTCCCCCCAGTCAGCAGCTTCTCCTGATGCCGGAAAAGTGCTTTTTCCAGCTGCACGGCTCCTCTAAGTTCTGGCCTCGCTTTTCATTCCCCAGCAAGGAGACACCCCCAGGCTATGTGATTATTCGGGCCTCGGTTACTGCCGGCAAACCCCCCGCGTCGCGTGGCCAGAGCACGGCCGGTTCCTCCTGCTCCGCACCCGGGACACCCCACAGCAATGGAAATGGGGTGGTTCGGGCCAAACCGACCAGTGAAGCGGCAATGGGTGCTCTCCCCTGCTTCTTTCCAGAGAAAGTAATTCACATTTGGGTGTTTATGTTAATTAGTTACATTAACACCAGCCCAAGGCACGGTTCTGCTCTTCCCAATAGCCCCAAGGACTCACTTTCCCCTGGCATGTTCTCTGTCAGTCACCTATGGCCACACACATCAAATCCCGTCCTTCTGGGGCCCTTTCATTCCATTTAGAACAAACGTGGTGCTTGGGTGTTAGAAATAATCCTGTCACACAGCTGCAATCTGATTTCCCAGTTTGCAGGTGCTGAAAATGGGAAGCATTCGGAAGTTCAGGACAGAAACTCAAGTCTCCCGGTCTCAAACCCGAACTAACCTTTAAACAGTTAAGGACCAAGCATATTCCACCTCCCTTCCTTCCCCTGATTTTAACCAAAACACCAAATAGAACGTTGCCAGTTGGAAGGGACCCATTGGGATGGTGGGGTCCGACTCCCTGCCCCTCGCTGGGCCACCTGAAACTAGACCTCATCTCCGAGAGCATTGTCCAGATGCCCCTTGACCTCTGCCAGGGCTTGGGACCGCGGCTGCTTCCCTGGGGAGCCTGTTCCAGGGACTGACCCCGTAAAGCCCTTTCTCCTGATGTCCCATCTGCGCTTCCCCCGTCCCGTCCCGTCCCTCACGCCCTGTCCCGGGTCACCGGAGAGAAGGAATCAGTAGTCCTTGCTCCACTACCCCCACGAGGAAGGGTTTGAGAAACCCAGCGGTGCGAGAGCAGGAAAGAGCTGACAAAATCTCTCCGGGTCTGACGGAAGCCCCGGACCCGCCGCAGCGAAGCATTTTGGGCATTATGAAATTCTGCTGTTTATCCACCGTTTGAAAGAACCTGGTCTGGAACTGCTGTCACCCCGTCACAGCAGACACCCGCCCCGTGTCCCGCGCGTCCCCAGGGCACAACATGCAGAAGCCTTTAGCAAAGGGGGTTGAGAGGAAAGGGGCAAAAAAACCCTCAAAACCCGAGAAGCAGCTCTCGGTTTTCACATCAGCGGGGAACGAGACCTACCCATATGGCGAGCTGCAACGCATGGCCGTCCACCACCATCTTCTTCACTTTAAAATCGACACCTGAGGCAGGAGAAGGCGGCGAGTCAGAAGGAAGGGGCGAACGCCCGCCCTCGCGGCAGCCCCCCCAAACCCCGCACCGCCGGCACCGAC
>VZTM01018130.1:52789-72992 GCA_013400555.1 Jacana jacana
GGGCGGGGTGGGGTGGGCCCGGCCCGGGCGGGCCGAGGCTGGGACAGGCCGGGGGCGGCCAGGCCCGAGCTAACGGCGAGGCTGATGGGCGGCGTCTGCTAAAACGTCCGGTACCCCGTTGAAGTCACCGGCATGAGCTAAAATAGAGGCGATACGAGGTTTAAACTAGTTAAGTCGCTGAGCAGTGAAACACTGTCCCTCGGCTGTGTCCCCGCCGCGGCTGGGCTGTACAAAACAGGGAACCGCCAAGATGGTGAGGGGCCTGGAGCGTCTCTGTGCTGAGGGAAGGCTGAGGGACCCGGGTCTGTTCAGTCTGGGGAAGAGCAGGCTGAGGGGGAGCTGCTCAACACCTGTAAATACTGCAAGGGGGGTGTCAGCAGGATGGGGCCAGGCTTTTTCCAGTGGTGCCCAGCGAGAGGATAAGAAAGAACGGGCACAAACTGGACCATAAGAAGTTTCATCTCAACATGGGGAGGAACTTCTTCCCTGTGAGGGTGTCAGAGCCCTGGCAGAGGCTGCCCAGAGGTGGGGGAGTCTCCTTCTCTGGAGACATTCAAACCCCACCTGGACACGTTCCTGTGGGTGACCCTGCTCTGGCAGGGGTGGGACAGGGTGACCTCCAGGGGTCCCTTCCCACAGTTCTGTGAGTGTTCTCTTTCCTCCATGCTAACAAGCCGTGGGCTCTCCACGCTGCAGAGGGAGGAGAGACAGCATCCCTGAGGGACACGGGCAGTACAAACACCGGAGTAACAGCCCTGTGCCAGATGAGCAGCGTTAGCTGGAACGTGGGGAACAGCAGAGCAGCAGAATGAGACTCTATCTCCATTGAGCAAAATAACCCAAAGGAAGGGAGGCTTTAATAGGAGTCACCACCCCGTCTGTGATGGGTCAGGTGAACGCTTCTGCACTCTTAAGTCTAAAAAAAATCATCCTAATTAAGTGTTCATGCACATGGTGGGAGCCAGAGCCTTGCAGGTGTAGCCATGCTGGTGTAACCATGCTGGAATAGCTATGCTGGAGTAGCTGTGCTGGTGTAACCATGCTGGAATAGCCATGCTGGTGTAGCTGTGCTGGTGTAACCATGCTGGAATAGCCATGCTGGTGTAGCTGTGCTGGTGTAACCATGCTGGTGTAGCCATACTGGTGTAGCTGTGCTGGAGTAGCCATGCGGGAGTAGCTGTGCTGAAAATCCTTAAATGGAGGAAAGTGTTTGGGGTTCACCAAGAGCATTTCTTCCCTCGGTTCTAGGCTGTTTATTTGTGCCGAGGTTATGATCTCAGGCATGTGCCCCAGCCCTATCCTGCCCTGCTGATTCTTTGTCCCCTTTTTGTCCATCTTTGAACACTTTGTCTCTGTGAAATTGGGGTCTTTTTGATTGGTGTGTAGATCCCTGCCCGATTTGAAGCCTGTAACTCTTAAATATTAAAAGTCAAAGCCATAGGTTTTCATTGCCTTTCTCCTGAGCTGAAACAAACAGTTTGTCACTGCCGGTTGATGGGACATGCCCATCTAGAGATAGGACTCTGTCAGGACATTATTCTCTCAGTGGCCAGCCTGATGACCAACAGCACCTTCACATTTTTAGCCAGTCACCTGGAGGAAACGGAGCTGCAGCCTGCAAGGTGATTTGTGCAGCAAAATGGGGGGAGCAGTCAACACACTGGAGGGTAGGGCTTTTGTTCAGAGCAGCCAGGCTGTGAGTTCCTATTGATCCCGAGCACTGTCAGCTATCTGCTGATCTATACACCACTGCTCGCCCCAACCAGGGTGGGAACTCAGGGCTGAGTTAGTGCTTTTTTTTCGGCCTTGCACCATAGGCTTTACTCGTCTGTTGCAAGCAGAACTCCCCAGGCACTGACACTTGTCCCCTGGCACAGCTGATGTCCTGCCAGATGGAAAGTCTGTCAACATTTGTTTGGGTAATGGAAGTCTTCACAAACATGTGGCTCGTTGCCGGAGCTGCCTGGCACAGACACAGAAAATGAAGCTTCACTCATGCGTAAGGATTCATCTGCTTACCCCAGAGTTTAAGGGGTGAACGGTCACCAGGAGAAAAGGAACACTTTGGGATTGTTTAGTGTGAGGAAGAGGAGGCTGAGGGGAGACCTCATCCCTCTCTACAACTGCTTGAAAGGGCATTGTAGGGAGGTTGGTGCTGGTCTCTTCTCAGGGGCAATGAGCGATAGAAGGAGAGGGAATGGCTGCAAGCTGCAGCAGGGCAGGGTTAGGCTGGACATGAGGAAAAGGTTTTTCCCAGAGAGAGTGGTCGGTCAGTGGAATCAGCTGCCCAGGGAGGTGGTGGAGTCCCCATCCCTGACTGTGTTTCAGAGCAGATTGGATGTGGTGTTGAGGGATCTGGTGTAGGGGAGAACTTGTAGAGTGGGACTGATGGTTGGACTCCATGATCCCAGGGGTCTCTTCCAACCTGAATGATTCTATGATTCCATGACTCTGTGTTCATATAGCCTGGAATTTTGTGCAAATGGAGTGGATGCACTCAAGAGACTGACATAGATACACACGACTAAGGCGGGTACTATTGTATTATTGGAATTGCTGTAGAGCAGCCGAGTGTCAGCAAAGCCCCAGGAGCAGCCCCACCTCTTAGAAACTTGTCTGAAAAGATTCTGCCCCAAGGCTTCCCTGGAGCTAAGCTTAACGTGCAGGTTCCTTGTGCTTGCAACCTGCCACTGGAGCCCCAGGGAGGTTCTCTAGAAGGTTTGTGTTCCCCCACCCGGTTAGACCTGTACTGAAAGCTGCTTTTAAGAACAATGAAGGGATTTATGTCTGCTTAGGCTGCCTCTTCACAAAGTGCACAGGAGCCGGGGTATCTCCCAACTAAAGCCCTTCTGGCAGATTCTGCTGGAGCTGACCAGTGGGCTGGGATTTTACTCAGAGACCACATGGTGTGAGAGAAGATGTGGTGTTTCATTTCTCCCCAGGAAAGTGAGGCAGATCCTGGCGCTGACTTATGGAAGTGATCAGACTCGGAATGAAAAGTTTATCCTAAAAAGGAGTCAGTGGTCTCACACTATTTAATGGTTATCTCCTCTCACTATACATCGCATTCTGTGAGTTCATAGTCTGTAGCTAATTCATGTCTGGGCACAGCGTGTTTAGCCTCTATTAACAGAAAGGGTTTCCCGTTATCGGTGCCTTCTGGGGACATCACCAATGCTGAGACGATTCACCAGGTTCTGATTGCTTTCTTGACACTTTTTGTCCCACAGGTTCATAGCCAAGAACATCACGAGGCTGCAGCACCTGGGGATAACCCACGTTCTGAACGCAGCGGAGGGGAAGTCCTTCATGCACGTAAACACTAACGCCGAGTTCTATGAGGGCACAGGCATCAGATACCACGGCATTAAAGCTAACGACACTCAGGAGTTCAACCTCAGCCGCTATTTTGAGGAGGCAGCTGATTTTATTGAGAAAGCACTTTCCCAGAAGGATGGTAAGGCAAAGGGAACTCTCTTCCTCCCATGTTCTCTCTGCACAGCATATGGTTCTTAGCGTAGTTTTGGGATTTTACTGTTCAAAACGGTTCTTTGCCCTGATTACTCTGGTCACTAATTGGAACATAAGAAGTTCCATCTCAACCAAGGAGGAACTTCTTCCCTGTGAGGGTGGCAGAGCCCTGGCAGAGGCTGCCCAGAGGTGGGGGAGTCTCCTTCTCTGGAGACATTCAAACCCCCCTGGACACGTTCCTGTGGGACCTGCTGTGGGTGACCCTGCTCTGGCAGGGTGGGACTGGGTGACCTCCAGAGGTCCCTTCCCACCCCAGAGCGTTCTGTGACTCTATGATTATCAGCTGAACAAACAAACCAGGAGCTCAGACCCAGGCTCTGGGTGACAGGCACCAGAATACACACTGAAACATCTTAATGCTCCCTCCGTACGGGGAGGTCTGGGATACACTGGCAAAAGGAAGTCTCTGCAGGGGTGACTGAACAGTGAAACGGCTGCTGCAGCCTCTACCAGTGCCTTTCTGGGAAGAGGTGTTCCTATTTTTCCCTGGAAATGGTAAATCACATGAAGGACTAAAAAACCCCAGTAAGTTCAGGATCTCAGAGGTTGTTTCAGGACACTAGAAATTACAAATTAGGGGCAGAAGTGATACAAGTGGAGCATTCCTGAAGGCGTGCTGCCGGTTGCCTCATCCCTCTGCAGGGCTTCCTCAGCAGCAGAGCGGGGCCAGAGTGCAGTGGGCCAGGGGGTGGCTGCTCCACTGGGACTGCTCCAGCTGACCAGTTACTCCTGCTCAGGTTGGGTTCCTTCCTTGGCGTCGGGACTGAACACAGAAGAGGAGGGAGAATAACTCCCACAGGTTTAGAAGCTCTTTGAGACGGGCAGAAGGGAGTCCTAGAGCTGATGGAAAGCAATTTTACCTCTGGTTTGGTGGAGTATGACAGGTTCTAAAAATTGAAATGCAGCTCTTCTGCTTGGTGCTGTGACTCGCTGAAACGGCTGCAGTGGGAGAGGAGTTTAACAGCACCAGCTGTGCCATGACTGTCCCTCTGCAGTTTGATGTGAGCAGCTGCAGAGTCGATCTCAATTTACAGCAGTGGTTCTGATTGATCACGGAATCAGGGAACTGTGAGAGTGGGAAGGGAGCTCTCCCAGCCCCACTCCCTGCTGAAGCAGCGCTGCCCAGAGCACAGCACTCAGGGCTGCAGCCAGGGGGGCTGGAAGGGCTCCAGAGAAGGGGACTCCACACCCTCCCTGGGCAGCCCCTGCCAGGGCTCTGACACCCTCACCCCAGAGAGGCTTCTCCTCATCTTGGAATGGAACTGCCTCAGGTTGTGCCCGTTGCCCCTCGTCCTGTCACTGGGAACCACTGAGGAGAGCCCAGCTCCATTCTCTCAGTAATTGTCTCCCACTCCTGCTGCTGGTTCCTTTCTGTGGTAAGCAGGAGCTTTGTAGCAGGTGATGCTGGAGCCAGTTTTAAGATTAGCTCACTACTGGAATTGGGGAGTTTTGGCTGACACTGAAGTGTAAAGCCAGTGAAGTGAAGAGGGATGCAGTGGTATTTTCCTTCCATTTTGTGTTAGCATTGCAGCTGCCTGAAGTTCTGGAGGGCAGGTCTGACGTGCTAAAGTTCTGGAAAGCAGCCCCTGACTCCCTGCCTTTCACAGGGCAGGGCTAGAAACCCATTTGCTATGGATCCTTTGCAGAGGGGAAGCCAGTCCTCTTCCACAACATGATCAAATCTCTCAGTCTTGCTAATTTCTGGCCATGGGCTCTCAAGGGACGTTGCGAATGAATCGGTTTAGCTCTAACGTGCCCCTGACAGAGGTTTGCCTTGAGCTGCTTTCTCCTGCTGTGGTTCAGAGCAAGTTGTGGTTCTGGTGAAAATGCCTGTGTGTGGTTCATCTGCCCTCTTGTCTTAGAAAAACTCCTCTGGGGAGTAGCCCGGGTCCCTAACCCCCACTGCATTTGGGAAGAGGAGAATCTCCGTGTCTGGAAAAGCAGGTCAGAGAGGAAGCAGCTGCAGAGTGACAAAATCGAATTGGATTTCTCCAAGGGGGCACTTTTTACCGGTGTTTTAGTTCTGGCAGACTGCATAGCTCCTAACAGGGTGGTAGCACCTTTCAAAGAATCATAGAATCATTTAGGTTGGAAGAGACCCTTGGGATCATCAAGTCCAAGTCACCAAGTCCATTTTCTCCAGGTTCATTCAGAATTTGTCTTTCTCAAGCTGCTGAAGGCCTAGTAGGAGTTATGGTTGGACTCGATCATCTCAGAGGTCCTTTCCGACCATGGAGGTTCCGTGATTCTGCTTTATACCCTGGCTGGCTCCCACTTCAGACACGTGCCAGTGTAACCCAAACCATGAGCAGTATTATTTATTGGCCATTGTTACGACTGATCTTATAACCAGGGTGATATCTTCCCTGCAGGGCAAGTGTTTGTGCACTGCCGTGAGGGCTACAGCCGCTCTCCTACGCTGGTCATCGCCTACCTCATGCTTCGCCGGCACATGGACGTCAAGACCGCGCTGAGCACTGTCCGGCAGAAGCGAGAGATCGGCCCCAACGACGGGTTCCTGAGGCAGCTTTGCCAGCTCAACGAGCAATTGGTGAAGGAAGGCAAAGTGAAGCCCTAGAGCGGGGCGCTGGGGCACTTTGTGCAGTTCCTCCGACCCCTCAGAGTTGATCCTAGATGCTTTAGATTCCCAGCCCCCACCCACCAAGCTGCACTCGCATAACGGGAGGGAGACAGCTCCTGCTCTTGTCTGGCGAAAGTCTCGTTCTCAAACACTGGGTCTGTCTTTCAAGGTGGCACGAGATCACGTCCCTGTCGGGAGCCGTTGCAATAAGAGGTGTCAGAGGGGTAGCTCCAGCGGTGAGAGCCGGCCCCACGCGGATTTCAGAGCCCCCTGCAGCCTCGTGGGTCGCATTGATGTGGGGTGAGGTTGGTTGAAGCCTTGTCTGGTGTCCCACCAGGGCAGCATCTGCTGTGAGCCCCAGCACATCCCTTCACTCACTCTTAACTGGGGTACTGTAGCTTCTAAAGCTGCTTGTCCCACGCACGTGGGTGCCTGCCGTTTGTGGGAGCCGCAGGGAGCGGAGGAGCAGATGCACGAGGGCAGAGATGCGCTCACTCGTGAAATGAAGGGTGTATCCACAGCGTGCCCGGCCCTGATGCACACTGTATGTCCAACTATGCTTGTACCTCCTGCTGTTGTGATTGACCTGAAATAGCCTGATATTAAATACTCCTGGTTTTGTGGTTGTTATTTTATTTTTGGTTTGAAGTCAGACTAGAAAAAAACGTCGAGCAAAGGTTGAGGCAGAAACTTGAGCGAGGAAGAAGTGATGTCTGTGTTCAGGAGTGCTTGCACTGGGTGTATGTGTCCTCACTGTGGGAATAAAATGGCTCTCAAGGTTTGTATGGAATTACAGCGTCTCTCTCCCTTCTTTCCTGTTGCTGTTTATTAATGAGGAACAGAATGAGCCCACACAGGCTGAGGGAGCTGGGGCTGTTCAGCCTGGAGAAGAGAAGGCTCTGGGGAGACCTTAGAGCCCCTTCCAGTGTCTGAAGGGGCTCCAGCAGAGCTGGGGAGGGACTCTTGGGCAGGGAGTGCAGTGACAGGACAAGGGGGAACGGCTTTAAATTGGAAAAGGGGAGACTGAGATGAGACACCAGAAAGACGTTCTTTACTGGCAGAGTGGTCGGGCACTGGCCCAGCCTGCCCAGGGAGGTGGGGGAGTCTCCATCCCTGGAGGGGTTTCAGGACCCTGTGGATGTGGTGCTTCAGGGCCTGCTCTGGTGGCCGGGACTGTAGGGGTCTGTGTGTGGACACACAGGACAGGAGCTGCCGAGTCGAGTAGCCTTTTCTCTTTGGTGTTCTTCAAAGGGACAGCTGGGGAACACTACAGAGAGCTTCCTTGCTCCTCCCTGCAGCCAGTGGGGTTCTAGTGCTCCAGGACACCTCTGTGCACTACAGGAAAGGTAAACCAAAATTTAGGTGCCCCTGCACTCCTGTTGTCTTTGACCTGACTCTGAGCTCGAAAATTCCAGTCCCTTAAAGAGCTGAGAAACGACCAGATTTCTGTTGCTCTTCCACAGGTTTTGAGGACGCCAAAACTTGTCAGATGAAAGCCTGGATGGTTCATTAAAACTGAGGCTCTTTCCCTTATGCTTTTCTGTTTGTCAGTGCCACGAAGTGCTGACAAATCCCAGCAGGCAGGAGTGGGCTCTGGCACTGAGGGTGTTCCTGTCGCTCACAGGACCCCGCTCCCCTCTGGTGGTTCCCTCAGCAGCACTCTCTTCTCTCCAGAGAACGAAGCAGATTTCACATCAGGGTGGAGAGGACTAGAGGAGCCTGCTATAAATGGATTTTAGCTCTAAGCCGGTGTGTTCCGCGTTCCTGAGGGGTGAGTCAGTGCTGAATCCATTCCTGCCTCTGCTTTTGGAGTAGGCTAAAAATAGGGAGAATGTCAGACCACGGCTCCGTTACGGGGTCGTTCCCTTCCCCTTCCAGCCTTATCTTGCTGGTAAGGACAGTGACCTCACAAAGTCCCCGGCGTATTTCAGCTCACCCAGCACTGACACGGACGTGCCTCTCAGGTCCCCTCCAGCCCAGGCAGCTCTAGGACTAAGAACACTACACGCTCTCTGAGTTGAAACCCAAACTTGTGTCAAACAATCTTCCTCCTGCTGAGCGAGGGAGAACAGCAGAAGGGCTGTTTGCAGTCTGTGTCTCTGTAATTGCAGCAATTTCACCCAGTTGCCTTCCCTTGTCCAGAGCTAAGGAAGCCTCTGATGCCAGAACTTTTTCAAAATGAGTTTTGTTAGTTTAATGTTTTTGGCACATTAGTGGACTCTCAGTACAGCACAGAGGTTCCTCCTAAAGCGACTTTCTGGGCTTTGCCAATGGGTAGAGCTGAGAATAGAACAGGCCTGAGAGGCATCTTCTAAGGGGCAGTTGGTGAGAGTTGGTGCCCTATTCAGTTCTTCTCTTCTGAGAAAAACCCCATCCCAGGAGCGCAGGAACAGGCTGTAACTGGGTTCCACGCTGTGCTCTTCCGTTGCAGCGTGCCCAGGTCGCTGGTTTGCTGGCTCACCAGATGGAGCTGTTGGCTTGTTCTTCCTGGCTGCAGAGTCACTGTCCCAGCCCTGAGCGATGCCCTTGGGTGAATCCAGGGCTGTCTTGTGCGAGCACTGAAGCCCGGGGCGCTTCATCACTGCCTTCGTTGTCTCGGGTGGGAGAATACTGACTCCACGTGTTCTTGGCTACGTGGAGGAGATCTCAGCACAGCATCCAGGCTCATCTCACACGGGAGGGTGTGACTCAGCAGAAGCTCTGTGAGACGCTTAAAAGTGGCTTGGGCAAGGGCTGGCTTGGAGGCATCTTGGAGAAAGGAGACGTCGAGATGCCAACATGTTCTTGAAGGGAAATTGCTGGGCAGCGTGCACTTCACGAGCTGCTGTCTGCAGACCAGCTGAAAGTGCACGTGTGTGTCTTGGTCTGGTCTCTTCTCACAGGGAATTAGTGACAGAAGGAGAGGGAATGGCTTCAAGCTGCAGCAGGGTAGGGTTAGGCTGGCCATGAGGCGAGAATTCTTCCCAGCAAGAGTGGTCAGAGCCTGGACTGGGCTGCCCAGGGAGGGGGTGGAGTCCCCACACCTGAATGTGTCTGAGAGTCAATGAGATGTGGTATTGGGGGATCTGGTGTAGGGGAGAACTTTGTAGAGTGGGGGCTGATGCTTGGACTGGATGATCCCAAGGGTCTTTTCCGACCTGAATGGATTCATGCCCGGCTGCCTGACAGAGCCCCGGTGTGGGCAGAAGGGGAGCACCCCAAGCTCCTGGTGACAGAACTCCTTTCAAAAGCTGGTTTTATAAGCCCATGCCTTTGTGGTACAGTGACAGAACACAAGCACATGGGCCAGCACAGATACCTGAGTCCTGAAAGCAGCAGCAACCCGTTGAGGCTAAGTATGTGATGCCAGAGCACTCCTGGAGCCCTTCATAGCATGGCTTGGAAGGGAGCATCCCAGCTCTGAATGGGAAGGATCCAAACTGGGTTCCATCCCTGTGAGGGAGGGTTGATCAGGGAATTTTGAGAGTGGGAAGGGAGCTCTGGAGCTCCCCCAGCCCCACTCCCTGCTGAAGCAGGGTTGCCCAGAGCACAGCACTCAGGGCTGCAGCCAAGCAGGGCTGGAAGGGCTCCAGAGAAGGGGACTCCACACCCTCCCTGGGCAGCCTCTGCCAGGGCTCTGCCACCCTCACCCCAAAGAAGCTTCTCCTCATCCTGGAATGGCACTGCCCGTGTCCCAGCTTGTGCACCTTGTGCTGAGATCCCTTCCAATTGATGTGTTACTCCTGGCATCACTTGCAAGTAGCTTGAAAGTGTCTGTGGTCCCAGGGCACAGAAGCGGCGCAGCTCTCACCGCTATCGGCTTGTTTTCTCAAGGAGGAGGAATAGCAGAGACAGAGTGTGCACCCTCAGGAGTGACCGCTCCCCGGGTGCTCCCAGGCCTGCTGTCACCAGCATCCTGAGGGGAAATCGGTCTGGTCAGGTTTTTGTGTTCAAAATAAGCAGCTGTCCTCTGTTCAACACTTATGCAGAAGCAGGAATATGCAATGAATTGAAAGGAAGCACAAATGCTTTTCTGTTGGGTTTTTAAGTGATAAAAGTGAGAAAAGGGCACATCTGAAGCACGTTGTCCCACCTCCTGGCTGCTCACCCTTCACCAGCACGACCCAAGTAGCCTCGATTTTCAAGCAAAAGTCCACACACAAACCAGCTCATCATCTGGGGAAGGAGCCCTCTCCTGTTTCCCAACATTCGTGACAGGAGACACAGAGCTCCCTCTTTCCCAAAGGAGGGGGAAAAGCAGCCGCCTCCCCCCGGCAGAGCCTGGAGAGCAGAAGGGCTGAGCTGCCCTTTCTACATTTGCTGGTTTTATGCTGGGGGCGGGGGGCGAGGACAGGAGTAAAAACCAGAAGCCTGAAAAGCCTGTGGAAAAGGCAAGGGGCAGAGATTCAGCTACGGAGGCAGAAGAGGGTGTTAATGATACCATTGTTAGGGGAAAAAAACCCAACCAAACCCAAAACAAAACTGCAGAGAGACTTGTCAAGGTTGCAGTTCTTGTCAGTCACCCACGCTGCCAGGCACAGAAGTGAAGCACTTGTGACAGTTTCTACCTAGAACCTGTGGAGTACTGTCACTTCACCCACCCCCACACACCCATTTTATTTCAGGAGTGACAAAAGCTGAGATGAATGAGTTGTTGTCTGGCCCTTCCCACTTTGTATGGTCATTGGCTGGCTGGGCTCTAAAAAGGATTTAAAAAAGGGGAATAATGTGCCTTCGCCTGGGATCCGAGACTGCCAGGGTGCTGGAGAGCTGACCCGAGAGCTGCCACCATGCGGGTCCCTTGGGCTGTGTGCTCCCTCTGCGTCCTGGCCCAAATCGCCTTCCCGCCTGCGGGCGGGTGGCAAGTGTTTAAAAACGACGCGACGGAAATCATCCCCGAGGTCCCAGAAAACACAGAAACCCCGATGGAGCAGACCCTCAGCAGCAACAACAACACAATGAACCAGGCAAAGCACGGCGGAAGACACCTACAGCAACCGCCGGACCACAACGGTAAGAAGAATGTCCCCCCTGTTACTGCCCTGGACCCCAGCAGAGAAAGTGTAAAAGAATAACTTGCTGTCGTAGATGTTTATTTGTTACAACCTGTAGGAGTGGACCCAAGTGTCAGGGGGTTAGACCTACCACTGAAGAATCACAGAACCGATCATTCCACTTGGAAAAGACCCTTGGGATCGCCAAGTCCAACCCTCAGCCCCGGTCTGTAAAGTTTAGGAAGGACACACTGGGGTCTGTCTGGGGGACGATCCCCAGCCCCTGGGGTAGGTGCCCCAGAGCCTGCCCAGCCGCTCTCCAGGCACGGCTCAGCCCGTGAAACCCGCAGGAGAGGCTGCTCACAGCAGGAGAGGCTGCTCACCTCCATCTGCAGCTCGTCCTTGCGAGCACCAGTGAGGAAATCCCACCCGTCACCTTCCTCTCTTGGGTGTCACCGCAGGGGAAAGGGGCTGACAGTGGGGAGAATAGTATAAATTCTTAATATTCAGGAAGGGTCTAAAGTCGTGCAGCAAAACCCGGCAGGTGGAAGTGGCAGCATCTCACAGCAGCTCGATGAGAGCAGCCTGCTGCTGGCTGTCCCCTGCCAACAGCCACGTTGATTCCAGGACCCCAAAAGAGGTGTGAGGAAGGGTAATAAAGCACTGCCTGGAGCTATTTGTGCCCAAACTAATTGGAGGGGACTCTGCTCCGCTCTGTTTCTTGGAATGGGTTTGGCTGCTTTAACAGCACCGACCTCCTCCGTGCTCTCCCTGTTGGCCAAACGTCTGCACGGGGCCATGATGCAAAGGGCAAACGTTGTGAGGGGAGGTGGACGATGGGGAGTCAGAACCGAGCAGAGAGAGGAGGTTCTGCTGGCAAATAGGGTGAACTGGGTCCTCCAGACACGTTTGGCTACCAAGTGCCCACACCAACAGGTCAAACTTAGTCTCCCCTATCTGCAGATCTGAACTAGCCCCCTTTTCCTGGGGGTTACTGGAAGGGAATTGTCTTTTTCTGCTGTGGCTGACAGTTAAGGTGTTTAAAACTGTAGCATTAATGATATTTTAAAATTAAGAGAAAAAGAAGTAATGTTTTTGAGAGTGTGACTTTATAAATCCCTAAAAGGGGCAGCTGGAGCCCCTCTGCTGGGAGGACAGGCTGAGGGAGCTGGGGCTGTTCAGCCTGGAGAAGAGAAGGCTCTGGGGAGACCTTAGAGCCCCTTCCAGTGTCAGAGTACAGCAGAGCTGGGGAGGGACTCTTGGTCAGGGAGTGCAGTGACAGGACAAGAGGGAATGGCTTTAAACTGGAAGAGGGGAGAGTGAGATGAGAAACCAGAAAGAACTTGTTTGCTGTGAGGGAGGTGAGAGCCTGGCCCAGGCTGCCCCGAGAAGCTGTGGCTGCCCCATCCCTGGAGGGGTTCAAGGCCAGGCTGGATGGGGCTTGGAGCCACCTGGGCTGGTGGGAGGTGTCCCTGCCCAGGGCAGAGGGGTAGAACACAATCTTTAAGGTCCCTTCCAACTCCAACCATTCTATGATTCTGTGACCCAAAGTGGCCAGACCTTCCTGGGACACCTGACACTGCACCAGAGCCTGAATAATTTTGCCGCGTGTGGAACCGGTACAAGCCCGGGACAGGACATGCAGGGGCAGAAAATAAACCTCTCTAGTGTGTTTACCTGCCTCTGCCTCTGTGCTGGGCTGGCACGAGGCGCCCGATCCAGAGCACTATTTTGCACACAGACAGACAGTTTTCTTAAACGCTCGGGAGACTTGGGAGGGTTAGAGGGGGCGCACACGGAGCTCGGCTGTCAGCGCTTTGGTCACAGCATTGTGACAAGGAGCGTTTCATTCCATCAGTGCAGCCCTTAAAGCTTTCAGAGAATGCAGTCTTGAGAGCTGTGCTGGGATAACTATAAAGGAGAGCCCTAAAACCCAGGTGTCTGCACTTCGCGGGAACAACAGAAGTGAAACGTCGGTGGGAGTGTTCCGCCTCTGCCGCCCCGGGTCAGAGTTCTTTTTGGATGCACTGGGGAGGGAACCACCTCCTGCACAGCACCAGACACAGCCTCCTGCTCGGGAGCTGAGCTTGCCCGAGTGAAACCCAGCCTTTTCACTGGGAGAGTAGCGTGGCTGTGTCGTTAGCCAGAGGAAGTTCCTTGATAAACACCTTCCAAAGCCAAACTCCAATTGGCCGAGGCCGTCACTGGGCAAAGGAGACGCCTCCAGAAACGGTCTGTACCTACAACTGGAAAAGTTCTTCTAAACCCTAAAAAAAAAGCCCTGTATTTCCAAATGTTCCATTTCCTATAGCTATCCATTGAGGAAAAAGGGGAAGAAAAACCACTGTAAGATTCCTCAGCAGCCAGCAGATGCCTCTAGCTGTCTGAAGGGACTCATGGGGGACAATCAGAGAGCAGGAAACCTGGAGAAACTAATGCCTGGAAGCGGGGATCCCATAGCGCTGCTGTTAACCTCCTAATTCCCCTGCCCCGGAGCCCATTATGCTCCTTAAAAATCACTTTAAGGAAAACAAGTTCTTTGTTGCAAAAGAATTTAAATCTGGAGTCAACCTCGATGGAGCTAAACCAGAGCGAGGGGGGAAGGGTCTGCCTGTGGGTGAACAAATCCCGTCAGAATTTCCCCACTGCTGCTGGGGTTGCACTCCAGAAGCTCCACTGCCCGCCTGCACTGGATTAACTGGTGGAAAGTGAAGGGTTTTAGTAATCCATTTGTACACTGTTAGTCAAGAGCAGGCAGATATTCAGCGAGTGAGCCTTGGGAGAGCCTCTTCTCAAAATCTGCCCCGAGGATGCCCAGCTTCTTCCCACCTCAGAGCTGGGCATCTGCTCCAGAAACAAACCAGCAGACAAAGAGTGCTTTTTTCCAAGCACGGGGGAGAAAGTGGCGAGTAATTAACGCAATTAAGGTGTTTCTTGTTTGCAGATGCTTCTGACTTCAGCTGCAGAGAAATGCGCACCACCCGGTACCTGACGGAGGGGCTTTGCCGCAGCATGAAGCCTGTCAAGGAGCTGGTCTGCTCCGGGCAGTGCGTCCCCTCGCACCTCCTTCCCAACTCCATCGGCAGGGGCAAGTGGTGGCGGCAGAACGCCATGGACTATCGCTGCGTCCCGGCCCAGGCTCGCACGCAGCGCGTCCCGATGGCTTGTCCCGAGGGAGAGACTCGGACTTACAAATTCCGAGCCGTCACCTCCTGCAAGTGCAAGCGCTACACCCGCTACCACAACCAGTCCGAGCTGAAGGACTTCGGGAAGGAAACGGTCAGGCCTCAGAAGAACAAGAAGCCCCGTCTCTCCAGAGCCAGGAGCAGCAAGTCCAACCAGCAGGAGTCAGAGAACGCTTATTAGAAGGTGTCTCTGAGTGATGACAGCCTGGCAGCTCCGGATATTTCACACAGCGTCAAACGGCGCCCACAGGCCACAGCGTGACGTTCAGACTGCAGTAGGTTCCAGTTCCTTCTGCTAGAGCTGGGTCAAAGGCTCCCATAGGCAAAAATCTGTCAGATTATAGCGGCTATGGTCTGATAGGAGAATGAGATGAAGCAAGCTGGAGGCAGCAACACCTCCAATTCAGACTGAGAGGAGAGGCACACCTCGGAGACTCCCGTGAGGTCCCCGTACACGTAGGAAGGCAGAGGGAAGCGAAGCTGTTACGGTGACAATCACACTTTGTTAGGAGTCATTCGCCTCACTTTATGTGAAAAACCCCCCAAACCCAAACCCAACACTGAGGTCTCTGTCCCAGTTTCATAAGCACCAGGATGCAGGACAAGCAGGGAAGCTCCAGGAGAGTCACCGCTCTCCGAATGAGTGGCAGCGAGCGCGGCAGCAGGAGTTCAACAGTCAGGGTGACGGAACTCAAACCGTGGGGAAATCAGCGTCCTGGGCAGATGCCCTCGTGCCCCAGCACAACAATCCAAACTGGACACCCGTGTTTCTCCAAACAAAAGTGGGACAAAACCATCTCCCACTTCTCATTTAAAGCCTATAGGATCGACAGATTCCAAACTGAGATTTGACAACCAGAAGTTTAGGGGCGGTTAAACAAACTCTACCCCGGGGAGCAGATGTGTGAATCGGCTGCTCCTCTCAAACCAGACAACCTCACACCTTTGCCTTGTCCACAGCCAACCATGGGCATAGTTTAACACAAAAGACGCTGATTATTCCCTGTTTCCTGGAACACAACGACTCTTATAGCTGCTTAGATGTCTACATTCACACTTTCTGTTCTGTAGAGTTTGGATTTTCTGCCACACGCTTTGCAGAGCTACGGCTGTGGCAAGACCAGTCTGGGGAGCAGGGTGCTGGTAAGGCAGGCAAAGTGAGCCTCTGCGAACTGTAGTGGCAGGGACTCTTCTAGAAAAGCCTTTGGTAAGTCTTTAGTTTGACAGCAACTTGCCTTTACTGAGGCTTCCCAGCACCCAGACTGGTGTTTGTTTTTACACTACAGAATATATTAGGAAGTGAATGGTCCCATGAGTACGTGCCCTGTAGGAGTGCTAAGCCTAGGAGCCGCTGAACGGGCTGGGACGAAGGCAGTTCCTCACTGTTCTTATGCTCTCTGTAGAGTTTATGCTGAAATCATATCAACTAGGGAAGTTTGCAATGTTGATCGATTTTGCAACTATTTTATGCGGGACCAGAACCTATAGAGAACAGGTATCACGTCAGAGAGGGAATTCTGTATTTATTTTTAATTCAGACGTTATTTATGCAATGTTTTTCCTTCCTTGTAGAGAATGACAAGTAATACTGCTTTAAAAATATCAGTCTGTTATTTTTTATTTTAAATACCTTCTTAATAAAGTAGAAACTGTGATTAATCCTAGGAAGACTCATTAATTTTCAACTACAGTCTGAAGCTGATTTTCTGCAAAGTCCCCTTCTCTGGAGCCCTTCCAGCCCCCCTGGCTGCAGCCCTGAGTGCTGTGCTCTGGGCAGCGCTGCTTCAGCAGGGAGTGGGGCTGGGGCAGCTCCAGAGCTCCCTTCCTACTCTCACAGTTCCCTGATTCCATGATAAGCCAGTGAAGAAGAAACTTATTCCACTTTATCTGAGACTTTGTGCTGGATTCCAGGCGGTTCACCAGTACGGGGCCTGCAGTGGGTGAACCAGTAATAGCTTTCTCCCAAACCTTCCAACTTCAAAGACACGCTCTTCCAAAAACCACCCCAATCCTTCCACACAGCTTCTTCCACCAAAAGCACACAAGTTTCCTGCTGTTAAGCTGCCATTCAGAATCTTGCCGTTTTCTCACAACGTAACCGTTGGGTTTTTGCCTGTTTTAAAAGCTTTTACAAGAATACCGGTGGACAGGGAGCCCTGGGGCACAGAGGCTGCTACATTCCTTCCTCAAGGCCCATCCTGTTTACAATTGCTTCTCACTGGTTTCTTACCACAGATTTAGAAGTGGATTCTATGAGCAGCCTGCAGGTAGGCTTGGTCTTCTCTAACCTTCCTCCTGGAACACTCCCTACCAGCCACCTCTCTTCCAATTTACGTTACTGGGAGGGGAAGGGGAAACAGGGGCGTTCCTCAAACAGCTGGGAGAGAATCAGGACGTGGGATGTTCCACAGAAGCAGAGGCAGTTCTGCCCCCACGTGTGGGCTCTTTTCTAACAGAGCATTTGGGTTTGCTTACGTATTTTCCCTCTTACGCTTCTTAATCTCTCATCAGGGTGTACGTAGGTTTAGCCTCACCCCAGTGCTGTTAGTGGGGCTCTAGAACAAGACAGGAGCACAGAGAGTGCCTCAGGGGTCTGATAAACCTTGTCACTGCTTGCTGAAAGCATCATTTGTGTCTCAAGGGACACGTTTGCTCAGAGGAGATGCCATCTCCAACTGGGGGTTTAAAAACGAGCGTCTGCAGGAGATTCCAGTTTGTCTTTCACATCAACTCCATATGCTTCCAGCTCTTCCCAAAGGGCAAAAAAAAGCTTGATACTGCACATAGAGGAAATAAGGGACATCAGAGGGACTTTATAGATCATCCTCACCCGGGTGAAACATTATGGGACACAAAGCACGGGTGGAACAGGCTCTTTCGGAGTCACAAGTACATTGTAATGGGCAGAGACCTGCTCTGCACCGCTTTTACACAAGCGTTAAGTCACTTTTCTTCAGCCCTATAAGCTCTTGAGGCAAGAGTGAATTTCTTCATGGCACAACAGAACAGCACTCTAGCACTGAGGTGCTGCTTGCACTGCAAGTAGAAACCAGTCCCTGAATTCCCCTTCGCGTGGCTGGAGAGAGCCCTCTGCCAGCAACGAGCTCTCCAAGTCCACAGGAAAACACACAAGTCGCTTTTCCTTTCAGAGAGGGTTCATGATTTCTCCAAATCAGCCTAGAACAGGCATTTGCCCTGTGTTTTCCTTCCCAGCCCGGGGTAGGCAGCAAACCATGGCACGTTCTCTGCAGCACACTCCCTGGCTTGCAGCAGTCTGTGTGCCCACTCCATTCCTTTTGCAGGCAAAAAGGCAATTCTGCTCCTATTCAGCTACAGGGGAACTCACTGGCAGCACGACCAGCTGCTGGCATCCACGGGGTCCCAAGGATTTTGCATCAAGTTCAGCTTTTTAATTACAAGCCACTCAATGAAGAGCGTAACCGTGCAGCGAGGCCCCAGGCGCAGAGAGCAGGTTGTGTGTGTTGGGCAAGTGTGGTCGGGGGAGAAAGCCACCGTCGTGAAATATGGAAGGAACAAACATGTATTTTTTTAGCCATATGACATCAACTTATAATTAGGCAGCTTCTCTCCAGCTGGTGCAGTACACGGGCTCACAGCACAACTTTTCTATAGTAAACAGGCTCAAAAGTCTTAAATTAACGGAGAACGTACAAATGCGAAGCTCGAGTGTGGATCGCACAGACTGTGCAGCCCGAAATGGGACTAAACTGACACTAAACTGGGCAAGGAATGGATAGTCCACCTTAAAAATAACTCATGGTTTAAAATAAGGCCAGCAGGAGCTGCAGAACCTGCCACCAACAAGCGGGTGTTCCGCAGTTACTGCCCCACTCCCAGAGCCGCTCTGCATACATTTCTCCATTCTCTCCCAGTTCTATACAAGGGGGACAAACGCTTCTCTTCTGCTCCCAGAACGAGGGGAACAGGTTTTTCACTGAACCCTGGAGAGTTGTAATGGTCAGAGGCAGTGTTTTGTGGCCAAGGCTCACGATGCCTTGTTGTCTTTCCACTGAATTAGGAATATGCTGCTTTTCTGCAGTTTTTGATGCCGTGGTGAAGTTTATTCTCAGTAGAGGATGAGACACCTACTGTGCCTGAAGCCCAACAGGAAGGAGGTCATGCTGGTTCTTCTGTCTGTCCTGACACCGTATCATGAACTAACCATTTCTTTCAACCCTAAAAGCTCTCACCACCCTTTTACGAGGACAAGTTATTGCTGTGAAAAGATGATTAAACTAATCAGTAAAACCTGAGTAGAGGTAAAACTCATCAGCATGAGCCCTGAGGAGAGGCTGAGGGAGCTGGGGGGGTTCAGCCTGGAGAAGAGGGGTCTGAGGGGAGACCTTCTCGCTCTCTACAACCCCCTGAAAGGAGGGGGTAGCCAGAGGGGATCAGTCTCTTCTCCCAAGTCACAGGGGATGGGACAAGAGGAAACGGCCTCCAGTTGCCCCAGGGGAGGTTCAGGTTGGAGATCAGGAACAATTCTGACAGGGAAAGGGTTGTTCAGCCTCGGGATGGGCTGCCCAGGGCAGGGGTTGAGGCACCATCCCTGGAGGGATTCAGCAGCCGGGCTGACACACTGCTCAGAGATGTGGGTTAGAGATGGGTTTGTCAGAGGTGGGTGATGGTGGGACTGGAGGATCTCAGAGGTCCCTTCCAGCCCAGACAGCTCTAAGATATGGTTGCCTTTCTGGGCTGTGAGCACACATTGTTGGCTCATACTCAGTTTTTCATCCACTAGCACCTCCAAGTTCTTCTCTGCAAGGCTGCTTGCAACCCAGTCCTTGCCCTGTGCCCGTGCTTGGGATTGCCATGCCCCAGCTGCAGGACCTTGGGCACTTGGCCTTGTTGAACATCAGGAGGGTCACACGGGCCCACCTCCCCAGCCTGTCCAGGTCCCTCTGGGATGGCATCCCTTCTCTCCAGCATGTCGACAGCACCACACGGCTTGGTGTCATCCTGAGCTTTTTGGAATCTAAGCTTGCAATCATCCCAACCCTGCTTCTCCCTGCAGCTACCCAGGGGCTGGCTGGTTCACACTTGTGCCTGGAACAGTCACCTTCGCCACCCAGGTGAGACAGTGCCTGATGTGAAGCACCCTTTCCCACATCCTGGCTACTGGGATTCCAGCTGAGGAAGGGGCAGGGCTGTCATGACACTTCAGCACTAGCACTTTTCCTTGAAATCCTTCCTTTTGTATGAATTTGTACAGCACCCAGGGTGTGGAAACCTTGGCCTGTGCTTGGTGTCCCTCACAGTCCTGCCATGGGTCTCGTCTCGAAGGGCAGCAGCCCCAGCTCCTTGACCGAGTTACGAGGGCAAAGCGATGCCTCTCCATACTGAGGACTTCCACACCGGGCTGCCTGTGGCATCAGCCTTCCGGCTCAGGCTTTCTTGTTCGTGGCTTTCCAGGCAATTTAAATGTACTTGCAAACCAAGGAATAAAAGTGTATTTATTTCGTGGTTATCAAGCTCCTAAATTAAACAGACATCTTTATCACTTCACCAACAATTTAGTGCTTGTGGCACGAGGTTATTTCAATGTCTTGAGAAAACATCTCGGCTCTGGCTAAATAAATAAGTGATGTCATTCTTCATTCAGGCTACCAGATTCTTCGGTGCACAAACTTCCCTTTGGGAGGTCTTGGGACATAGTGGCTCCTCGGAGACTATTTACATCTGTCAGATTCTCTAATCTCTTCTTCCTTCCTTCCTTCCTCCTCTCTATTTCCTTCCCTTTCACTATAAAATGGACAGTATTTAACTCTAATGCTTCCAGTCTGTGCCACATGCTTTTAGAATTGAGTGGTTGTTGGTTTGGGATTATGGGTTTTTTTATAACCAGAAATAAGGCTTAATTTAAGGTAATTACTCTCCCATTTGGAGGGATTTGCTATTTGCAGGGCCTTTTT
>VZTM01018130.1:73597-99612 GCA_013400555.1 Jacana jacana
GGGATGGGCTGCCCAGGGCAGGGGTTGAGGCACCATCCCTGGAGGGATTCAGCAGCCGGGCTGACACACTGCTCAGAGACATGGGTTAGAGATGGGTTTGTCAGAGGTGGGTGATGGTGGGACTGGAGGATCTCAGAGGTCCCTTCCAGCCCAGACAGCTCTAAGATATGGTTGCCTTTCTGGGCTGTGAGCACACATTGTTGGCTCATACTCAGTTTTTCATCCACTAACACCTCCAAGTCCTTCTCTGCAAGGCTGCTTGCAACCCAGTCCTTGCCCTGTGCCCGTGCTTGGGATTGCCATGCCCCAGCTGCAGGACCTTGGGCACTTGGCCTTGTTGAACATCAGGAGGGTCACACGGGCCCACCTCCCCAGCCTGTCCAGGTCCCTCTGGGATGGCATCCCTTCTCTCCAGCATGTCGACAGCACCACACGGCTTGGTGTCATCCTGAGCTTTTTGGAATCTAAGCTTGCAATCATCCCAACCCTGCTTCTTCCCACAGCTACCAGGGGCTGGCTGGTTCACACTCGTGCCTGGAACAGCCACTTTCACCACCCAGGTGAGGCAGTGCCTGATGTGAAGCACCTTTTCCCACATCCTGGCTACTGGGATTCCAGCTGAGGAAGGGGCAGGGCTGTCATGACACTTCAGCACTAGCACTTTTCCTTGAAATCCTTCCTTTTGTATGAATCTGTACAGCACCCAGGGTGTGGAAACCTTGGCCTGTGCTTGGTGTCCCTCACAGTCCTGCCATGGGTCTCGTCTCGAAGGGCAGCAGCCCCAGCTCCTTGACCGAGTTACGAGGGCAAAGCGATGCCTCTCCATACTGAGGACTTCCACACCGGGCTGCCTGTGGCATCAGCCTTCCGGCTCAGGCTTTCTTGTTCGTGGCTTTCCAGGCAATTTAAATGTACTTGCAAACCAAGGAATAAAAGTGTATTTATTTCGTGGTTATCAAGCTCCTAAATTAAACAGACATCTTTATCACTTCACCAACAATTTAGTGCTTGTGGCACGAGGTTATTTCAATGTCTTGAGAAAACATCTCGGCTCTGGCTAAATAAATAAGTGATGTCATTCTTCATTCAGGCTACCAGATTCTTCGGTGCACAAACTTCCCTTTGGGAGGTCTTGGGACATAGTGGCTCCTCGGAGACTATTTACATCTGTCAGATTCTCTAATCTCTTCTTCCTTCCTTCCTTCCTCCTCTCTATTTCCTTCCCTTTCACTATAAAATGGACAGTATTTAACTCTAATGCTTCCAGTCTGTGCCACATGCTTTTAGAATTGAGTGGTTGTTGGTTTGGGATTATGGGTTTTTTTATAACCAGAAATAAGGCTTAATTTAAGGTAATTACTCTCCCATTTGGAGGGATTTGCTATTTGCAGGGCCTTTTTCTTTTTTTTTTCTAGTCAACTTAGCAGCAGAAGTTAGTTTTAAAAGTGATAGTTTTCTTCTAAAACTGTTCTTCAGATTAAGGGTGGTGCTCAGAACAAGGAACTCTTCCCTCCTGATGAGTTGCTGCACGTCCAGAAAGAAGAGCAGCGCTATCAGGAAGTTATTATTGAGAGGAGAGAGAGGGAGAAGAGCGAATTGCCTGGGCTTCTGGTGGACTGAGGCAACGTATGAGACATTCCAGCCTGCTCATCAATTAATATGGAACTCTAAACAAATTAATCTTCCAATCAGAAGAGAGACAGCCCTGGTGGTACCAGCAGACGCAGAATTAGTGCCGGTTTGGGGAATCGAGCATCAAGCATTTCAGTCCAGTTCCATACAGGGGTGTGAGTCACCCCTTGAGAGCCAAAACTGGGAATTCCCAGCAATATTTAATCTCTCAAACACAATTCTGAGATAGACAGCAGGTAAGAACACCTCAGATTAATAACCTCTCAGATGAGCAGTAACCAAGGACTGAGCTGTCAGGTGGTTTAAGCTTCCACTCCATTTCAATGACGTTTTTGGAAGCAGCTGAGGACAAGGCCAAGCACATGGTTTACCTTAAAAAACCCACACGAATACTTCTGAAACCTGCCTTGGAGCAGGGGGTTATTCCTCCCCAGGGGCAGCACCCGACACTTGCCCTTGGATCTATGGATCTCACACTTTCTCACTGGGGAAAAAAGCTGGGGGTGGGGGAATTAAAAAGAATTTAGAAAATCTCTCTAAAATCTCTCTTTGTGTACGTGTGGTGGTGACTTTGCTCCAAGCAGCAGACACAGAAAGGAGGTAGATACGGCAAATGTAATGAAAGTAGAAGAGGCATTGCTGTTTCGGGGCAATGGACGTTTTTAAGGAAGCAGTTGGAATATTGGCCAGTCAAACCAGAAAAGCTGAAATGGGGTGTGAGTTACCCCCCTGGCCCCATTCTCTTTGACTGACCAAAGCCCTGAGTCCTGAGCACGCTTGGTGGTTTGTATCCTAAATTACAATAGCTGGCAAGAAAAAAATAAAAACATTTTTGCCTTTGATCCTCAGTTAAAGCAGGCTGAGAAAATCCCTTTATAATTGCTTAATAGTTCATGGGGCTGGAATTGTTGTTGTAGCACGATCTGTGGGAACAACACAGGAGAAACATTTCCTGCAGAAAGAATGCTGCAGTTTAATTACTACACCTGGCATGGGAGAGGATTTCAGTGTTCCGGGCGCGGGACGCAGGCAGTTACTAGGTAGCCAGCGTGTTCTGCAATATTGGTGCTGGAGTCTAATCTCTGCTGTGCCAGGGAACAGCCGAGGGGCCTCATTCTCATGAGGGGGGCAGCAGGAATGCTTAGGTCTTATCGCCTCCATGGCTATGCCAGGCAGTTTAATTAATAACTGTTGACATCTTGTCATTTATCTTTGCCAAACCGGGAGGTGAGGGCCCTTCCGTATGCACGCCATACAACTAAATTAACGCTGTCTCGCCCAGTCTCCCGGGTTCCCTGCTGTCCATCACATGGGCCGTCCTTCCCGCAGCCCAGAGACTCCCCTCCTGTCTCCCTCTCGGGGCTGGGCAGCTGTTTGTGTAACACAAACCAAAAGAAGGCACGCACAGGCGAGCCTGGCCCATCCCCAGCCTCGGTCAATGCTGCTGTAGAGAGCCCAGGTGCTGGGTTCACCAGGAGGCGTTTGCTACCAGCCTGGAGACACACGAGGAGGCAGAGCAGGTCAGGAGCAAAGACCTGAGCAGAACGGGTCCTCGAGGTAGCAGGGAAAGGCTCCAGCAAGAGAGTGACATCGAAACAAGCCTTTTCACTGACTCCAAATGCCATGAGAGCAGTACCTGCCTCACACCACTGAGTACTTCAGTGGGTGTAAATCATCTTACTGAAATCAGGTTACGGGTCTGCACCTGCCTCAAGAGCACCCAGACCAGCTCTGGAAGCTACACGGGATTTCCTTTCCACAGGAAAGCAGGAAATCTGCCTCTTTGGGAACACTTTGAGTCTTGGCAGAGTTTTACAGCAAAGATCAATTCCCCCTGAAACGGGAAGGTGACTGCAGCTGCAGAAGTAGCCTGAGTAACGCTTCCAAACACAAGCCAACTTTGGTGAATAGAAATAAACTGTTCACGGGAGGTGCTGCTCTGCTTTCAGGGCTGTACACACAGTACAGCCAGGGCTGTACACACAGACTACAGACCCCCTCACATCTTACTATTTAAGTTAAAAAAAACACAACAAAACACTAAACTGAACTGTTTGCTCTGCACAAGACTGAGCTGTGAATCTCTGGATGCAGACAAAGCCTCCTGAAGACAGAAGCCTCTCTGGGTGCTTCTCTGTTTTGGAGATGGAGCACCTCTGTGTTGGTTTGCGGGTTCTGACTGACTCCGAGGGAGCTGCATCTCTCTTGGCTCTTGAAGGCCAGAAGGAAGAGCTGGATTCCTGTGAGGACTGCTAGAACCTTCCTTCCCAAAGCAGGGTGCTGGCTGCCCTTAAGGAATCACATTCAGCTGCTCCTCGCTAAAGTGCTTGTTCAAACCACCAGCAGGATTCAGGAAATGCATCAGGAAAACTGGCAAATTGGGGGATATGGCAGTTTGGCCACAGGGAGTGTCCAAGTTCTGATCCTAGCAATGCTTTCACTCAGGAGAGCTTGTGTAGCACTGGGACGGGTCCAGTGGAGGGCCACCAAGATGCTGGGAGGGCTGGAGCCCCTCTGCTGGGAGGACAGGCTGAGGGAGCTGGGGCTGTTCAGCCTGGAGAAGAGAAGGCTCTGGGGAGACCTTAGAGCCCCTTCCAGTCTCTGAAGGGGCTCCAGGAGAGCTGGGGAGGGACTCTTTGTCAGGGAGTGCAGTGACAGGACAAGGGGGAATGGTTTTAAACTGGAAGAGGGGAGATTGAGATGAGAAACCAGAAAGAACTTGTTTGGTGTGAGGGTGGTGAGAGCCTGGCCCAGGCTGCCCAGAGAAGCTGTGGCTGCCCCATCCCTGGAGGGGTTCAAGGCCAGGCTGGATGGGGCTTGGAGCCACCTGGGCTGGTGGGAGGTGTCCCTGCCCAGGGCAGGGGGTCAGAACAAGATCTTTAAGGTCCCTTCCAACTCCAACCATTCTATGATTCTATGAATTTCCCATATTTAAAACTGTCAAAGATACAAAGAGCGAGAGGCATAGGACAGGCCAAAAAGAAAGAGACCTTGTCCATGCAACCCTTAGCAGAAACTCCCCACAGTCAAACTAATCCTCAGGGGTCAAATGGCTGAACTAACTACGAGAGAATTTTTAATAAACTGATACGGTGGTAATTCAGGCCCCTTCTGGCCCCAGTAAATTGCCCTGTTTGGATGGAGCCAAGCTGAAATAGCACGTTGTGCGTGCATCAGGAAATGATCTCATAATATACAAAGCCTCAGTCTGTAGGTGATAAGTAAGGTCCCGACAAATTAATCTCATCAGCTGCATTCATCTTTGGATACTGCTCCGTGCCAGGCCACAACGTGTGGGCTGGAGTCTATTTTTTTCATTTGTCTCACTTAAACAGGTAGTTTGAATTACTATGGTACAAAGGTGCTATTCTGTGCTGTCTGCATCCCAGCTCCTTCTTACTGAAATGGGAAGAGGGTTCATGTTGTATTTCACAGATAGGGAGACAAACTCTTATGCTGGCTGCTTTCTGCTGTCCATGTGTTCTGAATTACACATTCTGTGAGCTTATTGCTGTCCTTAGTCTTTTCTTCTTTAATGGCAAGCATCTTCATTAATAATTGTAATTTAACTATTCCTGGTGCCATTCAGAAGGCACCAGACTCTACAGACTGTCCTTTAACTGCACTTCTGGCTGTGTTATGGAGTCCTGCCCAGATCAGAAATCCCGTCTCGGTGGAATGGAGAGGGTTGCCTGAGGCTCAGGATGAGAATTTAGGAGAAGGTGTACTACTAGGGGGGAGGAGGAAGGAACAAAACCCCCACATCACTTATAGACAAGAGCTTTCAAAGAAGCACGTTTCTTTTTCCAAAACATGCCACCCTGTCCCAGGCAGCCTCTAAGGTAGCAAAAGTGAAAGTGAGAAGGAGGTGGGATGGTTGTCCCAGCTGTGAAAGTGGAAAGCTCTGTGGTACAACCCTGCACTTCGGCTCTGAGACACATGCGGTTCCAAGAGGTCGGGTCAGACACTGATCTATTCGTTAGCAGGTGATTGGAACTTGTCCTCTGAAGTGACAGACTGCAACCACAGGGACTAGAATTCAAGTATGAGGACAAGAAGTTTAATTCCCTGGGCAAGGAAAACCAATTCTAGTTTAGTTCATGCTTGCTATCCTTTTATTTACACCTCAGTCTGCTGAAATACACTGCATCAGCCTTGTATTGGTCTGACTCTTGGTCATCTGCCTCTTAGTTATCTGCTGGGGCCACAGAAAGCATCTCAGAAAACACCAGAATTTACCAGAAAACTGGTAAATCCCCAAAGTCTGTCCCTTTCCAGGATTGTACTGGGAGAAGGTTATTCTCTGCATTGTTCCTTCTGCTGGGTCTGCTCCTGCAAGGGGCCCAGGAGAGCCAGGGGCTGGACCTGCACCCTCACAGGTACTTGTTGAAGCCACTTGCAGCTCCTCTCGCATGACAAACCAGCCAATTTGGCTTCAGCAAAAATTCCTCTCTTCAAACCCTAATTACTCTGCTGGCACAACAGAGTGGTTTTCTAATTGTTAGTATTTATTTGCAAAGTCTCTACTGCACAGGGCGCTGTGATAAATATAATTCCCCTCGTGGCTAATTCGATGGTTTGGGGGGGGAGAGGGGAGAAAGGAGGGTAATTTCATGGTAAACCATAATTACTAGTACAACTAGTACCTTAATTGCCCATCCAATCTGAGGGTGTAACTGAGACTCAAATCAGTCTAATTAGAATTCTACTTGTTTATAATAAATAACTGGTAATTGCTAATTGGATTCAGCCTACATAATTTTCAAATGGGAAGTATCTGAAAGCGTGAACTTAATGTCCATTCGTGTTTAATTTTGGCCCTTTCCTACTTGCATTAGGCTGACAGTCCAGCACAGAACCGAACAGAGAAGGTATCTAAGTCCTCCAAGCCTTCTGCTGCTGTTGGCTTCCAGTGGCACAGACCCTCGACAAAGCCAGGAATCGGTAAAGACACCTGCAAGCTGCGTGTTGAGCACTGAGCTCTTCGGGAAAATCTAGTTCCAGGTATAAGTACAAGTTGCCTGCAGCTCCTCAGTAAGTCAGTCACCACGTGGAAACACACTGCAGGCCCCTGTTCTTCACCTTTTCTAACAAAACCACACTCCTTCCCAAGTTAAGAATCGCACAGTTCATTATTTGGGGCATTCGTGGCTGGAAACCACGACTTCCACTGGGTGGCAAGTAAAGAGGAACCATCACTCCGATATACCGACACCCTGACTCCAGCTGTGCATCCCACAGGTATTCGATCACAAGCATAACACAGGCATATTTTCCACGTGACTTCCTCACCTTTTCCTGCCCTAAATACCCGAGAGAGTCTTGCAGGCCTGAAACAACACCAGCAAAGCATAAAGCAAGCATGATAAAAGCATTTCTTGTGACACATCCCCTGCTTTCTTTTGTCTCTGGGAAGTCCACTAGTCAGGAACTGGAATATTGTTAGAAATCCTGCTGACTTCGGATTGATACACCTGATTTGAGAATTGAGCCATTACAGTAACAAAAATTCAGGCAAAGATTTTTCATTTCCGATGACCCTTCCCATTCTCTTTCCGTCTGTTGGCTACCAACAGGGAATAGAAGTTTATTAGTTACAGCAGGGATAGGAGCAGGAACTTTATATATCACTAGTCCCCTGAAAATCCACTGGGAAAGAAGCCACTGTGGAAATTAGAACAAACAGCACTTTGTGGCATCAACCTGAAGCCTTATAGTTCTTTTTAATCAACAAGAGTAACATTTACTGACTGGCTAAAAGACACCTATCCTCCCCAAATCCTATTCAAAAGAGTGTGCCCTTAATATAGTCTGGAATCTTTACTATATCATCGTGCTACTCTTTCCAAGCGTATCCAAATATATGGTAGATGCAAGGAAAAGCAAGCACCAGGGTGTTTAAACCTGCCAGTAGCAGTATGTGTGTGTGTATGTACATATATATATAGAACTATTCCTGGCTGCAGCTAGCCACAGTATAACGTATACTTTGGAGCAGATGGATCCATAGCTCATCATTGCCCCGTTTTTAGCAGTCTCTTTTGCAATTTGGAATCCTTCAGAGAGAAATAGAAGAATTCCTTGGGTGTTTTAGATAAGCTTCTGTTCTCATAGCTTCTGGGCAAATACCTCCTTATTTGCAAGAGGGCTTAGGGCCCTGGGAACCCAGCGAGGGGCAAGGGGAAGAGCCGCTCACGCTCTTTCTTACCAAGCTAAAAATCACTTTTTCTATCAATCAAACCCTACATGAGGCCTCCTTCAACTTAGAGGCTCCTCACCTTTGTATTATGATCCTGCTAGTCACTGTCATGGCAACCGCAGAGGCCATTCCAGCGGAGAAGACTGCCCTGGCGATTAGGAGGGAGCCTGCGGACTGGGAATCCCTGCTCTGGAGCTGCGGCCCCGCGGAGGGGATCATGGGGCAAGGGGTGAGGAAGGAGTGGGTAGAGGGGGATCCGAGCTGGCACTGGCTGGCACTGCACAGCGGCTCTGGGATGACCTGGGCAGCAGCGGTTTGGCTGGTCACAGCACAGATCCGCACATGGGCTCTTGTCACCTTCTGGGGAACGAGCCGGGCCTTTGGGAAGAGTCACCACTCACCCACAGAAGAGGGAAGAGGTGAAGCTTCTAACCACACTCCGGGGTTTATTTCACCTTCCCAGATGAGGGCTCAGGCTTAGAGTCTGGGGAAAACGATGTTTTATCTTGAGCTGTTCATTCAGTGCGAGGTGGATCCTCCTCTGTCAAATTTCACACGGATTCATGCCGCAGTGGCAGACTGTGACACGCTCACCCCGCGCTCTGCCCCGTCTCCCACTCGCCCTGCTCTGGTGTCACACCGGTTCGTTGTTCTGAACCAGCCGGTGGCACCATGACCCTGCGCACTCCTGCTGCTCTGCCACCCCAGGCTCTGCGCAGGGGTGGTTGGGGGGTGTGTGCTGACAAATTCCAGCTCAGCTTCCCTCATCTCACCATTTACACTATTTTTTCCCTTTGGGGGGTGGGGTGTCAGTTACTCGGCACTTTAAAAACAAAGCAGGCACTGGAAATATCCTACACTTTCTTTCCTACACAGAACTGAAAAAAGCGAGACATAGAGTACTCAGGAAAATGTGAAAATACTCTTTTTTCTCCGTAAACCATACCCCCGAGTCGCAGCAGCAGCCGTGGTGCCTCACTGTCTTCGAGCAATGAACCGCAGGAGCGAGTGTCGTGGTCACCTTCTAGCAAAGGGGTTTGTTCCTCAGACACGTTTCTCCCACAATAGCAACAGCCCGTGACAGGGGAAAAAAATAGCTTCTTCCCTTACTCCCAGACAACAATCTGGCAAACAAACACACTTATAATTTGCTCAAGGGGGCTGGAGTGTCTGTCACAAACACAAAATGCAACCAAATGAGGGCACAGTCACGAGGCAAAGGCTGTAGCTAGGGAGCAGGAACTCAGCAAATCTCTGGAGAGCCTTAGCCCTGGACCTAGTGCCACACAAGGAATCCAAAAGTGCACCAGCTCCTCAGCTTGCCCTCGTGTTCCTGCTGCAAATCCAAGCCTTCACACTCCTCCTTTGAGCAGCCCAGGATGACTGTCCTGTCTGAAGGTTTCCCTCACCCCTTGCCATCAGCCGCAGCGTAAGGTGTCTGAACTGTTCACTTTTGCCAACTGAATGCCAGGGCACCGGTCTTTCACAGAACCCCAGAGTGCTGTGGGGTGGGAAGGGACCTCTGAAGATCATCTAGTCCAACCCCCCAGCAGAGCCCCCACATTTCCAACAGGACATGTGTCCAACCCCCCACATGTCCCACAAGAACATGTCCAGGTGGGGTTTGAATGTCTCCAGAGACAGAGACTCCCCCACCTCCGGGCAGCCTCTGCCAGGGCTCTGCCACCCTCACAGGGAAGAAGTTCCTCCTCATGTTTAGGTGGATCTTCTTACATTCAAATTGGGGCCCATTTCTTCTTTTTCTGGTCCACCTGGGAATTTATTAACTTCTTCATATCTTTAAGTGTGGATTTTTTCATGTGAAACTACATGGAAATGCTCACATCCACCCAGGAGTTGCTACAATTCAGAGACTTTTTTTTTTCTGTGCAAAACAGGAGAGTGATGGAGCTCCTTGATAAAACATCTGCATAGAGTCATAGAATTGTCTGGGCTGGAAGGGACCTCCGAGATCATCTAGTCCAACTGTCAACCTACCTCTGACAAACCCATCTCTAAACCATGTCTCTGAGCAGTGTGTCAGCCCGGCTGCTGAATCCCTCCAGGGATGGTGCCTCAACCCCTGCCCTGGGCAGCCCATCCCAAGGCTGAACAACCCTTTCCCTGTCAGAATTGTTCCTGATCTCCAACCTGAACCTCCCCTGGGGCAACTGGAGGCCGTTTCCTCTTGTCCCATCCCCTGTGACTTGGGAGAAGAGACCGACCCCCCCGGCTACCCCCTCCTTTCAGGGGGTTGTAGAGAGCGAGAAGGTCTCCCCTCAGCCCCTTCTTCTCCAGGCTGAACCCCCCCAGCTCCCTCAGCCGCTGCTCACAAGGCTTACTCAGCATGGTATTTAAACCTTAGCTGCAACTGTAGTTACAAACTAGGGTCCTTTCCCCAAGAATTGGAGGCAGATGTCTCCACCTCATGGTGTGAAATTGAACTATCTTTAGAAAAAGTTTGAAATGCTATTTTATGAAAAGGCCACACGTTAAATACACATCTGTAAATTATTTTTTCAAGGTTCACTGGGCTTGTCAGCAGCCTGCTGCTTCCTCCTCAGGGAGGAACAAGGTGTTAGGGAAAACCGACCACATCCATGGATGGATGGTGGCACATGGTACAACACAAGCTGCACGCGGCCACCCTTTCCCTCAGCACCGATCCTTACCCTGCACAGCACCGATCCTTACCCTGCACAGCACCGATCCATACCCTGCACAGCACCGATCCATACTCTGCACAGCACCGATCCATACCCTGCACAGCACCAATCGCTTGCTGATGCATGGCTTTGAGGGTTCTTCTATTTCAGCCATTTCATCTGCTTTTTTAAAAAAAGCATTTAGGACAGTTCTGTGTAATTCAATACAGAAAACATGGCCTAAACCCTCAACTTTCTCTCATGTTACTGTTACTTAAGTATTTAGGCTCTTAATAAGGCATAGGCTGGTTAATTAAAGGTTAGCTGCAAATGCCGCTGGAAAACAGATAATTCAAAATTAATTATTAAAAAAAAAATAATTAAAAGAAATGTTTTTTCTCAGTGTCTTTCAGAAACATACTTTTCCCATGTAAGATAACGGGCTGCAGAAGGGTCCCACAACATCTCATTCTCTACCTGATACTCCAGAAACATGAAAAACAACCCTTTCGTTATCTGTACCCTCAAAACTTCCTCCGAGTTCCCTTTAGCTGCCACTCAATCTGTGCTCCAAGAGGTTCTTTCCAAACTATAAGGCAACGGACCGAGGAAAGCAGGGTCCGAGGCTGTGGCTGCAGAGAGCAGTACCCCGAGGAACGCACCCTCAGGGGCTGGATTAAATGTGCTTTTCAAGGGCTGTATTAACTCAGGATGCTACAAGAACAGGGGAATTAAAAGGAAGGGACGGTTACATTGCACTTACAAGGGCTGGCAGTAGAGGGAGGTACTCCACCACTAACAATCAACTCCTGCGCAGAAGTTACAGGGAGGGGAGTTTGAACCCAGCAGAAGTAGCTCCTCACGGCTCTAGCTCCAGGTGTAAGGCAGCACAACGCATCACAATAGCTACGAGTGCCCTCGGGTTTCAGCAGAGCTCCCCAGAGATGGCACCGGACTGAACTTTAATTACGATGTGGGATTCCACAGAACGTTAATACCAGAGTTTGTGCTGACCTCTTCAAAACTACGAATGCCCTGCGATTTACAGAATACTTTTCAAATTCAGGCGAATTCTTAAAAAAAAATATTGTCATCTCAGTGCCCATAACAGCCATTATTAACAGAAATGATTCTTATTACAACAAAACTCGAAACGAGGACGCTGCACTCTGTCCCACCTCGAAACGCGTGGACCATGCGAGTACGAGTATGGATTTGTTCATTACACCCACAAAAGCGGTTTGAAAGGCTGAATGTTCTGGTCCTTGGGGACGCCAGGGCTCCTGTCTCGTTCCTGTGATCTGATGAAAACAACAGAGGAGTTTTGCAATCTGCCAAAAGCCCAGTTAGTTTGTTATTTTGCAAAATATTTGCCTGTCAAACTCTTCCTTCGCTGATTCTAAACTCTACCCAGTGGGAAGCTGCTGCCTTGGACCTTGTTCAGGACATTCAGCTCTCCCTGAAGTACCACAACAGTCCGTGCAATGCAAAGACAGGTCTCATGATGTTAAAAGGAATGATGTATCAAGGATTTTGGCGAATGGTCTCTCCTGTCTTAAGGATTAATGTTGCAGCTGAGACACTGCTTGCTTTTACAACCTTTCAAAGAAAGGATATTCCTCATCTTTACGTGGCACAGGGCCTCAAATCCAGAAAAAGCACCACCTGAAAGAGGGGAGACAAGTAAGGAGTACAGAATATACAGAAGCTGGTGTCCAGGGCTGCGATCGCAGATCATTGCTCCCTTAGCCCAAAGCTGCTGAGACAAGTACTTTGCCTCCTGCAATTGCTAAGTCTCAAGACATGGATGTAAATATTTTCTTTCAGACTCATTTCTTCATCAACAGTAGAGAGAACCCAAAAGACAATGGTTTAAACAAGTTGCATGAGCAAATCCCAGGTACACATCTATCTAGGATTTACTGTATGGCATTCCCCAACGGCAGCATGGGCTTTCAATCTCACTTTTCCACATCAGCAGCACCACGTTCTGAGGTTTTTCTGAGGGTTTTGTGTCAATTTTTTAACAGCAAGACGTAGCCAGTGTCTGTCAGCACTTCTTTCTCCAGAGCTCAAATAATACTGCTAGTTACTTTACTCCTCTTCAGTTTTCTGATCACCAGCTTTCTTACCTGCTCACACAGCTGGATGAGGTACAAATGCTTTAGTGAGAAGAGCTGGGATATTGCTCTTACCCTGGTACGAGAGAAGTACCAGGGAAAACACACTGAGAAAGAGCAAGGCAAAGATAGAGCTCACTTATTCAATATAATTATTGGGTGGAACCCACTGAATCCACTCAGATTTGCCATCAATTGCCTGTAACTCGTGTTACACCTCTCCTTTCTAACCCCCAAACAGCTAAACCCGACACAGTGATCTTCCCAACAAAAAGTGTTCAATCTGACAGATGATGCATCGTGTGATTAAGCAGTCTCCAGCTAAAGGGTTTTGCCTTTTTATATTTCTGCAAGCCTAAAGCTGGCCACCTCTTTCTTCTGCTTTTTTTTGCTTCTATCTCTCTCTGACCCAAGATAAATTATCATCTAAGTGTCTCTGAACACATCTTGACGTTTCCTGTACCTGTAGCAGGGTTTTTTTCTATTTTTTTTTCACTACTGTGAAGCCATAAAGTTTAATTAATGCCGGATGTATTGACTTAGAGCTAAGAGAAACATTAGCATTAAATTAGAAATTCCTGTGGCAGTGGTGCCAGCTCCCCATCTGCAGAGCAAGTCAGACACTGAATCTCAGTGAAAGTATCAGATCAGACCGTGGAAGGAAAAAAAGCCATACTAGTTCTGCTCAGTGATTTGCCTACGGCTCCTGCCAACTAAATGAAGGCTACTGGTGTGAGGGTGGTGAGAGCCTGGCCCAGGCTGCCCAGTGGCTGCTCCATCCCTGGAGGGGTTCAAGGCCAGGTTGGAGGGGGCTTGGAGCAACCTGGTCTGGTGGGAGGTGTCCCTGCCCAGGGCAGGGAACTTGATGGTCTTTATGGTCCCTTCCAACCCAAACCATCCTACAACTCTATGGAAATGGCTAGTAGAGAACAATAGCACAACTATCTCTAGTAACCTAGTAAACTTTTTCCATCTATAACTTCTGCAACCAAGCAGCAGCTTCCTGACTTTAGCATTGGGTATTTGTTGCTCTCCAGCTTTCTTTCATCAGTGCTCAAACGCTCAGTGGAGTTAATAACAAGTGTTCTTCTATGTATGAGAAATTCCCCAGCCGTGGCCCAGTACCCAGGTAGAGGAAAACTTTCCCAGTTACTTCAGTTGCATGCATGGCAAGTATAGGGTTTATTTGAAATAAACAAAAGCCCCACCAACCACACAATTAGAGACCACTCCTTTTTAACTGAAGGGTGTTATTAACCCGCAATTCAGTAACTCGTAAACCTTCAAGAGTAGGCTTTGGTGCCTGGAGAGTTTTCTCCATCACAAGCTTATACATTCTTCTTAAGTGTCTGACAAGATAAGCGCCAGCCAGTGTCTCTGTTGCAAAGCTAAATGTTCCTTTGCCTTGTGATGGGAGTGAAACCTGTGATCTAAGCGGCCGCTCTGGATCTCGGGTGCCCAAGCACCGGCAGAGCTGCACCGGGTGAGGCGCAGCCACGGAGCGGGACCAAGGCTGCTGCCCCAGAGAGCTCCTGTGCACCCAGAAACGGCCCAAGCGTGAAGGAGATTTAGAGGAGGGCTGTGTTGAAGAGGCACGAGACGGTTCAGGTCTTTCTCGAGAAAGAGAAGGAAAAGGAGGAGGTGAAGACACGGCCCAAGTTGTGTCATTTCAGCCTCCACAAAGTTATGGAAGTTACTGTGCAAGGTTCTCGGGGAGAGCTGGAGCTGAGGGGCTGCTCGGTCTGGGAGACAGTGGAGAAACGCTTTCCTGAGGGAGTCAGGGAATGGACTGACAGAAACCTCAAAGATCAATCCCCGCTCCCCAGCCTTCGGTTTGCTGTGGGAGCCTTCATTACAGAAGCTGATCTCCATCCGTGCCTTGTTTTTCTGTTGGCTACCCAGCAGAGCGCTTGACTGAAGCGCTGTTGACTTTCTGAAGGTTAAAGGTGGCTGCCTCCACCAAACAAATGGGATTTGGCAGGAGGGCAGAGCTGTTGTTCTTTCCCCCGTCAGGAATGAGGTGTCAGGAGGATGCAGAGGCCAAGCAGGCCCCCGCAGAGCAGCTGAATGGCAGCACCAGCTGTGGAGGGTGCCAGAGCGGGGGCACGGCCTCACCGCTGGGAAGGGGACTGTCACCTCCTTCCCCACAGCTGGAGCTGGGGAACAACAGCGGGGCTTCCCTTGGGAGAGAAGAACAGGGTCCAAGCAGTTTAATTCGGGGGGCGAAGCGGTGAGGAGGAGCTGAGCCCGGCCCTAGAGACCCTGAGCAGGAGCCTGAAGGCGCTGCTGGCTGCAGGGACATGGAACATAGAGGGTCTGTCATGGTTTCAGCCAGAATTACCAAAGCCAGACCGACAGGTGGCCCTTCCTCCCCCCAGAAAGAGGGAGAGGAAGAGGACACGGAGATTTACAAGTTTAGAATGAAGTAAACTACTGTAATGAAGTATAAATACTAAAATTAAAACAAAACAAACAAACAAACAAAAAAGAAAATAATGAAATAGATACAATATGTACAAAACCATATCCAGCTCCCAGGAGGAGAGGATCACGTCACCAGCAGCACCAGGAAAAGTCCCAGCCTGGACTGAGTGACCGACAGGAGCTGGATTCCAGCTCTGGAGTCAGGAGTGCTCAGACTGGGATCAGAGGCAGAGGAACAGACAGGGTCCTCGGGTGTCAGCCATCAAAGAAAAAGAGTTCCAACCCTTTGATCCCTCAGCTTTTCTACTGAGTGTGATGGGGACGGGATGGAACACCCCAGCTGGTCAGTTTGGGGTCCCCTGTCCTCTGTGCTCCTCCCCACAGGGGTGACCCCTCGAGGCTTTTCCACTCCAACAGGGGCAAATACCGCAGTTCCCTGCCCTGGGTTGTTCTTGCAATAAGTATCAGCCAGGGCCTCTCTGCCCCATCCCTTGGGGTGATCAGTTCTGAACAGTCTCTGAACAATATGCTGTTAATTCCAGAATTGTTAGACAAGGCCCAGCTAACAAAGTGAAAGTGTAAAACAGAAAATCAGTACGTTTTACCTCAAACCAGGACACATTCCTCCCTGTCCTTCTCTCCCCCAAGGAATACACACAAGGACATAAACATTTCCATGACTACCTCGATCACTTTGTAGGCTGACAGTAGAGTTGAGAACTGACAGACAAACCCCCTCCCAGCCCCAAATAACCTGCCTGATGGAAGCACACGAGTGTTGTGGGTATGACAACACACACACAGAATGTAAATGAAATACTTTGCTTTGGCAAAGAGTTCTGGGCTCTGACTTAGATTCTGCCAGAGCCTGGAACATGTGGAGCACTCATGAATTCATCATAACCGTGCCTTTCAGAAAAAGAGCAGTCTGAGGATTTTCCTCCTGCCAATGAGCATGAGATGTTTCAGTGTTTATCCCCTAACAAAACACACTAACAGATTCAAATATTTAGGAGAGTTCTTCCTAGAGAATGACTTGGGTATCAGATATTTAATATTCTGCAAGAAAACCAGGATTCACGTGATAGAACAGAATTTGATGTTCTGGCTCAGAAAGATCTGGACTAAACACCTTTGATTTGTTGGAAAAAGGCAAACTGAAGAACCCACAGATACATCGGGATAAGCACACCTTTTTATTCTCCCCCCCCCCTCCCAATTCCTGGCAATGTTAAAATTCTAAATTAGACAGAATCCAAATAAAAGTATCACTTAAGCTGCTGTGAAACTGAAGGCTGCGTGTCCGTCTGCTGAACCTCCGTGTCTGTGAGGGCCCAGAACCCGGCAGGGACGGTGGGAGAAGGGAAGGAGGCGCAACACGACACACAGCAAGGCCTGGGGGAATAAGTGCTGGAAATGGTTGCAAGCAGGTTATGGAGAGGTGGAACACAGAGAGAATTTGCCGTGACCCTAGCATAGCCAGCTTGTGGGCATTCCCAGCTGCCACACTTCCCTGAAAAAGGGATTGAGAACAGATTCCCTCTCAGTGTCTTTTCAACTGCGATGGCTCCAGGGTCTAAGAATCTGCTTTCTGTTAGAAGAACTATAAAACTTTCAACAAAAGATGAAAAACACGTTTTCCATTGGCCTAAAAGCAGGAGATTTCCTTGCAGGAAGGAGTGGCATGTTGAAAATTCCCTGGAAAGTAGATTACAGAGAGTTTAACTGCCCCTGGCAGCAAGCTCAGCAAAGATGTGTCTCAAAGCTAACAAAACAAACAAACAAAAATCACTCAAGCCCTCCTGTATGTGACAAGGCAGGTTTGCTTCTTGCTTTTTTTAAACTTGGGATTGGGGTTTAAATTTATGTATAATCAGTGAAGTCCTTTCTTACTTTTATTTCCCACTTCAGCTCCTGAATTATGGCATCTGTTGAATTCTGTGTTAGGGCTTTTTCCAAATCCAAGACCCAGGGAATTTTGTTAACAGTGCAATAAAAATAACTTCATAGTGTTCCTGGGAAACATTAAAGCCTTTGTGTGTGTGTGTGTGTGTGTGTGTGTGTGTGTGTGTGTGCTGCTCTTTCCCTTTTAAAAAAAATACAGACATTGTTTCTTTAAAAGGCTCCATCTGCAAATCCCATTAGATGTGCATATAAGGTTTCGGATGATTAATAGTTGCCTGCTTGGCTTTGGTTGGAGGGACTGAGTGTATGTACCTTAACCCCTCCCCTCTCTCACGTTTCACTTCACAAACTTGTCACTCTCTCCCCAGCACAGGATTTAAAAAGTGTTCCTCTGGTGCCCAGCACTTCACAAGGAACAAGCTCCAGGCCTGGGGAGGTAACTCAGGGCTGGCACCGCAGAGATCCGCTTATTCTTGCCCAGTCTGGACAATGAAGACATCTAGAAGAGTTCCCAAAGTGACAAATCTGCGACAGCATAAAACCCACAAACAAACTGTTCTTTAGGAAGGAAATCCATTCCATAAAATTTGGAACATTTCCCCCCTCTCTGCTCCACTTCTGATTTTCGAAGCCCGAGCGGTAACCAGTCACGAGCACTGGAGCGTGGACAGGACTGGAAGCGAATGGATCCCACCAGCAGCAGTTGCATGCGCAGCCCGCAGCCTCCTGCCCCGCTCTGGGGGTGCCTGAGGAGCACCCACACGGACGTCACCACAGCTTCAGGGCTGAACCACTACCCGCCAGCACCCTTCTCCTTCCATCAAAAGCCAGACTTTGCTCCTTACTCCGATTTCTCCACCTCCTGCCTGGTGGCTGCTCCCCAGAGCTTCCCACGGGAGGAGCGGGCATTTGGGGAGCAGCACCCCCCCTTCCAACACTCTGACTGGCATTTTGCAGCCCCCCAGGGCAGAAGAAGACTAAACCCAGGACCGGCCTTGGGTTCTGGGGAGTCGGAAGGCAGCAGCCCAAATCTAGTGAGTGCGGCAGCGGGTGTGAATGAAGAGGAGGAGGTGCCAGTAAATGCCACAAATGAGACTGAGAAAAAGTCATCCAAAAGGAAAAAGGAAAGCTCAGGTAGGTGACATGGCATCAGGGGTGTGGGACAGTGCAGGCTGCAGAGTGAGAGCAAGAATTAAGGAATAAAGCGGATGAGGCAGGCGGTTTGGGATTCTTGACTGGGGAAACTTACACCCTAACACTGAAATTACATGACTTATTCCTCGATGACCTCTGGTGTTTGTATTTCACTCCCGCTGGTCTTGTTTACCGAGACAGGCATTTGGCCCTGCATTTGGCTGCAGAGCAAAGGGGAGTCACGTGGCACATAAACTGAGCTGACAGCCCCAGGATGCGGAGTCATCTATTGCATACCTGCTGGTACCCTGGGCTGCCTCTGCTAGCTGGGACTACACTAGGACTTTGACACAGCAGCTTCTGGAAAGAAGTACAAGATAGAAAGTCTCCTTTTAGGTCTAAATTCTATTTGGCCTCACTGAATATTAAGTACTAAATGTTTTTACCTCGAAACAGGCGCTATTAAAAGTGTCTGCATTGGTACAATGTCCAGCTGCAGAAAATGTACAGTTCTCACCCTACTTAACCAAACACATTCTTTCTACAGCTCAATATTCAATCATTTCATCGTTATCTAACCTCTGATTCGCTGCTGTCTCAAAACCAGGTGTGTGAAATGTGCACAGAACTCTTTTCTCCTAAGGAAGCTGTTAAAAATCAAGACACTTAAATCCATTCATTGCTCTCGCTTCCATTTACAAGTTACAGAGTGCTTTTCCCCACACACCACTGCCATGAAGCGGGGAATGTTTGCCAGTATCCCCATTTTACAGGTAGAGAACACAGCAATAAAAATATTTATTTACTCATTTTTAGGTTTTACAGGTTGGCTAGAGCAGGGCCACCTCTAATCCAACTTTCATTTAAACAACAAGCTTGTGTTTGTGCTGTCACACAGCTAGTCCTAACCCTTGTTCTCTTTCAATACGAATCAATAGTCATAAAATAACATTCCCAATGTCTGTATGCCCAGAATCTAGTTTACCCCTCTCTGTTTTGCCTTTAAAAGCCCAGCTTTGTAGAATTTAAGTTCATTTCAATGGGGAAAAAACTCCAACAAACCCAACAAAAACTTTGAGGCAAAAAGTTCCCTAAAAGCCCAATGCAAAGAAGTGTTTTGGTTTTTCTAAACTGAAAGGAGAAGGATGCTTTTATGGTAATATTTGCTAATTGTGGGTAAACAGATCGGAGTGATATTGACAGCTTTCTCTTAAAGGGACTGAGTCCAACCCACACCTCCCCGTTTCAGGCAGACAAATGTTCCTTCTATTCCGTTACCAGCACCCCTGACTTTCTTGCACCCCTGCTGCTGCCCCATACACTGTTCCTGCCAGGGGAGCTGTAGGCAACGACATCACTGAAAGGGATGGAGGTTCCCACCTTTCAGCAACTGCTGCTGTTACTCTGGCAAACGCAGAGTAGGGAAACGCATCCCAGAGGGGATTCCATGGCTTTTGTTTCCCTCCCTTCTCTGCTCACCAGACGGCAGACAGAATGATCTGACATCCCTCCTGCAAGCTTTCCCTTCCTTCTGTCCCCAGGCAAAATAAAACAAATGAGGGGAAAGTCTATGTGCAATTTTACTGTGATTTCCTTCCCTCTTACAGCAGTTCCACAATCCCAGCTGGACATATCACGTCCTGAGTGTTTGTGCTAAGTGGAACGTAGGTCTGTCTTCTCCTCTTGAGGACTTTCCTTGACTTCTTTAGAAAATCTAGGTACCCATAGCCTTCTCTTCAGAGAGTGGGCTAAAGAATAATATATTAAAATCACTTGAAGCCAAAAGCCAAATACACTATTTTCTTTTACTTGGTCCCTTTTCCACCACAGTTTTACCTGAACTGCAATACAGATGCAGAATTACCACGACTTGTAGTGGTGCATGCAAAAACCTTTGGTTCTTGGGAAGACCCTAGTTATTACACGATACACGGGGCGGAGATTGGAACATGGCTCTTTGCAGAATAGTCTAAGAAAAGTCTATGATAAGGTAATTTCTCTGACAAATAAGCAGAAAGGTGTAAAAATACCAAACCTTGTCAGTCTTTAGAACTTTCTCAGAAACAGGGATTGAAACCATGGCAATAATAGCAGTGGCATCTCCTACTGCAAGTGCTGATGGATAAACACGCACCCCCCTTTCCCTCCCTCTACAGACCATAGTTATCTAGGTGACCTGTTCAGTCTGGCCATCACAGGTTCCCCAAATCACCTGAGGTAGAAGTTAACCTCACATCAGCTTCCCCAGCTGCCTCTGCTGCCCATCCACCAGCCACAGCCGCTACCGCTTCCAAGTAAAGCTTCAATCAAGTTTCTCTCTGACCTGTCCTAAATTGTACAGGAGTTGTTACGCACTCAAAGTCCCCTCCAACAATACATCCAACACCAGCAACACAGCACAGGGCAGAACTCAGACACCTATATTTTATGGGACTGACACCCAGCAGAAAGTTAGCGAGAGAAAAGAAAAGGAAGGGGAAAAAAAGGAAAATAGAGAAAGAAAAGGGGAAATAAAATTGCCAATCTCAGACAGTCAGTTGCTGTTTGCTTTTTAGCACTTCTGAGGGTGCAGCAGCCCTTTGGCTACAGCCTGAGATTTGGCTTTGAGTCACGAGCCTCGGCCAGGTCACAGCCAAGAGCACGAATAGCACACAGGTTTTCCGGGGCAGCACGGTGACAAGGACGACTCCCGGGCCAACCAGGCACGCGGGTGCCATGTCTTTGTGTCGTTTCCATTGAGCAAAGATGAGAAGAAATTCAAAGCCTGGAGCATCGTGTGCCAGTTCAAAGAACGCTGCACTGGTTTCTCTGGTGTGGCTTCGTTGACCACATTCCCCAAGTGACACACACAAGATCTCCAGGCCGTATGATGGCGTGGGGTGCTCACCCAGTGACTTTACCTTCCACCTTGCACCAGAGGTCATCTCTGTGCCCTCATAAGACCCTGCACGTCACGTACATGAAGTAGTGCCAGCTTTGCTGCTGGTTGCTTGGCAGATCAGGGGAGAGGGAGACCGTGTATATAAGGAAAGGAAGCAAAGGTGTGGGGAGGGTAATTATTTCGACGCAATGATAGCAAGGAATGAGAGCTTCCTTCCCAGAGCTGCTCATTCCTGACCTTGCAGACCCAGGCCTGCTCCTCGGCAGGTTTGACAACACACCCCTTCCTGACCCTGGGCCGTCCCACTGTTGTCCCCTGGAACCAAAGGCTGACAACACCAGTAAGTCACACTGAGCTTGAGGGAATGTGACATAAATGCCTTAAAACTTCCACTTAGCACTTCAGCTGGTACCTTCTACCAGCCCCCAACACGCGCGGTCACACCCGGCAGCATAACTACAAATTACACAGCGTGTGCTTGCCTCGTAGAGAACCAGAGCTCAAGCAACAAGGCAGAAACAAGCAGCAAATCACGGAAGGAAAGGACAGCTTTCACAAAGGAGCAGCTACGGGAGCTGGAAGCAGAGTTTGCCCACCATAACTACTTGACAAGGCTCAGGAGATACGAGATAGCTGTGAACCTGGATCTCACCGAGAGACAAGTACTTCCTGAACCCCTGCCTCCCCAGCCTCTTCTTCCTCCCCTACAGCTTCTCCCTAAAGCTAACACCAGACACGTTACTCAAGGGGGCACTTTGGCGATGGCACAGAGGTGGTTTAGTACAAAGCCTTCACATTCTTTTCAAACACGTTTGTTACAAACTTCTGTAAGTAGGTAATAACCACAACTATGGTTATCTGAACTAAAGGCACACCTGGGAGTAACTGAGATTTACTGAGCTGTTTAGCTGTACCGCTCCTTGGCCCGTGCTGATATGACAAGATGGAATATGGATATCACCTTAGCCTGTGGTTACCAGGCAGTGATTAGAGTGAAAGCTGAGGCACACACTCTTCCTGGGCCAGACACTACTGAGGTGATGCAGAAAAATGCAGGGTTCTGTGGAGAGACTTATTTCTGTTCCCTCATTGTGATCTCCATCTCCTGAAGCATTAGATGGGAGGGACCAGATGTTACAAGACATCAGATGCACTGTGCCTGTTGCATTAACACACTTAGTCGACATAAAGACAGATTCCAGGCAAAATACTGGTACTACCTTGTGGGTCTCAGAGAAATACCTGTCTGGAACGGTTTAAAGAACTGTTCCTGCCTCTGTTAGAGGAAGGGATTGCTTTAACTCGTGAGGTTCCTTCCACCTTTTCTTCTCCAACTCCACTAACCATCTGTTGATACACACATGCATGCACAGGTCTGCTTATACGGCTCAGGGGGAGGCAGTAAGTAACTATCTCCGTTCTATCACCCAGGTCAAAGTCTGGTTTCAAAACAGAAGGATGAAGTGGAAGCGTGTTAAAGGTGGGCAACCGGTGTCCCCACACGAACATGACGCAGAAGATGTGGACTCTGCTGCCTCCCCCAGCTCTGACTAGTTCTTGCAGCACTGGGAGAGGAGTATGGAGACAGCAATGGATCAGGAGGTGGATGCAACACTGCTCAGGGTCAGCTACACCACGAGACGAGCCTGTTTGCAAAGCCAGCAGCCCTGACTCCTCAGAAGATGTACGATGCTTTAGGTTACGGAGGAGATCGAAGGACACAGGGGATAGAAAAAGCCAAAAAAGGGCATGGGTTTGATTTCTGTCTGAATGAATTTAACTTTCTCTGCAATTGTCTTACTACCACAGGTATGTCTTCAGAATAAAAGCTAACAAACACCGAAGATAAAACAGGAGTTATATTTTCTAGGCTCTCAAACACTCAGCAAATGCAGGTTGTCAGTCAGACAGCGATCGTGCGGCTGCATTCCCAGCCAGCAATGCCCTGGTCACATCTGTTAGTCTGCACTTGGACTTGGCAGGACACTTTCCTGGTGCCTCACTTTAAGAGAAATCTGTGCTTTGATAGTCACCGCCCCGGTGCTCCCGCAATAGGCGCTGGACGCCTGCACGGCCAGGCAGTAACACCTCAGCCTCCAGATTTGAGCCCAAAAGCACGTCCAAAAGCACAGCCACGGGATTCTGCTTACCCGCTTCAGAAGAGAAGAGATGGCTGTCCAGCTGTCACACTCCAAGACGACAGGTTCCTTGTCGAGGGTATCAATTTGCAGAGGGAGAATTCTTCCAAGCTGGCTGCAAATCCTGAAATTAAATTGCTCTCTCTCAATTTCAAATATCTTTTCAAAGAAATAATTAATTAGCAAACATCACAGCAGGTATAGCAGAGGTTAAGCCCTGGACACAATAGCGGTCACTGTTTTGTTTCCAACATTTCAGTCTATAGAACTGAAGGAAAGAGGAAAGCTACTCTGTAGTGCTGCGTTTCCTTTGGATTTATGGAATCTCTCCAGAAGCCCACGGTTTCCTTTGCAAATTCAGGATTGTCAGGGAAAGCAGAAAACAGCATTATTTGGACTGATTTGACTGAGTTTACTGACTACAAGCTCTTGTTTCATTTCTCATTAGAGACAAAACTTTTGTCTGAGTGAACACATATAAAAACATCCGTTAGTGGGATATGGTGCAGATTTACACTCATTCCTGTCTTCTAAATCAACGTCTGATTCTTGAAACCTACAGTTAGGCACCAACTTAGCTCCTAGTTCTGCAAACTTCCTAATAGCTTCTTTTTGTGATTCTCTTTTGTTCCTGGTGTTTGCAATTCATCAAATATTTCATACAAACAAACAGTAGCAGTGCTTTTCAAAACATAAACCTCTTGTGTCTTTGGTCACCCCCACCTTTGACAGGGTTTGAGGGCACCAAGAAACTCTCCCAGCAATCCCCAAAGCCAAAAAGCGTCTGCAGCTCTGCTTAAACCTTGGTGCCTTCTGGTTAAGCTGCGGAGTCAACGCACTGAGCTCTTGGCAAAGAAAGCTGGCTTTGAGAAGAACTCTGGTGGCAGCTCAGAATCCTACTCCCACCTCCAGGAGCACAAAACACCACGGGGCAGGAATTCTTCGCTACTCATTTCCTTGAGAACTCTTAAGCCAAGTACCCGGCGTCCATCGTCGTGGGTAGAACGTTTGCAGAAACAGCTCTGTGTGTGATGAAAACTTTTGGGGTCTCAGCTACCAACACAAACCAAAATCAGACCCTCACCCAGAAAGAAGGCTAACAAGCCTTCCCTGCCAGGGGGAGCACGCTGCATCCTCGCTCACTGAAAAGCCAGTCAATGGGATCCCATAACTACATAACGCACCCAGTAACCACAGCTCCTAACCAGTTCTCACTCTGGCTTTTGGGAAATCAGGTAAAGTCACCTGTGAGATCATTTTATGTTTAGGCAATTTGCACATGAAGCCATCTGCTTACTCTAAGACTTCAGTGTTTTGTGAAGGAGCATTTCACTCCTGACATCAAAGTGTTTGACCCCTGAACCTCTGGTGCCAAGAATCTTTAGGCAAAGCCCATAGTCTGGGAGCAAAATCTCTGACCTGCAATTATTTTTCACAGAAAAACACACCAGGCTTTATTCTCCCCTCAGAAGGGAAGCCAACTACCTGGGGATGTTTGGAAATGCTTCCTGTGCCCGATCCTCAATAAATAATCCGAGCACACAATCACCCACGTAACACCAGAGAGGTCTGGCAGGTCTCCAGGGAGCAGAGGCAGGCAGAGAAGCAAGACCTTCATCCCACACGAGGCCAGTGTGAACCACCCACAGGGACTGGGGGTGGCTGTTTTAACACAAAAGGATGTGCTCTAGCCCTTTGTGTCTGTGCTGTCTCTTCTCAATACAGGAGGAGAAGCATTTCCCTCAGACTCACAGATTTTAGGGACACTTTCTCCAGCTAGCCACATGCCAGTATAGCACAGGCCCCCGTTTGTTGTACCCAGTTCCTGTATCCCGTGACTCCTCCGTTGTCAGCCCACAGTTTCTCTGCATCTTGCTACAGCACTGAGCTAGAGAATTTTCTGGTTGATGGAGCTGCTTGGACAATCTCAGACCAACCCAAAGGTGACTAAGGAAGCATACACCTACATGTGTGTATGCTCAGTCTTCGACAGGTCCACAGCCCCGTTACAAAAGCTTTAGATGGTCCCTAGCTTTTAAACAACGACTGATTTTCAACATCAGCTACACCACCCCCACCCCAACCCTCTCCATCGGGATCAGCTCAGTGGGGATCAGGATTGCCAGCAAGGGGATGATTTTTAGAAGACACCGCTGCTGCGAACTCCCGATGGAGTTTCCAGCTGTTACCTGAGAATAACACTGCCAGGCTTTTAAAGGACAATCAGTTCTGCACTGAGCCATCCAACTCGAAGGTGAACGTGTATTTATTTGCTCATTAGGGATTTTTTAGCAGTCACATGGCATATGATTCAAAGCACACAGATAAAGGGTCTTCCAGCAAAACACATGGTTCCCTGTTATTCACTCTTGACAAATTCCCTTGAGAAAGGGGATTGAATTTTGTAATTTCAGACACTGTAGCACCCTGTTTCATCTGTCTGGAGCACAAAGAGATCCCTTTGAGATGAGCAACATGGATCCAGGGTCACTACCTGTGTGAATTTTCCCACAGCCCGGCCTCTCCTGGGTGCTCAGTGGTGTCCTTTGCGTGGGCAGCCCCTCTCTGCAGGGCTGACTGCTGTGGCGGGTGGATCCTCTACAGATGCACCAACACCACCAGCCCAAGCTCCCGCAACAGCAAACGCTTGGATCAAGCCTGACAAGGCAACCTTATTTTACTGAGGAATGAGATGGAGAGGAGCCCCATGCAGGATATGGCTGCATTCTGTCAAACTTTATTTCAGTGTCCACCTTGGTCAAGATCATCCTCCTCTGATCTTCAGTTGAAGAGAGCTGCTGCCTCAGCTGTTCCGTGTTTGGTTTTGACATATCCCGGGTTGTTAAGAGTAGGATAAAGCAGTACTGGCTTCAACAAAACACACAGCTTTTGGTACCACCAGAGAAACATCGACTGACACTTTAAACCCTACTAGAA
>VZTM01018130.1:99762-111448 GCA_013400555.1 Jacana jacana
TCAGTTAAATGCTAACCAGAGGCAAGCATCCTAGAGCCAACAATATATGCACAATGAACAGATAGAGGCAACCTAGGTCTTCTAGAGGAGGCTAGGACTGCTCCTTGAGGAGCTGTGTGACATTAGGGGATAACATAGATGCCCCAGAGAGCGTGGCTCGATATCCCATAGGGTTTAGAATAGCCTATACTTTATTGTCAAATCCCACAGTCCCTATAAAAGCAATTGGGATATTGCTTTTTCCATATCCAGGTGTAAGAGATATCTTCCCCAGACCCAGCCAAGGAGCAGATATCTTACATGAATAAATAAACGATGCAGAATTCTGACAACAGATACTTTACAGCTACTGAGCACGGTCTGTGCAGCTGATCCATGGGAGTGTGGACAGACAGACAGGGACACGGACATCTGCACGCCCAGTCACATCACCTCCACGCTGCCCTGCAGCTCCCCTGGTCTGGGTTTCCTTCTTACCCATTAGAAAAGCCTGAGGTTTCTTTCAGAATTAGAAGCTGCCCCTTTCCACCTCCTGAGGCCAGGTACGATCACGCCTTCCTAGGTCAAGGGGGGGACACCAAACACTAATCTCTGCTGAGATGCTGCTCTGCCGTAGAAACAACAGTCTCTGTCAGTGCAACGTGTTAAAAAACCCAACCTGCCCGTTTTCTCTTTCCCCTGGATCCACCTTATCCCGTAGCCAGAAAAGCCTGGCATTTTCTGAAGGAGTGCAAAGGTTAACACACTCCAGATGGCAAAGAAACGCATCTCTGGGGAAGCTGGAGAAGCGTTCAGCTGAAAATGCATCAGGCTGGAAACCTGGGGAAGAACTATCTGAAGTTTCTCAGCATTTCACATGGGGAAAAACAACAACAAACAACCCAACAAGCTGGTGCAAACACAAACAAGTGAAAGTACTGAAAGTCCTGCTGCCTCTTAAAGGTCTCCAGAGCTGTATGTCTCACCAAGCATCACAGACATCTCCTATGCCATAGGTCTAGGGGCAGCTTGAGAATCTGCATGTGTGTGGCTCAGGAGGTTGTGCTGGCTGCTGAGCTCTCACAGCCATGAGCCTTACCCAAAGAGCAGTGGAAATCACATGCTAATGCTCAGCAACCACTAGATTTTGAGTGAGAGAGAGCCCTTATTATTGACACAAAAGCAGTGGACTTGGGGGTGGCAAGAGGTCTGGTTGGTCGCCTTTATCTCATGTTTGTACTGTCAGCCAAAACAGACGTCCTCCCCTCCCAGCCAAGAGCTCCCACCTTCCAGCACTCTTTCCCATCCCAGCCACTGGGAAACCACTCGTTTCTTTCCATTCGCAGAGGAGACGGGTCTGGGGGAACTGGGGTGTCACCCCGCTCCCCGCCTGGCACACATCCTCCTGCAGGAAACTCCCAGAGCACCCGGGGAGCACGTGAGGTGGGGGACAGCTATGGAAAGTGCATGTTTCCCCCCCAAGTTCTCCAACCTCCCTCCCTGCCGTGAGCTAATGAGGAGAGCTCCCTAAAGACCCCATCCTCCTGCTCGGGGATGCACAGGGTGACCAAGGAACCAAACCTTTCAGTTCACACTCTCTGGAAAACAAGAGAACCTTTTTTAGGAAACAGTTCACAGCCAGAGGTTTCGCCTGGGTCGTATCCTGCATAAACCCATCTTACAAACCCTGCTTCCAGCAGAATTGCCTGGGCAGGGAGACAAGCACACGCAGCAGATCAGGGCGGCTTACGGAACAGACACACAACTTTTCAATTATCCCACTAGCAGCGCTCATATTAAGTTTCATCAGCCACTATCTCATATTTTGGGTAATTCTCTTCCCTCGAGGAAATCCTACAGCCCCTTCAAGAAACGTTATACGTCTGCGTCAGCGACTGGGCTCCGCGCGCCGGGTCCGCGGAGCACTGCCGGGCAGGTAGACAGGAAATCCATTTTCTTCCAGTGATTACAGTAGAAGGGCTTCTGTCTGACTGGAACTTGACTGGTGTGGCTGTAAAATAATCCCAGCACCAGGCTATCGCTTTTCAGGCTCTATTTGTGAATTGTGGTGGGGCAGTTTCCACTATGGTACTGGGCAGGGGCAGGTGTCTGCAGCTCCTTCTCCTCCCCCTCCCCGCACACAACACCACATTGTTTTCATTTCTACACAGAGAAAGGATTTTCTCCCCCAGGACCAGACCTTCCACCACTAGTTCCTCCTGCGATACTGTGACTTTTTAATTCGTTTTTAAAGCAGCTTTTACACAAGGGTAAGCGGTTGGTTGTCTGGAAGCTCCTTTGGGAACGGACTGGAAAGAGATAACGTGAGTAACAGAGGACGGTGACTTCATACCACGAAGGTTTGAGTCATATTTCTGTCTTCCCTTTTTAGAGAAGAAACATTTTTTCAAGCCTCCAAAAGTATATTTTTCCAAAATATCCTCTCAGCCATAGGTCTGGGTTTGTGTAAACGCTTCCAGAATGTGTTGGATACGCATCTACTCTGTGGATTCTACCTAGAAAATGACACAAGGTGTAAAATAAGGCTTCTATTGCAAAAGGACTAGCAGGATGAATGGCTGTCAGGTTACTCAGTGCCTTCCAGAGGCCTCAATTTAACCAGGAAAAAAAAGAAAAGTAGTAATAAAGGTCTTTAAAGTACCCCCTTAAAGTCAATTCTATTAAAAAGTGAATGGAATAAGGAGATTAGAAATTGTCCGAGGAAAACGTTTTGGGCACATCCCTCCCGTGTTTATCCACAGAACACAGACACAACGGGGGTATGCTTTACATTACACAACATCAGGCTTTGTGGCATTCCTGTCTGCACCCAAGCCATGTTTATACTGTTGGCTTCCCCCATGAATCTGTTTAATATCCCTGTGAACGCTCTGAATCCCCTGCACACCCCAGGCAGGAAGTCCTTAACGCACATACTGAGAAGACATTTCCAACCACTCAAACATCAGACAAATAATCATGAAAAAAGTTTTCTACTTCAGTAATCAAGATTTGTCTTGAGCTTTTGCAAGGTTTCTTAGATAAGGATCCTCACAATTCTAGCAGAGTTGTTCAAGGAAGACAGAAGGGAAACAACTTGCCTGGAGAAGAGAAGGCTCCAGGGAGACCTTAGAGCCCCTTCCAGTGTCTGAAGGGGCTCCAGCAGAGCTGGGGAGGGACTCTTGGCCAGTGAGTGCAGTGACAGGACAAAGGGGAACAGCTTTAAATTAGGAGATTGAGATGGATACCAGAAAGAACCCAAGGTATAAACCTGAGCCCCTGGAGGGATGGACACACACCTTGTTTATTTCTGGGTCGCATTGAGCTCAAAAACTTATTTTTCCACAAAGCAACCAATCCTCAGCGGTGCTGGACCAGGTCAGAAGAACCCCTCAGAGCTGAGAGATCCATCAGCCATCACCTCCCCAGCAGCACATTTTCCCAGTGCATTAAGTGCCAGAGGCCCAGTCTCTTGACCAAGCCCCAGGCAATCTGTGCAGTCTTTGCAATCTTTCCTCTGCACAAAAAACCAGAGGGAAGACGGTTCAGGTGCCTGTGACATAGATCTGAGCTCATGAGGTGTTTGCTTGGCTGGAGTTCTGCACAAGGGCTTGTACAGGTGCAACTGAATCATTTAATGAAAGCTGGGAAGCAATAGGTGTCAAACATTGCCTCATTCTCTTTGTGACCAAAATTTAAACAAGGCTTCAAGGTACATATTCCTGTATCCTTACGAAAATCCTGGAGCTCCGCTGCCAAGAATCCCACAGCTCCTATTCAGGAAGCAAAAGGAAGACCTGACCCATTCCATCTCCTTCACTCTTCCTGTAACACAAGTGGATCGTGGAGTCCCCAGTGACTTTCCCAGTGGCGTCTGCTCCGAGGTCTGACGGACACACAATGACCTAATTTGTTATGGCTGGTACGAACCGAGAGGAACTAGATCCAGGGTCTGTACTTAATTGGGGTCAGGTTGGGATGATTTAGGATCTGAGGAATGCACTCACTCTTGACACTATCAGCCAAATAACCGTATCAGCTGGGCTCAGCACCCTTTGGAATCAAACTGAAAATTGGGATTTTCCAGAGAATGAGCAATAGCACAGGGGAGAGCTGAGGGCAGAGCAGCAACACGTGAGGCTGCATTTGATCTACAGAGCCTGACTCCTTCTCTACCCACACCAGCAATCATTCAGCCTTCAAGTCCTGATTTATCTTGATTCAGAGGAGAGATGCTGCCAGGAACGGGCCTATGCCAAGAAAATTTCATCTGTCTGGAATCTGACAGGAGAAAAAAAATAAAAGAGAGGTTTGGAAATTTCAGAGGAAGGTGGGATTAGTCCTGGTTCCAGGGTCTCTGCACTCACTCAGCCAGCTCATGTTAGAAAGGTAGGCTCACTAAAATTAGTGTCAGACCCATTTCCATCACTCAAGAACCTCAAACTTGATGCCAAGGCAGCACCTGTGCAGTGTAACCCATGGGCTCAGCACTGGGGAGGCCACCCCTTGAGTCTGGTGTCCAGTTCTGGGCACCTCAACACAGAGATCTGAAGGGGCTGGAGTGAGTGCAGGGGAGAGACATGGAGCTGGGGAAGGGCCTGGAGAATAAGTGTTATGAGGATCGATTGAGGGAGCTGGGAGTGTTTAGTTGGAGGAAGAGGAGGCTGAGGGGACACCTCATCACCACCACAAACAGTACAACTGTTTGCTCTCTTCTCACAGGGAATCAGCGATAGGAGAGGGAATGGCTTCAAGCTGCAGCAGGGTAGGGTTAGGCTGGCCATGAGGCAAGAATTCTTCCCAGCAAGAGTGGTCAGAGCCTGGACTGGGCTGCCCAGGGAGGGGGTGGAGTCCCCATCCCTGACTGTGTTAAGAGTAGGTTAGCTGTGGTGTTGGGGGACATGGTGTAGGGAAGACCTTTGTAGAGTGGGGCTGGTGGTTGGACTTGATCCAAGGGTCTTTTCTGACCTGAATTACTCTATGATTCTATGCTAAATCTTGGAGACTTCATCTAAAGGCACGTGCTGAAGGAGTGGGAGAGCACAAGACCCAGCCATTCCCTGCCCCCAGCAGAAGCTCCAGTTCCAGCAGAGGGACAGTTCAGAACTCGAATCAGTGGTTATAGATCTGACTCGCTCTCGTCTGCAAGATTGTCAGCGAGTGCAGAGTGTGGCAGTAACTACGTTTGGCAGTGCTCTTTGCTACCTGCAGTTTAACTCCCGACCGAGCAGACCCCAATAACACAGGGTATTTATTCAGCTGTGGCTCTCTGCTGGATCTGGGGAGAGAAGATGTGTTCTGGCCTCATTAATCACGTCGTGCTTTGCCGGAGTAAACAGGAGCAGCCACAGGGGGGTTGTCTTTGCTCAGGAGGTCCTGCAACCCGTAGGGTTTGCTGAAAGGGACACCTTCAGTAAAAAAGCACAAAGTTCCCTCCCTGGCAGGATGGGGAGATGAGCTGGGGTGACCGCAGATGGGCAAGGCAGCGCGAAACAGGACTGAGCGATGGGCCAAGCAACTCCTTGCTATCCCTGCCAACAAATCAAACAGCATCTTGAGGGCACACAGCTCGAGCAGCAGCATCTCCTCATTTCTTATACCATTTACCTTCACTTACAATGAGGTTCAGAGGGGGATTTCCCCAGCTTCTCCATGTAAATATATCCAGTCAGAAAAAGACACCACTAGCTACTCCTCCAAGACCAAGAGTGGACTATGCTGTGAGGCACATCTATGCTGATCTCAGATGGCTTTTAAATAGGGGGTTTTAAATTAACTTCATGTGAAATACATATGATAGCTGTATGTCATTAGGCTTTCAGAATGCCATCTACCAGTTTGGCAAAGCAGCACAAACCTCACCCCGCCAGGGGCTTCATTCAGAAAACGTGTTGTGCTGTAAAGGGATGACTCACTTCTTCCCCTCTCTAAGCACCAAGCTCTCTCTGGCAAGCCTGCTTGGCTGCCAACCAGGACTAAACAGTTTACAAAGAAAACAAGGTAAAAATCTGATCCTCTTTTCAGGCTTTCAGAATCTGGACTTTTACCATAACAGTTACCACAGGAAGAAAGAATCTCAGCTCCTGCAGCTCTGTGACCTTCCAGTCCCGAGGCAGGCTCTTTAGAAAATGAGTTCTCAAACTGTAATTCTGTAGATTTTTCTTCCTGCCTTTAAAAAGGGTACGCAGGGGTTACACGTGTTTTTCACCCACTCTCCTGGTGTTCACAAGCCTTTCTCCCCCACCCCCACTCTTTTCTTCTTACGTGTAATAAAGAGTCGGAGGCATCAAGTGGGGACAAGCAAAAGGGGCTGCGTGTCCCAAGCGTCCCAGGGGGCAGGTTTGCTCTGTTACTGGCAGTACTTTGAAAACTGGAAATGTGGAAGCAGATTTGACTGTCCTTCCACATGGATGTTCTTAGCTCCTTCAGCGATTCACGTGCAAGGGTAAAGTCTGCATTGATTGATCAAGATCCAGCTCTGGAGAACTCTTTTTCCTAGATCCCTGGCTTATTCTGCATCACTGAATTCCTCTTCATTTTCAGGCAATGAACGTGGATGATGTCATAAAAATATTTCACAAGTTAATTCAGCCAAATTAAGCTTTGCTGGAATTCAGTGTGTAGCATAAACTGAGTAATGAGATTTTCAGGCAGTTCCCATTAATAACGTCTTTCAAGACGCTTTTCCCAGTTCTGTTGCAGTTTTATGTTGGATCCCTGTTTAGTTTCTGACGTAACAGCACAATTTCCTGATAAGAGGCAGTAGCAAAGCTGAGACTCTGCTTTTTGTCTTCTAGCCTTAACAATCAATCAATCCTGTCTAGAGCTAGACAGCAGGAGGCTGCTCTTGGAACCAGAAGAATCCTATGAGAAATGGAATACATTTTTTTCCCCAGCTTTTGTTGGGTGGGTTGTTTTGAATTTGGATGCCAGAAAGCCCTTTCCCTCATCATGCACTCCTGGCTTTAGCAGATTCATCTTCTGGAGTCTCTGGGGCTTCTGGCTGACTTCTTTAACACACAGAAAAAGAAGAAAACCAAAAGCTGAGTGATAGGTGGATCGACTGTTCAGCTGGGGGAGAATTTAGCTCAAAGTTGCAAGATGAGCCGTTATCAGCACCTACATTGTGGGGTGCTCTGCTGTGGAACTGCTCAGCTGAGTCTCAACACCCACTGATTGCCCTGGTATTTCTGCTGCAGCTCTTGCCACCTGATAACCATCCCCTTGCAAACGAGGGACTGGGGCTGTCTGCAGTGCCCTCTGCGGGGCTACAGCAGGACAGATGGCCCTGTTCTGGCACGACAGCATTTGGAGGGTTAATAACAGTCTGCTGTGCGTTTTGTGGCTTCTTTCCAAAGAGGTTTCAGTTAACACCAAAGGTCTCCTTAGAGCTCACTCACTTTAATAGATTTTTCCCATTGACTTCTCACTTTATAGACTATCATTTCCTTTTCTGCAGGGGAGCTATTTTCTGGGTCACTGATCCAACCAACTTAAAAGGGATTTCATTGATTAGGTTTTATTGGTGGTTACTTCAACCATAATGGGATAAGTTGCTAGTACCTGCTAACAGCTCTGGTAACCTGGCTCCCTACATCCACAACCAAAGCCTGGCACTCACTCGGATCCGGACAGCAGTGGAGTTTCAAGCAGGGTTCCTCCCTGTCAGCCCCCTGTCCCAAAGCTCATCCCAGCCCCAGGGACAGGCAAGTTGCCTGTGCCCACACGTGCTCCTGAGCTGCCCTGGGGAATGCCATCTATGACCCCATACTAGTTCAGGTTTTGGGGGTTGTTCCTGAGCTTCATGCAGCTGCAGGGCAGGACCCAAGCAGCCACAGCAAAGGTACAAGCCATACTGAAAAATGAAGCAGAAGAGGCAGTACTGCCTGTGCACACTGTAAAGTCTGTGAGTACAGACAAGCACAGAGTTATCTTCAAAGATTTTTAAGAAGCTGATTCTTCAGAGCAACAATACAACAAGTGATTTGCAACTTGCTACTTCTAGTTTCATTTCCTTCCCTCTAAAACAGCTGCTTTCCTGGCCAGAAGCTACATCTTCTCTTTGTGCTAAACAACATGCAATGGGCTTATGGGAGAGGATATAATTTTCTTCCAGCTTCTTTCAGAAAACATCTGACTAACAGCCCAGGAGAGTTTGCAGATTCAGGAGTACTCTCCGAAAGAAGCAGGATGGCGGGGGCAGGGCTCGTACAAAGCTGCAGGACTCCATTGCCAGAGCTGATGGAGCAACCTCTGTGGTGGTCCCATTTGGGGACCTTGTTCTGGAGAACCTTCTGCATCACACATCACCATCAGGAGAGCTAAACGTGATCCTGCAGTGCTGGGCCTTGGAAGCTGAAGGGGATGACAGGGAACGTCTCCGTACTTTATGTCTCTTCATAGGATACTGGGAAGGGGAATTGAGAGCAGGAGACCACTGCTCACTCCTGTTTCCCTAGAAGACATGTCCCTCTGTCTGCACTTCAGCTCCCTACAACCCGAGCAGAGGTTTCTGTTTGCTCTCACCAACTGCCCCCATACATTATAGCAGTGTGAAAATCAATTAACTGCCCGCTCTGTCACAATAAAGCAGCCACCCAACCTTATATAATTCTTTTTAATTGTTTTCTTACATTATAACATTTTGCTAAACTTATTCTGCCATAACTTACATCATTTAATTTCTCAAAGTGCTAATAATTTAATTGCTTCCTTCCTGCAGACAAAGTGCCTGAGCTCTCTTCTCTCGTTCAGAGCATTATAAAGAGTAGCTGGCACGAATACCTAAAAGGGGTGTTTTAGTCACAAGACTCCAGTCCCCAGGCTGTGCCTCGGGCAGGCAAAGGTTAGAGAGCCCTACCCAGCCATTCCTTAAACACTGGGACCACTCACACGATAGAGTCACACAGAGAGGAAGAGTGTGGCAAATCCCACAAGCAAAGCTCTGTGGGCTATTGGGCTGCAGCGGCAGCAGGATGCAACAGCTCAGGCAGTACGGATTACAGCATCGGAATAACACTATAGTTAACACTTTAATAAGCAAGAATCAGTTCTCCCCCTGTCCACGCATCACTCCTGAGCTCACACACTCTACACTTTCAGGAAAAGCAAACAGAAGGCAATTAATCACACTGAATATTAATTGCCGAGTCTGCAAAGAGAAACTCCAGAATCATATTCCCGCACCTATTAGTCAGCTTCTGAAAACAAACATGTCTTTTATACAACAAGCACATGCAGAACAGAGGAGAAGCCATCGAGCAAACAAGCTACATCATTTATCATTTCTACTAACCTTCCACTTATCCTGAATATTTTCTGAGGCGAAGCTTTCGCAGGAATCCAAGCCAGCTCTCCTCTCTTACGCCCCACTTGTAAACTCTGCATCCTCCAAACCACTCACCAACAATATTCTCACCCTCTCAACTTCATGAAAACAGAAAGGAGGATTCACATAGGCCACCAAGAGAAGAAGACGCAGAAAAAGGTAGGTGGACAGGCAAAGGCATTTATAGCATGATTCATCCCCCTCAAGGCCGTTGTTGTCATCAAGGGATAATCAGAGACAGGCCTTGCTGATCGTCAGCAGCATCGGTTTCACCTTGTGGCACTGGGCACCAGGACGAGCTGTGCTGTCCTAACGCCTGCCCCTGTGCTCCTCCTTAGTGCCTCCTCACTTTCAAGGTGATGCACCCTGTGCTCTCTTTGTTTCCAGCCTCGGAGCTCATAATGGAAATGAAATGTGTCAAATGACCAGACTAAGTTGCCCGGAGCAGTGAGCAACAGAAAAACATTTTTCTGGTTTTGTGAATTTTATGCTTCTTCTCTTTCTGTCACTAATTATTGCCTGGGTGCTGGCACCCAGAAGTAGCCTATTGAATCCTGCTCAGTGGAGCCAGAATGTTCCCTAGAGACAAAAGGAAACACGTTTCAGCTTATGTTAATGTCAAACCCAGCTAATTGAAACTGAAAACATCAACAATAATAATAAAAATATCGAGAAAATGACTCAAAATGATGAGGTACTTTAAATGATAAATTAGGCAATTTAGTTCCCTGTGTCCATTTGCTTTCTAGCCTGCTTGGCACTGGGATTCAGTCTCTCTAGATTTTACTGCTGGTAAATTGCTTTGACAAACAAAAGCGGCCAGTATGTCTAGCCCTAATTAGTACTGTCCTCCTAACCAGGCTGGATGGCATTTTTTACAGCCTCAAAAGCAATAAAAGACCTGCAAAGTTTGTCCCAGATCCTGCTTCTTTGCAGCCCTTGGAAACCTTTTATGTAGCTCGTCTTCTGTAGGGCACTCGTGTGGGTGTCAGGAAAATTTCAGGTATAGGTCAGCCCAGAAACACACACACCTGTGTAATATGTACATACACTCACTTCACAGAAGGGTTCCAACAGAAACGGGAATGAGTTGATCTTCACTTAATTCAAACAAATAGAAGTACTTGGTAGTACTGGCAGCACACCTCGGAGCAAAACAACCAAGCGGTGGTATCACTGCTGCCCACGGCAAAGGGTGACTTTGCTGTGTCACACACACAGTGTCACTCACTGCAGCCCGTACCCAGACTGTGCCCGTCTGCTCTTTCATTCACACGTGAACCCCGGTCACCGCTCCCACCCGGGACCACAGAATCCTTTGGGTTGGAAAACAACTCTAAGGTCCTTGAGCCCAGCCATCAATCTGACACTGCCAAGCAAGAGCTGCGTTTCAGCCAGGCTTCCTGACAGAGTGGGGCCCTGGGAACACTGGGGCTGTAGCCTGCTAGCATGAAGATCAAAATATATACTATCTAGATATTTAAATGTGTTATTCTGTGTAACAGATACCCCTTTCATAGCAAGCATGTGAGGAGATCACACTGGTGGTGTTAACTATGGAGAAAACATGCCCAAGATGTACAATTCCCGTTTCACTGTAGGGATAACTCTCATGGGATCACAGAATGGTCCAGGCCAGAAGGGACAGTGACCTCTAGGGTCATCCAGTCTGACAGTCAGCAGGGACACCCCCAACTAGACCAGGTTGCCCAGGGCCTCCTTGAGCCTCCCCCTTTGAATATCTCCAGGGAAGGGGCTCAACCACCTCCCTGGGCAGCCTGTCCCAGTGCTCCACCACGCTGTCTCCTTTCCCTCGTTTTCTCTTCCCACAAAACGACATTCCGTGGATGACTGTCTCATTATCACCAGGTCCCAAACTCTCACTGATGGTTTTTGCAGTATAAGTAAGATCAACAAATGTTAAACACGATCATGGAATTTTAAAGGAGGAATGGGAAAAGGTGACGGGATGCACGTGTGTGGCGCAGAAGCCAGCACCCGCTGCCCACAAAAGCGGGCAAACCCACTTTTTTTGGTGTGCAAACCCCAGGACTTAGGTTTTTACTGCATGTTCTTGTCCCTAAACATTTGTAAGAGTAAAACTGACCCTGGAAGCCAGGGCTTCAGCTGCTCTCGCTCCGCACGCACGAGGGAGATCTTTTTGCTGGTGGTGATTTTTTTTTTTCCCAAACGTCGTTGAAACCTCAAAAAAACTTCCCCCGAGCAGAACTGAACGTACCTGAGGACTGTTTTAAGAGGCCCGGCAGCGTGCGTGAGAGCGGGCAGGCCCGGCCGGGTGCCACCCGCTGGGAGGGAGCCCCAAAACGCAGGCCGAGCACGCGCCTGCCCCGCACCGGGGAGGGAGGGCCCGAGGCGCCG
>VZTM01018130.1:111873-169833 GCA_013400555.1 Jacana jacana
AAGGTAAGGGGAGGGGGGGCTGGGGTGGAGGGAGGGACGGGGACGGGAAGGCTTCTGGGACAGGGAACGGGTCCTCCTCCGCACGCCTCCGCCCCCACCTTCCCGTTCCGCCCGGCATCCCGGGAGCATCCCGCTGTCCCTCCCCGGAGCTCCGCTGAGGGAACCTCTCTTTCCACGCAGACCTCTTCCAGGACTTGAGCCAGTTCCAGGAGACTTGGCTGACGGAAGGTAGGCTCCTTCCCCCTCCTCCGGTTTATTTTATTCCTCTCTCCGTGGTTCGTCTGTCGCTGTTCGTACCGCTCCTCCGCTTTGTTTGCGCGGCTCCAAACACTTAAGTATTTTTTTTCCAGGCTCGCCAACCTCTGGCTTGTGTAAATGAAGAGGCCTGAATCCCACTATTGTACTGGGGATTTGCTTATGAATGGGACTTGGCAACTGGCCCGCTTTCCTGGTTACAATTTTCGTTTCGGGCTACTTGTAACTGGTTGGATTTTATGCGCGTTTGTCACTTCTCTCTTTGTCGGTTTCCAGGACGTCGGTATTTTCTTAAACAAACAATAAGCGATTCTTTTAATTCGGGGAACAAAGTGCTTCTCGGCTCTTCTTTCCATTTCTCTTTTGAAGTTAATGCTTTGAAGGGACCTTCCTGGGATTTACCTAGGGTTCGGTCTGGTGTCTAAATTGTTTTGTCTTTTGGAACCCAAGGAAGAGAAAACTTCAAATCCTAAGGAGTCCCAGTAATTCTGAGTGAAACTAGTTTTAAACAGTACAGTGAATTTGCTCTAATTCCAGTGCTAAAAATGATCCAGTTCCTAGAAAATTCAAACTGTACCTTCAGCTACTCTTGATAAATGAAGTGCTTGCTGTGATACAGGTTCTTCAAAATGCTTAACAATAATAACATATAAATATGAAAGGCGTTTTGGGCAGAGTTATTCCCCCTAATTTTACCACAAGTGAAGGACAGTCCTGTCAAACAGCTATTTTTGTAAGCAAAGTGTTGGCAGAACACTTTGACTCCTAATCCTGGGGTGAGGGGAAGGTCACACGTCTCGGAGCTCTCTGTAGGGGAGGGTAATCTGCTATTACTCATTAGTAATACTGTGTTAGTACCAGTATATTATACCCATACTTGTTATATTGGTAAAACGTGTCTCCTTAGTCAGGCAGCCGTGGGTGAGGTGCTCCAGACCCTGCAATGGTGTGGGAGGTGGCGAGGCACAGGATGACCCCAGCACATCCGAGGGACCACAATAAACCTGGGGTTGGGCTTTAAAAGCCTGATCGGGTGCCCTGGTTGTTTGGAGACTAGATGCTGGTTTGGGGAGAACAAGCAAACATCTGTCTGTGTTGTAATTAAATGAAGCAGGCAAGGAACACAACACTTTACATGTTCTTCTTGTCACTGTTGCTTCCGCCAGAATAAATACGAGCCCCTGAGTTATGAAGAGGCTCGAGTTATGAAGCGTGTTGCTGACTTTTCAAGCCAGCAGACAAACACTGGGAGCCTCACCAGCCTGTCTACAGGAGGCATTAAGCCTGAAGCTTCTTAATCCCGAGAAGCTAATGGTGTTAACCATTTCACTGCTCGCCATGTCCAGCAACACTGGTTCCAGTGAGGTAGGCTGGTCCAAGGCAAAGAGGCCTCTGCAGACTTGCAGAGATCTTTTGGACAATTGTGGAAATAATCAAATGTCTTAGACCCCGCTGTTACAGTGGAGCTGCACTGGGGATGCTGTCCCCAGGGCAGGCACCTGGAAATCAGCTTTACTGCCCTGACCTGTGGGGAAGGAGCAGCTGGGTGCTCTGGGGTTCTCAGTGACCACACCAGCACTCCCTCTTGTATTTCCCATTTCAGAAATCACACGTACGTGCAAGGCTCTATTAACTACATCCCTCCCCTTCTACTGGATAATTTTGTGGTGTTTTGTTTTTCTTTTCTTCTGAACTGGTCTCTTGCTGCTGATTTACAAGCTGTAGCCACTAGTGCCAAGCCATTCACTGCTTCTGGAGCCACGGAAAAGGTTGTGTGTGAAGGCATAGATGTTTCCTGTTCTACTCATCACTTTGACGTGGACTTTACCACATTGATGAGTTGTTTTTCCTATGCTAAATGCTTAAAAATCCCTGCATGTTACAATTCTAATGAAAGCTGTGAGCCCTGAGCTAATAAACTTGCTGTTGGCCTTATTTCCAAGGTAAGGGAGACAGGAACTGTCAGGCTGTGAAGGGGTGAATCTGCAGGCAGAAGAGCTGTAATCATTAATCCCAGAGGGAAACTATCCTTAGTCACTAAAGTGCATCCCAGCACGAAGCTCAGACCTTTCCAGCATAGACTTATCTCTGCTTTACTGTTAATTATACCACACTAAGTGCCAAATCTAAATCTCCCCTCCCTCTCTCCCCCCCTCTCCCTCCCTCCCTTTCTCCCCTGGCAGCTCAGGTTCCAGACAGCGATGAGCAATTTGTGCCTGACTTCCATTCAGAAAACCGTAAGTAGCGCGGGGGCGACCGCACACCTCGGGGGAGAAGGGCAGGATGCGCTTAAACCAAACACATGTATAAGTGCGACACACCAGGCACTGAGGCTGAAGTACTCGCTTCCACATCTTGGTGGCGACAAACCCACCCCAACAGGCTAACTGCCTGCATCTGGGCACTGCAAAGGTGTCTCTGTGAGCTGGTGACTACCACAGCCCCTTGCGCGGAGCGGTTTCAAGAGGTGTGTTTTAGTAGGTGTATGTGTGAAGAATTAGGCACCCCTGAACAGCTGAGCAAATGCATTACTGCAACAACCAGAGGTAAAATCTGCGCTGTTCCTCCTCCCAGAGCAAAAGAATCTCGACTGTGCGTGGAATTAGTGGTGCTGTGTCTTTGCAGATGCTTTTGGGGGGGGCTCCGCTCACCTACGAGGCCTGAGGCTGAGCATCTGCTGCCAGCACGGTGGCCCCTGGGAGGTGAGGGGCCTGTCTGCTGCCTGGTGTGGCACAAGGGCAAAACAGCCCCGAGGAGATGTGCTCGCTGGCGTTTCCTCTCTGTCCTTGGGAACTCTCCCTGGCCAGACCGTGTGTGTTTGCGCAGGCACGTACGGGCCGTACACGACCGGTCAAAGCTCGTCACCTTGTAAAGGAGCTGGCTGTTGCACAGGTACAAGCGTACCTACAGGAACCTTCCCCTCAATGGCCTCACAGCTCCGCTGCTTTTCACGCTGGGTCTGCTTCAGCCAGAGCTCTCAGCCTGCTGCCGGCCCGGTTGGAGCTGATGCTGAGCTCAGACTGCACGCCAGGAGCAAACACAGACCGTTGTGGGTAGCTCTGTGTCGGAGCCCGACTTTCCCAGGCGTGTCAAGGCTCTGAGAAGATGCCTCACCATGGTTCCCTGGGTATCTCTGTGGCTGGCAGCTAACCGAGAGTCGAGATGTCCTCTTCAAGTTGGTGCAGTCCACTTTGGTGCCCTTCCTGTGCTGATCTCAGGAATCACACATTCCTGCACACCCCCCTCTCTGCCCAGGGCACCTTTCCCTGAGAAAACTAAAAAGAAGCACTTTTACTGGTTGTTCTTGTCTACCTCCTTCCCCTGGACTCGCCCCTGCAGCTCAGCTGGGTCTGGTCTTCACCTCGTATATCTTGTTTCTTCCTCTTTTTGACCCAGAACCGAGGAGAGGGCTGGTCCCCTGTTTCACTTTGAATAAATTAATGAATGAGCCAGCGGTAATGAGATAGCCTGTTCCAGCTACTCGGGGCTGCAAAGAATGGGCTGCTCCTAGCACACCAGCTTCTTGAAACTCCAGGGGAGCTCAGTGCACCAGACAGAGCAATCTATGATTTTTGTGTTCCCAGCTGACACGTGGGTACTTTTAGGTGAGCTCTATATGCTCTCATACTCTATGCATTGAAAGGAGCTGCCGCAGACAGAAGGGAAACAGGTACCCCAGACACAGAAAGACTCTTTTTCAGCCCTTCCCTGGGCCCAGGGTGTTTGCTCAGATGCAGTAGTGTCACACTGGGGACACCTGAATGCAGCCTGGCGTGCTGCACGGGGTCAGAGCACTCACACCCACCGTCAGCTTGGAGGGTGACTGGTCAGCCCCAGGACCGGCTGAGCCGTTTGTCCCTGAGAAGGACGTAGGAGCCAGAAACAGAATGATGCTCCGGTACCTTATGGATTTCTTCACTTGGATTGATCCTGTCAAGCAGTTTGAGTCCCCTTGGGCTGCTGGCGTGATGGAAAGCTGAGCTTCTCTAGCGTAGGCTGAGAGCGAAGGCAGGCAAAAGGAGTCAGGTTTGGGTTTGTTGGGGGATTTTTTTCTTTTCCCCTCTGGCTGAGGAAATTAATTTTGGTGAGGGATGGTCACAACACAGTGGCCTTAATATCCTGTGCTAGGAGAGACTGCAGCAGCCCTTCTGACAGCTGCATGGCTTCGGAAGGGACAATTAGAGCTTTATGTGAAGCAGAATGGCGTGAGGACAGCTGGTGCACATACAGCTCAGGTCAGTCCCGAAATAAAGGCAGCAAAAATACAAGGTATTAACAGATGAGGATGTTACTTTCCATCCTTTAAAGTGTAATCACAGCTCTGGACATCTCCGGCTTCGTAAGCAGCATCAGGTCAGCCTGAGGAGGCGGGAGTAAGCTGGCGAAGGAGGGCTGGAGCACGCCCGGTTAAAAGCCTACACTTTTGATTTGGAGGGCAGACTTTTCCCTGGTTCAAAAGCCAAGCCTTGACCGATCCGCCTTTCTTGGGTTACTTTTCTTTCCTTCCTAAATGTCAGTGACCCCCGAACAGCAGCAGCAGAGCCCAGAGGCAAAGGTAGAAGATGTTTCATCGTCTCCTTCAGCCAGGATAAGCTTTTCTCAGGAACTAGTGGAGGCAGTTTTGCTCCCTGCTGGATTTAATTGAGCATAAGAGGTGACAATAACACCCTTGGTTATTGGTGGAATCCTAACCAGCCCAGAAATATCCCTCCTCGTCTGCATCAGGCTCTGACCATAGACCAGTGCACCCAAAACGAAGGGAAGCTTTTAGCTTTCTGGACCGTGGCTGGTGTTTTGGATGAGCAAAGCGGGTGTGAGATTCCCCCAGTCCCACCCTCAGGGTCGCTGGACTGTTAAGAGATCCGACAAAGGGAAAGCTGCCTCTGGAGGTGAAACGGGCAGCCGCCGAGCGAGGCAGCCTCCTCAAGGAGTCACAGTGTCCTCAAGAAGGGCCTGGCCTTTTTCCTGGGAGCTGAAGTGAACACCCCGTGCAGTGAATGAAATGCCATACTTCAATGGGAGGCTTCTGAGAGGATCAAAAGCTGCTCCTCAGACTTCGAGGTATTTTGTAGTGAAAGCAAGGACTTGGGAGTCAGACTCCTGCTTTGAACTGTGCTCTAACGCCGATGTGACGCCTTTGGAGAAGTGATTTTGGCTACTTGAGATGGTGAGGTGCTTCTGAGAACGCTCCTTGTGTGAGGTGTTGGTGAGCAACTCATCCTGCCATCAGCCCGTAGTGGCGTGCCATACGTGTACTGGTATTGTCCCCGCAGAAAAGCTCAGCTTTTGTGCCTGTGTCTACACAAACTTGACATTTATTGTCCTGCAGGACATGATACTGTCAGGAAATGTACGATGTGTCATCACAGTAGCAGGTTATAACTTAACTCAGAGCTCTGTGGTAATGCTCCTCTCGGGACACCCGTACCGGGGGGGTCGGTGAAAGAGCATTTTGTGTGATGCAAATCAAAACTTTGCTTTTTCGTGTTAAAAACCAGAGTATGTGCATGCTCCCCCCTGTGAAATAACAGACAGTGTCTGTCCCAGCCCTGAACAGGTTAGGGAATATGCTCTGGATTATCACGGGGCACGTTAACGCTGCCTTAGGTCTGGTCTCTTAAGGCTGATGCATCCACCACCCCCCGTTAACCCACGGGAGGAGCTCAGAGCAGCCCCCAGAGCAGGTTTGCACCTCGGTCTGCTGCTGCCCAGCCAGGGCGAGGTGTGGCCTCTCAGCTGGCGTCTTGCTGGCTGACAAAAGTAACCTCTCCACAAACAAGAAAAGCACCAACTTGATCCTCCATTTCCCTCTCTCAGTAGCTTTTCACAGTCCTCCCGCTAAGATTAAGAAGGAGCCACAGAGTCCCTCCTCGGACCCCGCGCTGTCCTGCGGCCACAAGCAGCCACTCCAGTACCACAATGGGGAGCAGTGCCTTTACACCAGGTAGGGCAGCTTACACGGGGGAGGGATGGGAGCTGTGATGAAACCACGTGTCACTGCGTTGTCTAAGAGTGAAGTGTTAACGATAACGACCCGCTCTCTCTGCTGGGTGAGGGCAGCACGCACGGGCTGCGACTCAACTGAGAGGGTCAGCTCAGACCTGAGTACTCAGAGGAGCTCTGGGCTTGCCCCTTTTTCCTCTCTCCCTCGTGCTGTTCCTCGCTGTCCCAATGCTAAGAGCAGTCTTGACACCCATCACCTGCCTCTCTCTCTCCATTGTTTTCCCAACAATCTCTCCCACAAGGAAAGCCTGACACTTGCCCGCAGTCCCAGCTACTTGCCTGAGTTATAGTAGGGCTTCTTCAGCACAGACAGCTTCCTCAGTTTTCTGCTTAAAGGGTTATTACTGTTGTGCATGGGGGCAACTAATAATCACAAAGGAAGGAGTTTATGCAGGGAGTTTTCTGGCCTAGGTGGCTGCTGGTAACACGTTCTCCCCAGGTGGTGCCACAAGTCCTCCTTGGAGAACTGTAATGCCCCAATGTCTGACTGTACCAGTGCCTGTGATCAGCTCAGACAAGTTGGAATCAAGTCTCCCAACCCAGGAACCCCGATACAGTCACCACTCCAACAGTTCCCTAGATGGGACAGGAGCTTCCTGACCCTTGTGGGGCCACCCCATACCCAGCTGTGGCTACCTCAAGGAAAGCATGTGAGTCATTGCCAGGAGCAGGCAGCCACTGGCAAGGATTGCCCTCCTTGGTGACTCAGGGAGGAAGGGCTGCACCATCCAGATTAAAGCACTCAGTTTCCAGGAGTGACAGGATCCCCTGAGTACATGGGACCCACCGCTGCTGCCCAGGCTTTGAAGGAGTCTCTAACCTTAAGCCCGTCACGCTCAGTGAATGATGGGCTGTGTCCTGCCCTTGGAAACGTTTTTCTTTGGGGTCTTTTCCTTTCCCCAGCTTTGTGTGCAGCTCCCACAGCCCTACTAACAGGCTGAGCCTGAGGAATTCTGTCTCTCCGCCAGCCCTGCATCTGGGCTGAGACCGGAGGGCCAAGAAAGCCACCATCCCATGTCCTCTCCCCTCTTCTAGCTCTGCATACCAGCCGCCTGTGGAGATGTGCCACTCCTTCTCCTCCCAGGGCATGGCCCAGGAAGATCCCGCTGCCCACCAGTGCCAGATGTCTGAGCCCTGCCTCCAGTACCCTCACCAGGGCTTCAAACAGGAGTACCAGGACTCACGGTACGAGCAAGCAAACCGGGCGGGCAGCAGCCACCAGTACCCAGCAACCGTGGTGGTCAAGCAGGAGCAGGTGGACTACGTCTATGACCCAGGTAGGCAGAGCTAGCTCTTCTTGGCTACATTAAACCAGGCAGCAGTGGTGGCGAGCGAGCTCCTGGGTGGATCTTTGGGCTTTGCAATGGTGCTAGTTCATCCCCAGGAGTGTGTGTGGTCTGGGAAACTGGCCGTGGAGCAGGAAATGCAAACAGTTCTGTGCTGTGGCTTGGGCTGGACTGCCCACTGCAGCTGCATCCAAGAGAAGGCTGGGGCATTCACCTGCCATACTGGGTTCTGAGAAGGACTTTCCCGTAGATAGTGGAAAGGTTTAACAAGACATAGGAGCTAGCAGGTGCCGATAAACCCATTAGAGTAAAGGCAGGCCTTTTTTTTCCAAGGGAATAAGTAGCCACCAGGGAGACTCTCAAAAGTCATAATTGGCCCCCTCACTCCATCAGAAATAGAGAGAAGGGCATTCCTGGTTTGACAGGGAGTCTTTGTGTGAGCGGGGAGGTCGTAGACAGGGGAAGAAGCGAGGTCAGCTTTGAAGAAACGATACCAAGAACGTTCTGTGAGCGGCAGCAGAAAAGGAGGAATCAAATATGTTGGTGCTTGGACAGAAAAAGCTGCCTGGGATCCCTGTGGCAGGAGGGGAGCTCCAAGCACGGGCTGCTGTGGGTGTGGGGACCGGGCTGCAGCTCCCCACGCCCTCTGCCCCTGTGCCCTTTCCCTGGCCAGAGGCAGAAGAGTTTAATTCATCAAACAGAAGGAAGGAGGCAGCTCGCCCAGCCCTGGTGGGTGTCAGCTCCCGCTGCCGAGGTCTCTTGCCCGCAGCAGACACCCAGCACAAACTGGCTGCAGCGGGTCCCAGGGAGCGCTGGTGCTCTGCTTTGGAGCTCAGCACACCATTAACCAGCTTTGTTCTGAGAGACAGAACTAAAAGCATAAAACTAAAACAGTCTAAAGAGACTGGGGTGGATCCCAAGGACAGGCCTGAGCACCACGGCAGGGGCACTGCTCTCTGTCTCTTGTAGCCTCAACCTCCACCTTCTGCCTCCCACAGAAACAGGGCACACACAGCAGAGACTCCACAGAGATGCAAGAGAAAACAGTTCATGATTCTGAAAATAGCTTTCTAGATACCAGATCCATCAGATAATCCTCTTGTTTTTCCACAGGGAGCTGATCTGTCCAAAGACTTGCTCCCCTGACATCACAATGCCCTCTTCTAGAGGGAGTGTTACTCCTGGTTTCCTGGTATTTTAATGGATATTTTGAATTGTTTCCTTTAGCAGAAATAAATAAAAGGCCACTCTGCCTGTGCTGCACTTTCACTGGGTCCTTCTGTCCACACAGGGGAGGAAAATGTGCAAGCCCAGAAGAATGCTTTTTGTGAGAGTAGTTTACGGTTGTAATAATACACAGTCTGGCAGCTCAGAGCCCCCTCCTGCCCTCAGCATCAGCAAAACCTCTAAGGAAAGCAGTGCCTGTACACAGGAGTATGAGGGAAACGTGAGGTAAATCTTTCCAAAGCTCCCAGTCACGGTTTGCATCTCAGCTGGGGATGGAACATAAGTTGGAATCAGAAAACACAAGATACAGAAGATGTCGATTGCGGTGCCCAGGCAGCAGGGTAGGCTGCACAGAGATCAGGAGAAGACTTTCTGCTGCTTCTCAAACTCAGGCCATTTTTCCCTTTTATGTTTTCCCAACAGTTTGTGAGAATGCCCTATTGTGATGTGAAAAGGCCAGAGAGACTTTAAGACATTTGAAAATACATTTGTGAGACACTGGCTCCAGTAAACGTTCAAATGCTGCTGCTCTCCATTAACATCATAGAATCATACAATGGTCAGAGCTGGAAGGAACCTGAAAGATCATGGAGTTCCAGCCCCCTGCCCTGGGCAGGGACACCTCCCACCAGCCCAGGTGGCTCCAAGCCCCCTCCAGCCTGGCCTTGAACCCCTCCAGGGATGGGGCAGCCGCAGCTTCTCGGGGCAGCCTGGGCCAGGCTCTCTCCACCCTCACAGCAAACAAGTTCTTTCTGGTTTCTCATCTCAATCTCTCCTCTTCCAGTTTAAAGCCATTATCTCTTGTCCTGTCACTGCACTCCCTGACAAAGGGTCCCTCCCCAGCTCTCATCACTATACGCCTAGAAACAAAAATCCCAGTTCCCTCAGCTGCTCCTCATAAGGCTTGTGCTCCATCTGGATGGGGAAGTTGTGGTGGGATGGCTGAGACACGAGGTTGTCAGTCTGCCACTAACCCTCTCACCGGGCTGTAAGAGGACACTGGTCAGAGCTGCACTTACCTACCCTCCTGCGGAGAGATCCCTCTGCCCCCTGCACTTCTTAATTAAATGCTTTTGTTAATTGCTCTGTAGATGTTCCCGGCTGCCCTTCCATGTACCTCAACGTTGAGAGTTATCCAAGCCATTCAACTCCAGAAGATGTGTTAGGTAAGAAGCTGGGGGACTCTTGCCCCTGCCCTGCATTGCTCTCTGCCACCCCCCCGTCCCTGTGACTGCCTCCCGCGGCTTTCTCTTCCAGGCTGCAGCCACGACAAGCAGATGAGGTCCTTTACTGATGACGTCTGCGTTGTTCCAGAAAAGTTTGAAGGTTGGAGAAAGAAAGGGCAGCAGTTTGGGTGTAAGATAGGGTTACCCAGCATCTTTGCTAGCCACTTGGCCACTCTCTCCGTAGCTCGGTACACTGTGCTCTTGCAGGTGTGTTAGCTCTGGTTCATACCCGCCTTTTGCTGTCCCATTTCTTGAGCTTTTTTAACAGCCAACAGGCCTAAGGGCTTAATTGTGAGGGTCACAAAGCTCCTCTTGGAGCTGCTGTACGTGAACTGCAGTGTTCCAGGCAAACATTTGTGAGATGGGCTTTTTTTTTTTTGCACCCTTTTTTGCAGCGTTTCCCTTAGAAACACCTTGTTTGTTCTTCTCAGCAGGAGACATCAAGCAGGAATCCAGAGGGTACCGGGAAGGACCCCCGTACCAGAGACGGGGATCTCTCCAGCTCTGGCAGTTTCTCGTGGCTTTGCTGGACGACCCGACCAACTCCCACTTCATTGCCTGGACTGGCAGAGGGATGGAGTTCAAGCTCATCGAGCCAGAAGAGGTGAAACCAATTAGCTTCTCCACAGGCTCCGGGGGAGCAGCCACCATTTCTGAGGCTGCAAATTCCCAAGGGGCCTTTCCTCCTCCCTGGGAAGGCTCCTGCCTGCCCGTGGTGCTCACTGGACCCCGCAGCAAGTCAAGGTTTTTAAAAGAGGTCAAAAATATCAGTTTTAAGAAAGGTTGCTTGTAACTTTAAAGTCTCAGCAGTGCGCTGAGTCAAGCTACCCACTGCCTCCAGTTCCCCAGATGCTTCACTCTCCAGCTGGCAGAGGCTTGTGCTGCCTTTGTCACGGTCCATACTTGAGGCTGACTTTGAGGTGTGGAGCTTTGAGCCCTGCTGATGACAGACATTTTCATAAAGAAAATCTGGAAGAAGCTATGCCTTAGTCCAGATGTATTTGTGTATCAAAATGACGTTAACTAAGGTGTGATTTCTCACGCTGCCGTGTTCCAAAACCCCCGTGATGCCTGACCACGTCTGGCAGATGCATCTCTAGTATCTGTTCATGTCGTGCCCCAATTCCTGCTGCATTCAGCATCCCCACTACCTGTTGAGCTTTAGGGGCACTTTCGGAGCAGGTGAGTGGTTTCAGGGGGCTGACATGCTCACAACGTGTTTCTGAGTCTCATGGACGAAGCTGAAAATCATGTAGTAGGAGGGAGAAAGGCACATGGGTCTCCCAGTGGAGATGTGTCCTTGGGCTCCTGGTAAGAGTGTCACCCTTGACTATAACACATTGCACAGGATGAAGCAGCTTTAGCAACCTCAAGCTTTCAGAGTACTGGAGGGTGAGAAGAGGTGACAGCAAACGAGGTCCACAGTGGCAAGAAGGCCTTTCTGTGATACAGGGTGCTTTGGTTTGAGTTCTACTCTCCTTGGAAAACCATTAAATAATTACTGTTTGTGTCTATTTTTCAGACATTGTAAACATTTGCAGGGCTCGTGGTACTGTTCCTCAAAAGAGAAGCAGCTACTAATGGTCTTCTCCCTTGGGTTGGGTTTGCAGACATTCACACCCTGGGGTGCTTTCCTCCACAGGTAGCCAGGCTGTGGGGCATCCAAAAGAACCGCCCGGCCATGAACTATGACAAGCTGAGCCGATCCCTTCGCTACTACTACGAGAAAGGCATCATGCAGAAGGTCAGTTCGCGAAGCAGACGGGGTTTTTCTGCCTGTAGCGACACTTCTCCTGGTTGAGAAGGGCGAGTCGTGCAGGCACAGACTGCACTCCAGCTCCACAGCCATCCTGAGCCTTCTTTGCCTGTAACAGCTCTTTGCAGCACCCACACGAGGAAGGTGTAAAGGAGCTGAGTCTGGGCAACACACGGGAAATGAAACGAGGGGGGCTCACAATTTCTGTCTTTATGTATCTGCAGGCAGGAGAGCTGGAATTGATGCAGCTGCAGGGGGACACAGTCCAGACTGGCCGTCAGTGAGAGAAAGGCTGCCCTGGGGGTTGGTGCTCTGTGGTAGGGATGGTCCCTTCAGGTCCAGGGCACTGAAGAGGGCAATGGTTAGTGTAGTGATGTCCCAGCACAACCACAGGCTGGTCAGGGACTGCTGGTGCTGTTGCCACCCGGACAGAGTCAGCTGGCAGCATCCCACAGGAGGAGGAGGAGGAGAGCACCAAGAGAAAGTTTACAGCTCTGACATGTCTCAGGGCAACAAGCTAGAGCAACCAGATGGTTTTGCAAGCCTTCTCCAGCGCTGAGGAGCACAGCCTAGCACTGCCTGTGTGCCTGCAGCATCCATCTCCTGTCTTCCCTGCAGGTGGCTGGAGAGCGCTACGTGTACAAGTTTGTGTGTGAGCCTGAAGCCTTGTTCTCTCTGGCCTTCCCTGACAACCAGCGGCCAGCGCTGAAGGCAGAGTTCGACCGGCAGATCAGCGAGGAGGACACGGTGCCCCTTTCTCACCTGGATGAGAACACTGCTTATCTGCCAGACCTGGGGAGCCTCCCTCCACAGCTCTACAGCAAAGGCTACCCCTACTAGCACTGCTGGGCACACACCGTGCCACCCTCGCTCTCGTGTGTATGGAGATACCGGTTCGTGTTCAAGCAGCGCAAGCACCTTCCCAGGCCGGCCCAGAGCAGCACTAAACTATGAATACCTGCTTTGGTCAGGAAGAGAGGTCAGGTTCACCTGTGGATAATCACCTGGTTATGATGACAGGTCCCTCATATTTACCCAGATGGGACTCGTTCCCAGCAACGCAGAGGTCTGAGCAGCAGAGCTGCAGCAGGACATTGCAGAGCTGCTGCCTCCAGCTGGGACAAAGGAGCCTGTCACAGTCCCTCTCGTTGGTGAGGGAGGAGATGTCTTATTGGGCTTTTTTGTTCAGATATGAGGATCCTACGATGCTGCTGACTCCATTCCTGCAGTGCTGACCCTCTCTATCACCTGCCCTCAGCCAGGGGGGCTCTGACCCACAGGGACTCACCTCTGCGAGACCAGTCTTGCCTTCCCGGTGAACTGGTTAGAGGAAATGGAGAATACTCCTTGTCTGTACGTGCATGCTCCAGCCTTACCCTCCTTGCTCATAACTCTGTGCCAGGGCTCTCTGGTATCTGGGCACTCTGAGCCGGGCAGCTGGGGCTCTGGCCAGGAGTACGTGGCGCAACGTATGATTCAGGGGAATGACAGAGCAGCCCCATGGCGTTGGTCTGGGGCTCAGCCCAAAGGCAATGGCACCTGCAGGCAGATGGACTGCAGGAGGCAGCGGGGCCTGAGCCACCAGCTCATTCTCGTGGTGTAGCTTTTCCAAACTGAACAACTTCAACAACCGTCCTCAGGGTCTTTGGAGACCCGTCAGGCTCTGGAGTGTGTGCCCGTCCTGGGCTGGGCTAGAAAAGAGCCTGGTGGAGGTGTGTGAAGAGAATGCTTTACAGAGTAACCTAAACCATATATAGTTCTTAATATCTGAATTTAGACTTTACCTCCACAGACATTTGCATGTTTTAGGGAAATCCTGCTGTGGTGGGAAGGCAGCCGCCTCTGCAGCCCAAAGCAGCACATACCACATACGTGACTAGACTTGGGGTTTCCACAATGGCCAACCTTTATAGTGGGCACCACATCCTCAGTGAGGTGCCTTGATTTGTAATGAGCAGCTCTGACCATGTACCCCGTCAGACGAGGAGCGGTCCAGTGTACCCATGCAAAAGAAGCCTGTTTCCTACTGCTTCAGGCTGATGCTCCAGCTGCTGAATACAGAGCATCCCCAATGTGGTAACCTCTAGAGGAAACTCTGTATATTGACTGAAAGCCTGATTTCCCCCCCAAGACTCACCCCTGCATGGCTAATGTCAGCTTTCCCAGCCCTCTCCCTGGGCATGAGGGCCAGGAAAGACAGTTCTCCCTGCCTGAGAAGAGGCCAGACACTGAGAGCAGCCTGCTCTGCTGATCCCCAAGTTCAAGAGACTTGGTGTTCCGGCAGCTCCTGGCCTTCCCGTCTTGCCCTGCTCCCACCTGGCAAGCACAGAAGTGAGGGTAAAGGGGAACCCTTCCATTGGTATAAGCTGCCTTTACTATTTATGAGTGTAAAAATACTATAATTAATAAATTTGTCTATGTCTTTGGCCAGTGCACCTTCATTCAGCTCCTGGCTGGTCCTCCCTCACCTTCTGGGCGTGCTTTGCCCACCTCCTCGGCCCCAGCCCTGCAGCTTCGGGCAGCTGATGAGCAGAGGTGAGGAGGAAGGTGTGTTTACTCCTGCATCTTGATGGAGTTCAGGAAACGAACACTTTGCCCCCTTTACATCTTTACAACCCAGGACCGAGAGCTCACCATGAAATGTGTGCCCTCTGGCTGCACCTGGTGCCAGGGGAGCAGTCTGCAGCTGCGGAGAACATCGCCCACGCTCCCACACTCCCGCACACCGGCCACTCCACTGAGCTCCAGGGGTTTAATTAGCTTTTCCCCGAGTCCTCTCTGCCTTGAGCATCAGGGCGCTCACAAGGAACAAGGGTGTGTTACCACCCCCTGAGCTGCTGCCGCCATCAGGGTGGCAAAGGGCACACCAGCCCTGAGAGTGGCAGAGCCCAGCCCGGCCACAGCCACCACCAACCCTCCCCAGGTCCCTGCAGAGTCTGCAGCCAGGACAGCACACAGCACAGCCAGGCTGTACACAACACAGCCAGGACAGCACACAGCACAGCCAGTTGATGGCACCTGGCTAGGCTGAGCCTCAACAACGTGCCTCGGACCTGTGGGCAGGTGGGGAAGGGTGACACATCGTTCCCAGCAGTGCTGGGGAGAGAGCCAGGATGAGGAGGGGAGCGATGGTGCGTGTGTGGGTGAACTTGGGGATCTCAGAGATCCTTTCCAACCCTGACAATTCTGTGATTCCCCTCAGACAGAGGGCAGGGAGCTCCACTTTCCACCCTGGCAGCAGCCACTGGACCCAGCAGGTCCCCCACCCTTCTCAGGCTCTGCCCAACTCAACTCTGCAGCCCAGCACTCCTTACCTTTGCTGCACCGTGTGTCCCCAGCTCCCCACGAGGGCAGGCTCCCTGCAGCCGGCTTCTCCTGCACCACCCTACGGCCAGGGAGCCCCCACTGATCCCACTGCTTGGCTGCAAAGAGCTGGCCCAGCCCAGCACTGGGGTGGGGAAGGAGACCCAGCACCCTAATTAAGGGAAAATCAAATGCACCCGTGGGCCATGAGTCCAGCTCAACTTCTGTCGGGGGGGGGCTGAGCAGAGCAGGTGTGTTTAAGTGCTAATCAAGCAGGATGGGGAGTTAATCAAAGGTCAAGAGAGGCATAAAAATCTCCAGGGCTTTTCCCCACATCTCTGATGGATTTTATGTTTTCTGAACTTGAAGAAAATCTAACACTGGATTTCCATCCAGAGACTTTTCAGACACTGTGACCCAAGTGGTAGAAACAAAGGTTCACAGTCCAGGATTTGCCACTGAGTATGATCCCGTTCACTTCCCCCTCCTCACCCCTTTCTGTAAAGCAGACGAGTGAACTCCACCAGGAGAGCTCTCCAGAGCCAACCCCAGAGCAGTGCTGTCAGCACAGCTGGCACAGCTGGGCCGTGCTCTGCAGGACTTGTGGAGGTGACACAGCGCACACAAACGACACCCCTACAATCAGGCACTTCCCCCGCTGCATTCCCAGCTGGTTCTTTCAGAACACCTTCCTAAATGAGAGCATTCGGTGAAGCAGCTCATGGGGCAGTATGGCAGCCTCCTGCACTCGTCACAGGAGCCTCAGGAGAAGAGAATTCCCAAAGAAGCAGCCCCTGCTGCCACCACGGGACCTCCAGGGACCCAGAGAGGGGGCAGGAGCCAGCAAGGCTTGGTCCCTGCTACTTGTGTTCAGTGTCTCACAACACCTGAGGAGTCGGGGGGTTGGCAGAAGGCTTGGAGTTCCTCAGAAGAACCAGCCAGTGTTTCACATTGCTCCTCGGTCTTCCAGGAGGTAAAAAATTATAAAAGAAAAGCAACCACAGCTTGAGCCTTCACCTACAGCCCCCTCATCCCCCCCAAGGCTGGTGCCACACTGCCAACCTCTTGGGGGAACCATCCTTCTAAGCTTGTTCTTGCTCAGTTACTGTCACCCTGTCTGTACCCCCGGTTTTCCCCACCGTTCAACTCCTCTTAGTAGGTGTAAGAGTAACCCCAGTGCTTCACCAGCCCAAGCTTTCTCCCCTGGATTACAGCTCAACACCTTGACCAAGTGTAAATGGAATCTGGGAGCCACCCAAGCCCCTGTTTGCTGCCAGTAACCAGACAGGAGATGGGGCAAGGTGTCTCTCTCCTCCTGGCACGTGAGACTGGAGACAGGGCCAGCGCAGCCCCTCGGGCACAGAAACCAGCAGTGGGCACAGCACAAGGACCTGCTCAAGGCAAGGAGGCAGTTTATTGCTGACAGAGGGAGAGGCAAAGATGAGCACACGCACCTACTCGTGTCACTCAGGGAATTTTTAGCAGTTATGCTAAACTTAACCCTCCCAGAACATTCCTCTGCTGGCAGAATCTCTGTCCCCGAGGTAAGGAACTCGCGGTACTGGTTCCAGTGCACCGACTCAGTACAGTCAACCCCAAAGTTCTACAATTTATACCAGTTAAAAGAAGGCAGAGGCGGGTTGGCAAGTGCTTACACGAGCACCTCATGGAGGAGAGCTCGAGGAACACTTTCAGTGAGGTGAGTTCTGCCAGAACAGTCCGTGGCTCTAGCCCGGGACCAGGCAGCTCATCTTCAGAGCTTCTACACACACTCCACCAAGAGAAAACCAACTGAGCAGCAGAGGACGTTCAGATGTTGCTCTCTGAAACCTCAGAGCAGTAACAGGCTGATAAAAACCACCTGTGTAGGCGGCTCAGGTGTGTAAACCAGCATCCTTGTGTCACAGGCCAGGTCTGGGGGGGGGTTCCCAACACAACCAGCTGAGGTCCACCTGGAAGTTTCTGTACATGAATTACAGGAAATCACTGAAGAAATTACAGCGGGGAAGGAGAGAGACCAGCACCGAGCAGCTGACAGCCCTCCATGGAAACCCAGAACATCCTCGCTGCTGCTCCCTGTTCCGCAGGAGCAGCAAACACAAACTCAGTTTGGACCAGGAATGCTTCAAAGTTTGCCGTTACAACCGGGACTTCCACGGGGCACGTTTTCTCCTGGAGGTCCTTGGTTTGGCTTCTGGGAGTCGAGTGTGAGTTTTCCTACAAACCAGTAACGGGTCTGCGGAGTCTGGGGAAGGAGGATACGCTCCCAGGAGCGGTCAATGGGACAGACCTCCTCTGCCTCCCGCCACAGCGTGAAGGGCCTCCAAACACAGGAACTTTTTCATTCTTTTTAAGAAAACACAGCACCAGAGGATAGTTCAGGACGTTTATACAACACGGGAAGAGTCTGTACAACATTCCTGCCCACCTCTGTACGGACACACAGAGCTCTCCTCAACTACTTTTCGGTGTGAAACGCTCTTCCAACTCACTGGGCGTAAAACAACCAGCCAACTTCACTGTACTCTCTTCAACAAGAACTTCAGCAAATGTCCCAGCTTTGGAAAGAAAAATGAAATAATAAAGGTATCTGCAGCTCTGGAGTCACATGAGGCTCAGCTCTTTGCAACAGGAAGAGCAATGCACGGGAAGGTTCAGAGCACACGCCGAACAGTCAACTGCTTTTTTTAACAAGGAACTGTTACACCACGATTCACAGGCGTTTTAGCTGCAAGAGCACGCTCTACTCAAAAAACCAACACCCCACCAACAGCCCTGATGTCACCAAACACTGTAAGTGGAAATAAAACACATGACACAGGGTACAGAAAGCCTACACATCTGTAACCACTTAGGTTCAGACAGAGCCGTGCTCCAGAGTGGATGTGGTTAATTACTGGCTGATATATGAGCCTTCGGCAGCAGGAGACGGTGGTGAAGGGTAAGACTCACAGGCTGACCTGTGCCATTGTCCAAGGATCACTGACATTCTAGCCAGGCTTCAAGGGATCTCTCCTGCCTTATCCCAACACCACAGCTACTAAATATCTCACCACAGCTGGCTCACGTGAAAGCCACGTAGTTACACTGAGGAGGAAAATGCAATAAAAGAGGAAAAATGGAGAACCAGCAGCTCCCCAAAAGCAGCCTCTGTCCAAGAACACAGGTAGAAATAAATGCCTTGCAGCAGGGTGAGCTGCTCCAGCCTGTGCTCGTCCGGTCACTCAGAGCACAGTGAGGTTGGTGCACAACTATTTATGAACCATTATCTTTCTGCTGCCGTTCAGCTCAGTGCCCACATCTCCAGGTCTCAGGTTTTGTCTCCTCAACGGGGGATGACGAAAGAAGCGCTGCAAGAGCCATTTCTGAAACCAAGCAACGCCGAGGAGACGTTCCCCACGGAGCCGCAGCCCCTGGGGGGTGGGTGACACGAGCACACATCGCCCCCTCGTGCTTTCGCTCAGAAAACACTTTTCTGCCCGTTTTGTCGGTAGCTTCAGTGGAGCATCCTTCTGTCAGGAAGCACTTGCAACAGTGCAAAAAAAATAAAATAAAATAAAAACCGAGTCCCACAACTACAAAAGCTGTAGGAGTCCACGAGGGAACCGGGCTCATCGCCGCCTGAAGGCTCGTGATATCCTCCAGGCGTTGGGCTCCTCGTAGCGGTTGTAGAGGGGCTCCAGCCGCTGCTGCTTCTTCTGCTTGCTCAGCTTGGTGGGATCAGACACCTTGAAGAAAGCTGGAGCGAACTCCACCAGCCAGCGGGGATCGATAGTCGTCACTTCACGCATATACTCCTTGGTGGTCAGCACCAGCTCATGATACACCACCCTGTGGAAAGGGACCACAACTCTGGGAATTAGTTATTCCCCACAAGAAGAGATAAGGCACAGCCTGGAGTACCTGGGCTTGGCCCTCTACCTCCATTTCACCCTCCTGCAGCATAAGGTCCTTAGAAACTCCAGTGCAGGGGCCCAGAGAACCACCCAGGAGAGCTACCATTTCCCCTGCCCCCTACTGCACAACAGCCCTTCAGCAAACAACTAGGGAGGTTTGGTGGATGCCCAGAGAAGCTGGGGCTGCCCCATCCCTGGAGGGGTTCAAGGCCAGGCTGGAGGGGGCTTGGAGCAACCTGCTCTGGTGGGAGGTGTCCCTGCCCAGGGCAGGGGGTTGGAACTCCATGATCTTTAAGGTCCCTTCCAACTCCAACCATTCTGTCATTCTATGAACTACGTCAATCCAATTTAGAATAATTCTCTCCTCACTCCCACCCCCAAACACTCAGTGTTTCAGCCTCATTTCCACAACACAGAGACAGAACCACCAGCTCCAGGCCCGGCCTTGGCTCAAATCTCCTCTCTGCACTAATTTTAGCAGCAGGAAGAGCCCAAAGCAGACTTGAAACCCTCCTCCCCCTGCTCACTGCTGAGGAACACCAAGCCTACACTTTGATCTGTCCTGCACAAACAGCACTCATCACAACCTAGAATCATTTAGATTGGAAGAGACCCCTGGGATCATCCAGTCCAACCATCAGCCCTACTCTACAATTCTCCCCTACACCAGANAACCAGTTTGACTCATCCAGTCTGGCCTGAAACAGACACCGAGGCGGTACCGCCCTCCCTACCATTCGGGCTGCCTGTTGAAGAGCGCGCTGGACGGGTGGATGTAGACCACCTGCTGGTCGATGAGCGTGCGATAACCCTCCTGGGGATCCTTCTTGGCTGCGTTTCTGAAGAAACCACTGCAGATGGCCTTCTGCACTCGGACAGTCGCCTTCCCACAGGATACCACATCCAACTTGTGCCTGCCAGGCGAGAATGAGAGGGGAAAACAAAACAAAAATCAGAGTTCTCCAGTTTTGGGTGCAGCTACCAAATTAACAAATTTAGTTTAGCTACTGCAGTGCAAGGACCCTTAGAAATCCACGTCACTTCCTGTCCTTCCTGACACACTCACCTGTCCATGATGCCCAGCATCTGCTTGCGGATGTCCTGTGCCCGGCGCAAGGATCGGGCCTGGATAAAATTTTCATAGCACCAGGGATTTGAAAACTTGTTATTCTTCCAGGAATTGTACACAGCCAGCAGAGTGAGGTGGTCCCCTTCTGTCTGGTGGAACTTGGCTTTCTTTTGATCAGCAAGTGCTTGTTTATCCTAACGTATAAAACACCAATCAACCCGGTGTCTACGTCGCAGAGACAATCCTCACGCAACACGAGGGAGGACACGGACTCCTTGTCGCTCACACCACAAAGTGTTAAGACTACCACAAAACCACGATGCAAGACTGAGAAGACAGCACAAAACTTTGAGTGGTGAGTGACTAAGGCCAAGGGACGGGAACCCAAAGGCCCCTGGGGCTGCTCTCACCGAGCCAGAGCCACAGCCCCCGGAACGAAGCAATAATGGCTACAGAGGAGCCTGCTGTGAGGAAGGCCACCACACCATAGTCTGCTGCTTGCCAACCACGGGACAGGACTGCCATGGAGAAACATCCTGTGCAGCCGAGAATGACAAAGGCTTTTGGAAGAGCAGAGCTGGGACTGACTTGGCTCAGGGGTGTATGTGTTTATGGGAAAGAATTCTCGTGTTCTCTTCTCTCTAACTGCCACCTTCCCGTCTAGGAAGAAACTACCAACACCCCTCAGCGACAGGGTGTGTAACCAAAAGGTACATTGGAAATGCCATGTATGAGCAGTCTCAAAACGAGCTACAGCTTCATTTTGGCCCAGATGCTCACTCTCTGACACCCGGGACAGGCACACAAACCCCAGCCGAGCGCTGACACGGCGGCTCCTTGGCCACGTTCCTTACCTTCGGCCTGTAGAACACGTTCTGTACCGACAGCATGGAGACTATAGTCAGCATTTCCTCACTGCACCCCAGATGCACAGACATGATCAACATCTTACACAACATGGGCTCCAAGGGGAATTCTGCCATCTGCAAGAAACCTCAAGTCAGGACACCCTGCAGCGTCTCGCAAAGATCCCGAGCTCTCGGTGCAAAAGACAGCAAAGCCCTCTCTGCCCTGTTTCCTTCCAAAGCAGTGTTTTACCCAGAATAACCTTGCTCACCACGACACACACTATTTGTTGATATTCACTATCAGAAGAATATCCTAATACTCACAGGAAATGTTTAGACATTAATAAAAGTAACCTTATGAATAAGGAGTAATAAATAGCTGCTCCTTAAGTAGCAGGAGCCACGTAACCGGTATGTGAAAAGCTACCACAGGGAACACCAGGAAGAAGCAGCCAACAGTGCTGGGCAAGTCCTTGCACAACTACTCTCATGCCACCCCCTAAATATCTGCAACCCAGCCAGCACTAAGAATATCCTGCTTTGCCCACCCTGCGCCCAAGTCGCGTGAGCAGTCCCTCATCATCCAGAGCTCCCAGGGTGTAGAGCTGCTCCATGGCCGTTATGAGAGTTTCCATCGGGGGAGCATCCATGAAGTCAAAGGAGAGCAAATCATTGATGCCCATGGCCTGAACAGAGAGAGCAGAGAAAACCCCAGTTAGAGCACTGAGAAGGAAGACACCAAACTCCAGGCAGAGACACATATCCATCAAACTGCGAGGCACTACAGACCTTCAGGCAACCCTACCCTCACGTCCTTATCCTGACTGTAACCGCCTTGGCCCATGGCTGTCCCCCACCACCCAGTTCCAGCCTGTTTCTTCAGTACATACCTCTCAACCAAGGTGATTCCACACCAAGGAGACACATATACCGGTTTTGAGGACTCCTGCCTTATAAACCAGTGTGGCCTGACACCTCCAATGGACACTAAACACGTCTCCACCCTTCTCTCGTTCCCAGAAGGGGGGAAAGGCAGCAGTGTCCCCAGCTGCTGTGCACTGGGTTAGATGCAGACTCCCAGAGGGATGGTACATGTATGACTGGAGGTCAAAAACCACCCTAACCCAGTGTGTCCTATCTGCCTAAGAATCTAAGTGTACCTCACACAGGACGTGTACTGCCCCCAAGATTCCTCTTTCTCAAACCTCCTGCAACTAACTGTCCTGTGCAGCCCAGACTTGGAGTTTTGGAGGATATTCAACTTTATAACCCTGGACACAAGAAGGCAGGAGCAAACACCAGTGCCTGAGAACCGCATTTGATGCTGCCTCCCTTTTGAAACACCTCTGTGCACTGGAAGGATCTGAAATTACAGAAGTACTCAGTGAGGCTCGTGAAGGCAGAGAGTCATTCACCGAAAGACTCAGGATGATGTTGGCCTGGACACGCTGGTGGAAACCTCACCTTCAGGGAAAGTACTGTACTGGCCAGATTTGTCCTCTGGATCTCAGGCACGTTTGTGGTTAGCATTTCATCTCGATAAGCTCGCTCTGTATATAACCTGTAGCATTTTCCTGGTCCTGTTCTCCCAGCCCTTCCCGCTCGCTGCTTTGCTTGAGCCTAAAGATAAAGAGGCATCTCAATGAAGAGGTGGGAACAGGCAAAATAAAATAATCATTCCCAGTTTCACTTGTATTAGTAGCAAGAGATTTCAGTGCAACCCAGGAGAGCACACAATCCTCAGGCACAGCCTCAAGCAGCCTTGGGGAGTTATCACAAGTGTGGTTTTATCACTGTCTCCTTTTGCTTCCACACACTTGGACACACCTCATCAAGACACACCTTACCAGCAGGAATAATAATAATAGGAGAAGTCATCAAACACAGAACGCCTACCTGTGAAATTGGTGTAACAACCAGCTGGTCAATTCCAGTCTTGGAGTTATAAACTTTCTGCTTCACAAAGCCAGGATCAACCACGTAATATATCCCATCAATGGTCAGAGATGTCTCCGCAATGTTAGTGGCGATGACAACCTGCAAACAACGGTCTGACTGGTACCATCCTGTCTCCAGTTGCCATGCCAACCGTGCCACCCAACCTCAGCCACTCTGATACCAGCAGTTCTAAATGCAACTACTGTCATTTAACATTGAAAGGAGAAAGATGTCGGAGATAGACAGGATTTAAGCATCTGCATTTGGTTTAGATTTGGACAATGTGAGAAAAGAACATGATAAAATCCGTAATTAAGAACAAGGGGAGAATTTCTGCCTGTCACTCAAACACAGTCCATCTGTAAAGAACAATCTTCTAGAGAATATATCTCCAGACATTCATTAGCTGCTGGGTAGGAAATGTACATCCATCCAACAGGAATTGCATTTAGATTCCACTGAAGTTACCACCCTTCAAAGGCAGCCTTTAAAAGGCACACCAAGAACACCCCACGCAGAGGTCTGCCACCCCCGGTGTAAGACAGCCCACTGCTAAAACGTGTCGGTGGAAGATGAAGCCTGAAATTGGCCAAAATTACCTTCCTGCTTCCTGGTGGGGCTGGGTCAAAAATCCTGGTTTGCATCTCACTGGGTAACGCTGAATACACTGGGAGGATAATTAACTCCGGAACATCAGGTCCCAGAGACTTCATCCTCTCGTAGAGGATTTCACAGGCTGTGTCAATCTCTTCCTGACCAGTCAGGAACACCAAAATGTCACCTGCACAGGAAGTAAATTAAAACATCCACGGCACCAATCCTGTCCAGCACAGCCCCTGCGCTACCACACTGCCATCCTTCGCTTTCCCCAGCTTTTGCTAGCCCCCAGGCACCAAGTCTTAGCCAGAAGCAACATACTCCAGCCTTCCACCCAGCTTCTTATCTCCCCTGCTTGCAAGCAACAGCAGAGAGTGCCGAGTGTTACCAACACACGATCTGTGACTTAGAGAAAGACCTTGCTCCCAGGCATTGGAGCCCTTGAACCACCAGCCACCCCTGACCACTCCCCGCTCACCTGGGGGCTCTGTTAAGTGGATCTGCATTACTGTAATCAGACTGGCATCCAAATAGTCCGTTTCTGGCTCTTTTGTGTACAGAATTTCTACTGGGTATGTTCTGCCAGGAATTGTGAAGATTGGTGCCTCGTAGAAATACTGAGAGAATTTCACAGCATCCAGCGTTGCCGACGTCACTATCAGCTTCATATCCTGCCGCTTCTGCACCGTCTGTGGCAGGACAGACAGTTCAGTTATTGCCTTTGAAATCTGGCCAGCAATGCCAGGCATTCTGGTGTCTGAGGTAGTGGGGCAGCTCGTTCCAGTAGCCAGAACTTCACTCAACTGACCACTAAGGCCACATTTCAAACCTTTCTTAGCAGCACCTACCACAGAAAGCCTTGGTCAGAGAAGGAAGAGCAGAGCCACCTCTGCTCAGCCCTCGCTCTCAGCAGCCTGGACTGCCAACTCTCTGCTGAATTTCGCTTGCTCTGCCTTTGCACAGAGGCTCACCTCATGAAAACTTGGACCACAAACCCTTAGGAGCATCTGCTCTGTTTCAGAAGAGACTCTCTGAGCACGTGAATGACCTTGACTTGTGGGACCTTGCCTTTCCCCGTGCACTCCCACCCACCCACTGCATCCAGAGGTCACTGAAGCAGTAATAGATGGGATGTTACCTTTTTCAGCAGGCCAAAGAGCACATCTGTATGTATGGTCCTCTCGTGGGCTTCATCCAGCATGATAATGGCATACTGAGTCAGGTCAGGATCGATCAAGCACTCCCTCAACAACATACCATCTGTCATGTATTTGATAACAGTTTCGGGGCTGGTACAGTCTTCAAACCGAATGGTGTAGCCAACCTAGAAAGAAGAGTTGCACCGAAACTGAAGCTACAGAGCAAAGCTTTTAGCACCTTTGATTCCCAGGCTGGTTACTCTGCCAGCTCGTTTTCCAGCCTCCACGGGAACAGGGGCTTGGACAAACAAGCAAAGGAGCTCCAGGGCTGCTTTCTCCTACTTTCCCCCACACGTACTTGGGCAGGTTCTCCGGCATGGAAACTCACCTCTTGTCCCAGGCAGCAACCAAACTCCTCAGACACCCTCTTCGCAACCGACATCGCAGCCACCCTGCGAGGCTGGGTACATCCAATCTTGCCTCTCGAGGTATAACCTGCCTCAGCCAGGTACTGGGTGATCTGTGTTGTCTTCCCAGATCCCGTCTCTCCAATGACAATCAGGATCTGGTTGTCGTGCACAGCCTAGAAAAGGTCACAGCAGACACACTTGTCAAAATTTATAAACAGCCAACACCAAGAAAATCTACAGGGTGAGTTTAGGAGCAAACTGAGCATGTACTGCTCCTGCTGACCCAGACCTAAAGCCCCACACGTGTTCCTGCTGACCGGGGTCAGCAACTACTTCTCTGTTGGGCTGAGTCGTCCCTTCCATCACCACCCTTTTGCAATTGTGATTTATGTCAATAAGTAACTGGAGCTTGATAAAAGGTATAGGCACGTAAAATAGTTTAAAATAATTATTGTGAACTACAGTTCTGCACTTAAAACCATCAACTGGCTATTCCTAGGTCAATAAGCCAACCCAAGAATATTTATTTTTACTGACATCATCTGCCTGGACTTGTGCAAAGCATTTGACACTGTCCCACACAGCACCCTCGCCTCTAAATCAGGAGAGAGGGATTTGATGGAAGGACCACTCAGTGGCTAAGGAACTGGCTGGATGGTCAAACTCAAAAAGCTGTGGGCAAAGGTCTCCAGGGAGACCTTAGAGCCCCTTCCAGTGTCTGAAGGGGCTCCAGTAGAGCTGGGGAGGGACTCTTGGTCAGGGAGTGCAGTGACAGGACAAGGGGAAACAGCTTTAAACTGGAAGAGGGGAGATTTAGGTTAGATGTTAGAAAGAAATTCTTTACTCTGAGGGTGGTGAGAGCCTGGCCCAGGCTGCCCAGAGAAGCTGTGGCTGCCCCATCCCTGCAGGGGTTCAAGGCCAGGCTAGAAGGCTTGGAGCAACCTGGGCTGGTGGGAGGTGTCCCTGCCCAGGGCAGGGGGCTGGAACTGGATGATCTTTCAGGTCCCTTCCAGCTCTGACCATTCTGTGATTTTAAATTGTCACTTGCTCAAGCAATAACACCATTTCAAGATTCTTACTTGTATCAGCTGCTCCTTCAGTCTGAAGATTGGGAGACTCTCTCTCTGCTCAATGATGGAAAGCTGGGTCTTCTTACCATAAGAAGCTTTGTTGCCACCAAATGCATGTTTCTTCCACTCTGGGATGTCATTGGGCATCATCCCAATACCTCGCATGTTTGCAGCAATTTGCCTTCCATCCACTAGAGAGGAAACAATTGCACCATTACATTCGGGTTCACACAGCACAGACCGATGGATCCTGCTCCTCCTGTTCTGTCATCCAAGCCTCCCACATGAGTATGTTTAAGGATGTTTTAAGCTCCTATACGGATATCCCCACTATTACATTAATTTCCAGTTAGAAATCCCTTCACTACCCATGGCTCCTTTTAGTGGAGCATCCTTGAAGGCCAGCAGGATATACCTGTGCATTTCCCTTGACATTCCTATTTTCCACACAGTGGAAAAGCGTTCCTTTAAAGCAAGCCAGACAACCACCACATTGAGATGTTTCTCCTGGCTTACTCAACTGTCACAAAAAAGGGAGAGTTCAGACTCAGATGTGTCCAGACATACCATCAGGGAGAGGATCCACCCAGTGTGTGTTCAGTCCCATGGGGATAGAATCCATCTCTGCTTCTCTCTGGGCTTGCTTCAGTTCTCGTCTTTCCTTAGCTAAAGCACTCTGCATCATGGCAGCCTGGGACAGGGAACCATCTGGATTCTGGAAAGCAGCACCAGTTAAGATTTAAAGCACTCCCCATACTCCAGTTCTCTCTTTGTCACCACTGTCCCTTAGAAGCCTCTTCTGAAGATGTTTTACAAGATGTTAACTTTTTATCTCTTTGAGTTCCCCGACATTTCCATGAGCCCAGTCTCATGAACTTCCACAGTCAGGACTAGCAGGGAGCATCCCTGCACTGTCCAGTCAGGAATATGGGTACAACCCAAGTAAGTCTTTCTCTACCACCTTCTACTTTCAAAGCTAAGAAAAAGCAGAAAGAGAAAGCATGTTCTAACAGACTTGTGTGAAATGGCTGCTGCTGCAGGCTAACGTGCATTGTGGCTCTATTCCACTTCGCTGTCACCAGTTCAAGTAAGAAACCACCTTTATAAGAAAGGATCCCCAGTTCAGTGGTAATGTTTTTCAAGGCTCTCAGTAATGGCCAGGGGGAAAACTGGTGGTTAAAATCCCAAATACTTATTTACTCAAGTCAATCAAGTATATTGGTTTTAGTGCAGGAGATCTCTTACCTTTACTATTTTGATGGGACTCATATCCATGCTCTGTTTAGTGTGGCCTCGCAGGAACGGTGGCTCTTCTTCAACCAACTCAATCTCAAGGTCCTCATCTAAAATTCACAAGTGACAACTTTTATAGAAAAGGTGGATAAAAGTACCTCTCCCAACGGTGACTCCTGTGTACTCTTGACTAAAATATCATTTCATAGTTTTAAAAGTGAAACCACCACAAATAAAACGAATGCACAAACAAGAGCACATCCAGATGTCACTAACAATGAGGCCAGAGCAACTCCAGTTCCTAATGTTTCAGGTGACAGGAAGTTGTGAGACCCTTCACATTCCCTTATATCACCAGCTCTTTAAATCAAAACACATCCAGAAACACAAGGAGTTTACAGTAAAATAAGAGCACTTGGAAACACTACCTTCTTCATCATCAACTTTAGGGAGAATCCCAGTCTCCTCATCGAAGTCAGGAAACTCTTCCTTGGAAAGCACGTTAGCTGCGATCATCTGGAAACAGAAACAACATCAATTTGCCCCCAGTGTGGAACACAACCCAGTAAGAGGTCTCAGTTCTACTGCTATTGCCAGACTGGTCAAACAGGAACAAAGGAACCTGCTGATTTCAGAACAAAGGAATGGTCCTGCCTTCTTCTCAGCCAGGGTCTGAGCAAACAGTCCTTTTGTTATCCTGAATGCCAGAGACAGCTGACTGCCTTGATCATCAAATACCACCCAAGCGTCCCTGAATAAAGATCACAATCCCCCAGTTCAGAATGGTCTCTGGGGACCTGGTCCAACCTCCTGCAAAAAGGCAGGGCTGACCTCCTAGTCAGAATGAAGCTCGGAGTCCCGAATGGCAAGAGGGCAGCAATGCAGAGGTAAGAAACAGCATCCACAGTGAGGGAGCCATGCTCTGGTTCAGGGAACTCCCAGCAGCTGCCCTGCCTGCCACCCGAGTTCCCTGAACAGAAAACCCACCTGCTTTATTTCCCACTTCTCCGGGTCTGAAATCCGGGTAAGGCGTTTCCGCTCAAGGCTGTCATCCTCCACCTCCGGAGCGTTCACCAGGGAGAGGTGACTGGGCCTGTCTGGGTTTCTCATCGAGGTTTCCTCATTAGTTTCTCCAACCAGGTTTCTCCTCCGGTTCGGGTTCAAGTCTTCCCCAGTGCTCTGATCAACATCCTACATCAGATCGGATCAATCCATCAGCTACCACTGTACTGCACTTAGCTACCATCGCTGGTGCTTCCTCTACCACCAGGGAAAAGGCAGGAGTTCGTTACTCAGAGGCTACTGCCAAGAGCAGCCCACTCTCAGAAAACGCTGCTGTGTGGGCTTGCTTCCTTCCCTTTTTTCCCAGCTGGCCTTCTGAGCCAAGTCCGACCCAAGGCCTGGAACACTGATCTGCTCTGGCAACTGCAGTGACTTCATGTGACAATAAATGCTCCTCTCATACCAAAGAGAGAGACAAACAGCAACAGCTCGAGGGTTTTTAACTCCCACTTGAAGGGTTCTTGCATCAACTTTCACCACAAAGAGAAAAAAGCAGCAAGAGGAGTAATCTTTGAAAACGCTGGCACCACAAACTAAGCACTACCTTATGTTTTCATACCTTCATGCTCAGGCTGGTTTTGGAGCCAGTGAAGGATAACACTTTGACTTTTACTCTCTGTCCTTTGCTCACAACGTCGGCGACGTTGGCGACCCGTCCTTCTCTTCGAAGCTCTGAGATGTGGACCAAGCCCTCCCAACGCTTCCTGTAGGCGAAACAAACAGAGGGGCAGGTGACCCTGGGCTTTATTACCCCGTGTCCTTCATGTTGCTGAAGAGTCTGTACTACGAGATTTTGCTGTCAACTGACTGTTTGTGTACACTCAGAAACTGGTTCTTGTAAGAACATTCTCTGCTGTCCAGTTCATTTGTCTGAAACAGACCTTCACTGTGGCATCAAAGCCCAGAACAGCTTACTCCAGCCTCACCACCTCTTCAAGCTACTGGCAGACAAAAGAACTCAGGTGAAGCTGTGAACATCAGAAGGTACCTCAGTCCTTCCAGCTGCACAAAGCATCCAAACTGCATTATACTCGTGACTTTGCCGTTGTAGATGTCTCCGATGGAAGGCTCCTCGGGTGGTGGGCGGTCGATGTGCTTGTCTCTCCATCTCTCGGTGCTCTTCTCCATGTACTTATCTCGGTCTCTTCGGTCCCTACTGGGACTGTGACTTCTGCTCCTTGACCGGTATCTGGATTTTCCCCTGTTCTTATCCCGAGTCCTAGAACGAGACCTAGAGCGAGACCTGTGCCTTCGTCTCCCGTCCCTGCTACGGCTTCGGCTCCTCCTCTTTTTCTTTGCCCTACGAAACAAACATTAGATATTTACAGTGAAATTCCATGGAAGAACAGAGCAAACAGGGAACACCCATCCCCAGAGAGACACTGGAAACCCACCGGTGATCGCTGCTCCTTTGCCTGCCGTGCCGGTCTGCACTAGGCATCAGAGCTTCCAGTTCTTTAAGTGCATCCGCCGCCACCTTCACATCATCTTCATCCAACATATTCTGCAAGGACAGAGGAGAGCTCAGCAAGAAGGCTGAAAAAAAAGTCAGTTCTGGGCCCCAGTTCAGGAAGGACAGAACTGGGACTGCTGGAGAGGGTACAGCAGAAGACCACAAAGATGGTGAGGGGCCTGGAGCATCTCTGTGCTGAGGGAAGGCTGAGGGACCTGGGTCTGTTCAGTCTGGGGAAGAGCAGGCTGAGGGGGAGCTGATCAACACCTGTAAATACTGAAAGGGGGGTGTCAGCAGGATGGGGCCAGGCTTTTTCCAGTGGTGCCCAGCGAGAGGATAAGAAATAATGGGCACAAACTAGAACATAAGAAGTTCCATCTCAACATGAGGAGGAAATTCTTCCCTGTGAGGGTGTCAGAGCCCTGGCAGAGGCTGCCCAGAGGTGGGGGAGTCTCTATCTCTGGAGACACTCAAACCCCACCTGGACACGTTCCTGCTCTGGGAGGACCTGCTCTGGCAAGGGGGGTTGGACTAGATGATCTCTAGAGGTCCCTTCCAAGCCCAGAGCATTCTGTGATTCTGTCCAAAGTCTCTCAGAGAATTAATCTACAGAAAGGACAAGCAAATACATCTCTATTTAGAAAGAATGCAAGATAAAGAGATCAGGAATATATGATACCAGGAAAAAACAAAGCTTCCCCTGTATTTTGCTACACTACGGAGACAATTCTGCTTTAACACAAAAGACAGGCCCATCTCAACACTTCCAACTGTCACAGAAATATAAAGAGCAAGTCCCTCATAGCCCCTGAACGCCCCAAATTTTATCTGGTTTGTAACCCATCATTACTTTAGACACTACGTAAAAAAGGCCAAGCGACAAGTGTCACGTCCCAGAAGGCTCATCCTGCGGGGTTTCTGCAGCACAGCATCAGCGAGGCAACCACAGCTGCCCCCCGGCCTAACACCGGCCTCCTGCCTCTCCTGCATTTCCACAGCCCCATTACCCACGCACTGGCAGGAGACGCTCACGTTAAGGTGAAAAAAGCCCATGAAAGTAGGAGAAACAGAGAATAAAAAAGATTTTTAAAAAGCCTGTTTTGGCCTCTTTCCAAAGGAAATGTGAAAGGCTGAGCTTACCCTCATGTTGGGATCGTCTGGCCTGCAAAGGGCTGGAAACAATTCCTTCAACTTCTCCTTCTCCGACTTGGGTTTGACAACTGTCTCTGAGATTTAAAACAAGAAACAAACAAACCCACCCAAACTTAGAAGAGTTGGAATGATTGGCTGTGGGTTTTTCTGCAAGTTTAACTTCATCTGAAGGCAAGGGACCACGCAGATGTTACAGAGATTCGACTCCAAGATCACAATGTTACCTTCCTACGAACAAAATTCTGATTATTAATGATCTGTGAAGTACATGAACCCTCAAACCATAGAATCAGAGAATGGCTGGAGTTGGAAGGGACCTTAAAGGCCGTGTTGCAACCCCCTGCTCTGGGCAGGGACACCTCCCACCAGCCCAGGCTCTCACCTCCCTCACACCAAACAAGTTCTTCCTGAGATCTCATCTCAATCTCCCCTCTTCCAGTTTAAAGCCATACCCTCTTGTCCTGTCACTGCACTCACTGACCAAGAGTACCTCCCCAGCTCTCCTGGAGCCCCTTCAGACACTGGAAGGCTGCTCTAAGGTCTCCCCAGAGCCTTCTCTTCTCCAGGATGAACAACCCCAGCTCTCTCAGCCTGTCCTCCCAGCAGAGGGGCTCCAGCCCTCCCAGCATCTTCATGGCCCTCCACTGGACCCGTTCCAACAGGTCCATGTCCTTCCTGTGCTGAGGACTCCCGAGCTGGACACAGTGCTCCAGGTGGGGTCTCACCAGAGCAGAGAGGCAGAATCACCTCCCATGACCTACTGGCCACCCTCCTCCTGCTGCAGGCCCGTAGAGAACAGGGCACTATCTAAAATATCGCTGAGGAAGTTCCGAGTGCCTGAACAGCTCTGCTGATCCCAGCTAACAGCAGAGGCTCCTACTGCCACAGTAAGCTACAAAGTCTGCCTTGCAAGGCTCAAATCATAACATCAATCTCCCCAAACACAGCAAAAAAAACTACAAAAGAGAGAGTTTTGTTCTCCTTTTTACACTGAGCTGATAAGAGGAACAAGACTCCACCTACCTTTGCTCGTAGATGGCTTCGGTGGAGGCCGCATGGTCTGTATGAGACGCAGCAGGTTACTGATCAGGGAGTCCTGAGAAATGCGATAAAACTCTCGAGTCAGAGAAATGACTACAACAGCAAAGTTTACTATTAGAAGGCAAAAGTGAGGGTTTACTAGCAGGACCAAAAAAATGCTCAATTATGAAGATCCACCTTCATTTTAAGAAAGTACCCCTGTACTTAATGTACATCCTAAATATATATAATTAACTGAATCTGAAGGAGATTACGGCAGTTCCATTTACAGGACTTTTCTACCTGTCTTTTTCAATCACGTACTTAATCCAAGTACTGGTATTTCTGAGGAACTCATCTCAGAACCATGCAAGGACTTCTGGCAGCATCTGCCGTTGTGAAAAGTTGTTTCTTCCCTGTTTGCTCTGCGCAATGGGAGAAGCGGTGAAGCCCCTCAGAAGGATGCCTCGCAGAGCTACCAGAGCTTAGAAACAAAACAAACAAGAAGGGAGAGGGAGGCGTGGCTTGATAAGGCAGAAACACTCAAAAGTTAATCAGTGTAGTTTGCCAACTGGAGAAAACCCCAGATCACCCCTCGTGCCGCCCCTGCAAAACAAAAAGCTCTGTGAAACACGGGACAGGAGGAAGCGAGGCTGACTCACAGTGAACTCGGCACCATTCTTTTGAAGAACGGCCTTAAACGTCTCAAACGTAGTATTTTTCTCAGCAAGACTTATCACAAACTCGGCTGCAAAGAAAAAGCAGAAAGTAAATCAAACCAGGTAATTACGAAAGGGAGCATAAACGCTTTGTCCGGATAAAGGCCGTTCTCCCGGCAACAGCCACCCGCCGGGTGTACCCGCCCGCCTGGGGCGCCGCCGCGGGCCCTTCTCCCCTCCCTTCCCAGGAGCCCAAGTCGGAGCGTTTTCTGACGCTCATGAGCTTTTCTTTGAAGGAAAACCACGGGTTCGGGGTTGTTGATTATTTTCTGAATTCGAAAAGCCCCTTCTCAGGACGCGCCCTGTCCGACAGAAACGGCTACAACAGCCCTCGGGCCCGCACCGCGCCTCAGCAGCTCCCGGGCCGCTCTCGCCGCGGAGAGGCCCGCCCGCGGGCCCGGCCCGCCTCAGCACTCACCCAGGTCCTTGTCGTTGATGCCCAGGTGATTATCGAGCTCGGTGCACACCTTGGAGACCAGCGACAAGTACTCGAGCTTGGCGAGCTCCTCCAGCGTCCCCAGGTCCGCCATGGCTGCCCATCCGACACCACTTCCGCATCCGGGGCGCGGCGGAAGTGGCGAGGGCGGACGGGCCACCGACTATGGAGAGGGCGAAAGATACTAGAGCGCCTCGGGGGCCGCGGCCGATCTATGACAGCGGCTCTATGGTTTGCGGCGGACGAATAAGCAGTTGCAAAAGGGCCTTTATTTGGGACGGTCCCGGTACAAACGGTGACACGGGGTTCTAGCACCACATGCATCGCCCTGTTTCTTGCTCTTGTGGAGGCTCAGCAAGCGTCATCCGGTTTGGGTGGTGTCGATGCAATCCAGCCCAAAGCTCTCACTGCCCTCTTGTCCCGAGTTTGGAAATACTTCAATTCAGCAGAGAAATACAAAAATCACACAAGGAGGGAAACAACTGGCGTTAGGCCGGCTCCTGGGGCACTGTCCCCAAAGCGGCAGTGGAACGGGGAGCACAGCCCAGCCCCGCAGACACCCCGGGCCTCCGCCACAGCGTCCGCCATGGAACAGCGTGAGAAAAGCAAGCTGCAACCCGGGGGCAGCCGAGCCCGCACCCACGGGGCCAAGGGAGGTACCGTCTTCGCCCGGGAGATGGAAGAAGAGGCCCCAGGACACGCCGAGCCGCGCAGACTGAGAAGCAGCCCCGGGGGTTTGTCTCTCCGTGACTTCCCTCTGCACTGTCCTCTGCCCCCAGCAGCTCTGCCAGCCCGGCACTCTCATGGCAGAGCGTGGTCAGACACGTGGGGGAGCGTAGCATTCCCCCGGCAGTCGACGTACTGGTAGTCCTCAAAGGCCAGCTGCTCTGAACGGTGCAGGTACGTGCAGGTCAGGGTACCCCTGCAAGGCAGAAGACCAGAACTGCACTTGGGATTGTCCCAGATGAGACCTCTCAAAACACAGAGATCCCACGGGGAGCTCCCGCCACCATCCTGTTTGGTCCCTACGGTGTCACCCCAGAACACAACACAGACAAGACACCCTCAGCTCAATCTCACAGCTGGGAGAGGGAAAGCATCTTTCAGACTGCATTAAAGCAAGCCCTTACAAAATTGCTACCATCACAACAGATGCTTTGGCCATTCCAGAAGCCCATCAAGGCTCCTCGCCCCCCGGCACACCCATCTGGGTAACAGCAGGTTCACACTGCAGGTAGTGCTGCTCTCCAGGAGCACTGGTGCAGACCTTCTGGAAGGGTCTGCAGGTGGGGAAGCAGTGCAGGTGACGTGGATGTTAGTCACAGCTCTGAGCCAGGCACTTACTGGATATGCAGCAGAATGTTGTGAACTTTGACTTTTGTCCAGGTGCAAATGTTACTACAAGAGAAGAGAGAGAGTTAATGTCACAGGAGCTGCCTGCACCATGTGCCCCCTGTCCTTGGTTATTCTACTGCTTCTCCAAAAAGCTTGTCTTTGCAATATTCTGACATCAGCTATGCAGGCAAAGTTCTTCAAGCACAGCAGCATCTAGAATCATAGAACAGTCTGGGTTGGAAGGGACTTTAAAGATCACCAAGTCCCAAACCCCTGCCCTGGGCAGGGACACTTCCCACCCCACCAGAGCAGGTTGCCCCAAGTCCCACCCAGCCTGGCCTTGAACCCCTCCAGGGATGAGGCAGCCACAGCTTCTCTGGGCCACCTGGGCCAGTGTCTCACCACCCTCACAACAGAGAACTTCTTGCTAGTATGTAGTCTTTCATTTTAAAACCATTACCCCTCGTCCTGTCGCTCCACTCCCTGACAAAGACTCCCCCCTCAAACTCTCCTGCAGGCTCCCTTCCCATCTCCATCAGTAAAAGATGCTTTTGTTGCTGCAACCATAACTGTGGATCTAATAATCACGGGCCTCAAAGTATGCAGTGCACCACCCTGTCTGCTCAGCACCGTGGGTTGTCATGAACTCACAGCACCTGTGGTCACCTGCAGGAGAAATGCAGTTTGTACAGGGACAAACAGAGCATCTAGAGCCCACCTAGACATTGAATGGACACCAGCACCTACAGAAAGGGATGTGGAGCCAACTCCACACAAAGAATACCAATAAACAGGAAAGGAAATGAGTTTCAAAGGGGTGTGCTGCTCTTGTGTCCACACCAGCCCCACACATGAAACTGAACATGACAGGCTCGCTCAGCTTTGCACTACAGACAGGACCAGCAGGAGAAGTCTGGGCTCAAAAAGCCTAGAAGCATTCGAGCTACTTACTGACCCAGGGAAGAAATCTTCAAGAGTTACTCACTAGGTGTTGTCATCCAATATGCTACTGGCCACCACGTAATAGATCTGCAAATGGGAACAGCAGAGAAAGCAGGAAGCACATAAGTAGTTGTTTATATGCAATTCCAGGATCTGAAGTAGGGAGAGCTGGACTCTGGTGATCTGTCTGAACCTGAACCTCAAGGTCTAGCCTAGCAAGTGTTTTCAACAGTAGGTTAGAAAATAAAATCAGAAATTAGATCTAAACAGACTCTTCAGAGATCATCTAGGCCACACACCTGACCTTTGCACCAAGAATAGATCATCTGCCCTCAAAACTGTCCCACCAGGGTTTTATTTAGCCTGTTTTTAAGCGTGCCATCTTTTCAAGGCAAGCAACAGCCCAGCCTGCTATCGGCAGAGCAGACACACCTTCACCCAGGAAGGTGTGAGCTTCAACCCCAGCAACACGCGAAGTCTTACAACCCCCCTCCCTGAAGCGGGATGTGGGAAGCTGCTCGTGGAAGAGCTTTGGGTGTTTGGCAGCCAGAGAACAAAGGAGTGGATCAAGGACACCTGTCCAGGACATCCAGATTAGTTCAGGAGAGCAGAGCTCACCTGGCTGCTCCGCAAAGGGCTCATCTTCAGCAGGGTTCCCATGGTGGTCTTCCCAATCACCAGGGACTGGTGCAACACCTCCACGTCCAGCTGCACCGCGGTGACCGGGTAGAAGTTGTTATTAGTTATGTTCAGCACATTCTAGGGAGAGAAAGGGACAGAAAACAAACCCAAAACACGGATCACCTTGCAGCAGGGCCACATGTCACCGTTAGAGCTACTTCAAGTACTCCTGCTGTCACCTTACAGCAACACAAGCCCACACATTGGCCCTTTCAGACCCTCAGCTGTACATCCAGCCTGGCCACCAAGGCATGTACGTTGCAGTGTCTCCCATGGAAGTCAAAAGGGGACAACCAAGCACCTTGAGGATGCAAAAGGAGGAGGATTCCCAGAATTAATCACGGTGCTTCATCTACACAGCCCCTTTAGCCCCTGTGTGTGGCTCCCTCACTCACAATCTGGGTGCCTCTGATGCTGGAACCCGCTCTGGACATGGATTCTAAGCAGCCAGAGAGGGGTTTGAGATGGTGGGAAGGGTAAGACTGACTTCAGGCAGCGATGGGTTCCTTAGCCTCCACACGGGAAAGGCACAGGAGATACTCGGGGAGCCCTTCAGATCCACCCTTCGTGCACTGAGCACTCACCGTCATGTTGAGGTTCACGGCGGTGGCGGTGGCGTTAAAGGCAATGGAGGAGGCGTTGAGCCCCGCGGGCAGCACGGCAATGGAGCGAGGGAACAGGAAGAAGATGCTGAGGGAAGTTGTCAGCAGGCAGATCGTCACTGCAAGGCACACGTAGAGCTTCCTGCAAAAACCACCCCGGCCACAGTCGTTCTCTTAGGTTTGTCAGCACGAGCACCTGCAGTTCTGCTCCAGCTCAGAGCAGGGAGACAATAAAAGCCAGAGCACTGGGCTGGGTTTGTGCAGGATTGTTTCCCAGCTCCCAAATCCCAGCAGCAGAGACTCAGAGGGGAGTCCCACACGCCGACACCGCGTGTTACGGTACAAGTTGCTGCAGGTTCCAGTAACTGATGACAGAAGACTCTCCAACCTCTGCTGTTGCTCTAAACACCAGTTTACAGCAGGTAAACACCAAACACCAGTTTACAGCAGGTAACAGGTACAGTAAACACCAAACCTACTGCACGACAGACCACATAGAGCGAGACAGCCAAAGGACTGAGGCTTCCCTTTATTTGCAGAAGAAACAGTCAAAAGAAGAGAAAAGACCAAAAACTTAACAGGGCTTACGTTCGCCGAGGCTTCAGCCTCTGGTCCCCATATGGAATCAGAGCCACCAGCTGCTTCTCTTGCTCTGAAAGAGGTGGCAGCAGGTCAGAGACCACGTGAGCAAATAAAGCAAACTGCGCTGCAGGACAGGGCTCAGCAGCCCCTGCCCATCTTGGGGGGGGCAGTGTCCCACGGGAAGGCAGGCGTGATGCCAAGAGCTCAGTCTGAGCATTCCCATCTCCAGGGGGCAACAACAGGAGTTCCCTGTTGTTCCCATCCTGGCAACAAAGGGTGGGCTTTGAGTAATTATCCAGAAACGGCACTACCTGCCTTCCCACCCCCTCCTCTCCCAGCAGAGGCAGCCCAGGGCAGTCACAGACCAGCTGGGGGTCCCAGACAGGGCAGTCCTAGGCTGAGCAAAAACCAACCCAGGTCTATGGGCAGAGACAGGTACCAAGCTCAGCAGGCTCAGCAAGCACGGACACAGAGCACACACAAGCATCTCCTACCCCCGGGGACCCTTCCTGTTCCCTGGCACGTTGGGCAGGTGACACAGCTCCGACGGGCAGCGCCCAGGCAGGACGCGGCAGGGTCATTGATACTGGCGTAACTGGCAATTTCATCTTCAGCATCCAGCGGCCTGGGCAAGATCAGTTTGTCTTCACTCTCCTTTTGGGCAGGGGTTTTGCACCGTGAAAGCTTTCCACCCATGGCTGAAGGAAGGGTTCTCACTAGGTGTCCAACGCAGAAATGCATTAAGAAAATCGGTTCTGTCAACCAGCCCCCAGGAGCAGCACCCCCAGTACTGGTACCAGACCACAGCTACCCTAACGTTCAGCAAGTTTCTTAAAGCCCAGCCCTGACGTTGCTCTAAAAGCTGAGTTACTGCAAGTGACTCCTTTTAAACACTCCATCCTCTAGTGTCTAACAGGAAACTCGCCTCAACATCAAGGCCTTGGCACTCCCAGTTAAGCACAGTGGTACCACCACTGTGGTACCACAGCAGCCTGACTAAAAGCAAACAGTGCAAACAGAAGGTAAAAGTAGATGAAATAATAGAATCCAAAGAAGAATCGATTTTAAAAAGCTAAAAATACAGTTGAAGTAATTTTCCCAGGCTTTTGACAACCAAAGCCCCAGTAATCAGCTCCCAGTAATCCTCCCGAAAGCCGGGGGTGGCTCAGTGTGCCCCTCCTTGCAGCGGGGGAAGGAGAGCTCCTCAGAGGATGTGGGTTCCTCCGAGGCCCAAAGGGCCTTCTGGTGTCCCACCCCATCCCCTCAGGGCCCCAGGCTTCGTCCAGTTCCCATTTCCCATTTCTGGCTCTTCAGGAACGAGTCACGAGAAGCGGCCCCTCGGCCGAGCGGGGACGGGCACCGGGGGCAGAGCTCAGCCCTTCCATGCGCTGCCTTTTGGGGGTCCTTCGGTTTCACCACCACCCCACACCCCGCCCTGAGCGGCGGGAGGGCTCCCCCCTCCAGCAGGGGAAGCAGAACCCAGTGCCCGTGACCCAGGGAGCCCCCCTGGAGGGGTGGGCATCGCTGGCAGCGGGGGGACATGGTCAGCCCCAACTTGACCCCCCTGCCTTCTCACCCCTGGCCCATCTGCCCCCGGGACCCCCAGCCGCTTACCGGGCACCCCAGCAGAACCGAAAGCGGAAGGGAGCGGGGCAGGAACGGGGCGGGCCCGTGGGGGAGCCCGAGGCACCGTAACCCCCTGTGGGAGCTGAAATAACACACAGAGGCCGTGTCTGCAGTAGAGAATATATTATAAATTATACCATGCACCCATTAACAAAATATACAAAGCCAACACAGATCTCTATGGAAGCCTGAGCGTGCATTGTCCAAACCCCGGGAGCAGTGCCCTCCAGAGAAGGGCCTGGCACTTGTTTCACCCCGCAACGAAGTGCTCCTCCTCAAAGGGCTTAGTGTTTCGCTGGTTCACAGAACACATCACTGCTCCAAGGAGGAAGGCAGAGGTGTCCCGGGCAGCCCAGGACAGAGCAGACACCAGTGCTGCACTGGGGAACTCCACCAGCTCCCTCCTCCTCCTCCTCCTCCTAGGGCCACACGAGCCCAGAGGGTTTCTGCTCAGCGTGTGTTCAGGGGGGGGAAAACCAAAACCCAAAGAGTAGTTCCATGTTTGGAAGGGCTTTATCTGGCCCACAGCAGAGGGCTGTAGTGGAGCACAGAGATGGGGAACACTGCAAAATAGTTCTACTGTATTTCAAAATAAACATTTAAGAGTATATCTCCCACAATCTATAAAAATAGGTTTCAAACAGAGATGGTATGATACATTTTTTTTTCCTTTCTTCAATTATTGTCATGGTGTCTTATCTCTGAGGGTATTGTGTCTTTTAAAAAAAACTGGCTACTGCTGACCCCGTGGTCAGCCCCAACACTGACACTGCTTCAGCCCCTCGGGACAGAAGAGGAACACCTTTGTGTGCAGCAGCAGTGACAGACTTTAGGATCAATGGTCTCTTCCTGCAGCAAGGAAAAACGTTTGCTCGACCGTGAGACCGTATCCACCAACCGCCCCTGCAGCGGGGCTGGGCTGGGGCTGCTCCACTGCACAGCAGGGCACGGTGCTCTGGCTCCTGACTCCTCACAGCCCAGTCTCCCTCAGTGAAGGGAATTCTGGGATTTCCAAATTAAACACTGGCGTCAAAAAGCCAAATCCTGTTGGGAAAAACGAATCCTAGGGATGCATCTGCAGAAAGAGGAGCAGGCAGGAACAGGAGGCTGCACACACTGGAAACCACTGCAGTTCATGCACTTCTCAAACTCTGGTGTAAGTCAGGCAACCCCTGCCTCCAGCTCCCCTCCCCCAGCTAGGATTTGCCGTTCGGGTCTCGGTCTCTGCAGTCTCTGACTCTCCTGTGCCGAGCAAGAGGTTTGCACTACCCTGACAAAGACTTTAATGCTTTTACACAGAGCCTGTAGAGATTCTCGGAAAGGCCTTTCCTGCCCTCACTCCCCATGTCAAGAAGATCCTCCAGGTGGGCTGTTTCCTGTTGGAGGCACGCTGTGCACTGCCGCTATCAGAGACGCTCCCATCGCTGCTGGTGAGCTCGCTCTCCTGCTACAAGAAACAATGACTTCCCAGTGTTCACCAGTTTACCAGTGGTTACACCTCCAGACTTTTCAAAAGCTGATGGTTTAAGATGGCTTTTGTGTAGGAGCAACCTTTTTCTGCTAAGAATCATTTGTAAGGTTTAAGTCTGTTACGTTACCGTCATGCATTGGACAAATCAATTGCTAAATGATATCAGGAGTAGTAACTTGCTAGTTCTAGGGGTCTCTTGTAAATTAGGCAAGACTACACTTTACAGCAGCATTTTACACTAGTTCCTATTCCAAAGCTTCTTAAAAATCAACAAAACAAGTTTCCAGCTGCCTAAAAACAATTTACACACAATAAAAAGGGGAAGTTCCCATCTGGGTGGAAGTTTAAATTAATTCTACAGGATTCCATGGCAGAAGGATTCAGTACGAAATTAGAAACTTAAAGACTGTAACTGAGTTCCAAATAACAAATGAAGTCCTGGTCTCCAATTCCTAAGATGCTGTGACAAGCACTGTTTGACATTTCCATGAGAAAAGAGTCAAAAGCTCAAAGAAAAGCCAAAGTTTCAGTCACACCTCCCAACAGAAAGCAGCTGAGGAGCAGCCTGTTACTGCTGCAGTGCTTAAAGCCAGTTCTCTCAAGGAAGAGGATTCCTCCCTCCACCAGGAAGGTTCAGCATCTGCTGCTGTACCAGTCACTGTTACTCATCTGGAGCAACTCAGTCACCACTTGGACCATGTTGTTGTTGTGTTTCTTCAGCAGCTGCAGGTTTAGCTGCCTGTCGCAGAACCCCATCTCGCGCAGACTGGAGAGAAGAGCGGCGGCGTGCTCTTCCCCGGCTGCAGGCTGCTGGAACCAGAGAGACAGGCTAAGCTACGAAGAGAGCCCTCACTTTGCCATCTGCAGCAGCAGCCCTGCATTATACTGGCCCTCTCACCCACAGTTAAGCTGTTTCCATTCAGTTTCACTGTTCATGGGCAGTTACTTCTCCTACACGCCCTGCTTTGATCCCCGGGGTACGGATTTCCCCAAGTTTAACGTTCTGTGGGTGGGTGAAGTCCCACACAGAACACTGACTTTATAAACCACAGACCCTTTAGGTTGCTGTTCTAGGAATCCAACGGAGTATATCCAGGCAAGACACTTACCTGCTCTATAACGGGTGGTCCAGCAAACAGGGCTTTGTAGGCAGAAGCAGCGACTGAGAGAGCTCCTTTAACCAGCTCCCCTGCAATGCTGCTCCCGGGAGGGTACCTGCAGAGGAGTCAGAGTTACTTACGGGCAGCAAAGCCAAGTGCGTGTTTCACATGAAATGGAGGTCTCTCCTCTGGGGAGATGTAGTTCTGGCTGGAAAGATCACCCTCTGAGCCAAAGGCATCACTACTGCTTGGGAACTGAGCCATCCTGGAAGCTCATTCTTCTATGAACTTGGGGTTTTATGCCAAAGTACACGAGTCTGCTCGCTGTAACACAGCCATGTGTAAAGGATCAGGAACTCTCACCCAGGAGGGTACACCTCACCCTGAAAGGTGTGCACCATTCAGACCAGTCAGCCCCCTCTGTTTTCCATCAAGCCTTAAGTCACTCAATGTTCTGCTCAATGTTTTGTCCTGTAGTCACCAGACAGTTAACTTTGTGGCTATTAGGAGATGCCTACTCAAAGAATCCCGAGATCTTCCAGAAATAATCCCCACAGAATTTTAGAAAGATTCAGCTTGAGATCTCAAGGACTTTAGTTTGACAATTCTGCATCCTTCAAACTCCTGTCTAAGGCAAGCTCTGATGAAAATATAGCATTATATAATTCAGCTGGGTTCCTTTAAGGAGACAGTGCTACCGAAATACTGACTACATCTGTAAGCCAGTGCTTTTTGCTGGATCCCCAATTTAGCAGTTCTTAGTTTAAAACAGTATTTGTGAAGTCACAGCTTCGTTACCGTGGATATTCTGAGCATCTCTGTTTACTAGTCAGAAATCCAGAAGCCCCTGGCTCATGGCTGTCCTCACCACTGGGTTCTGGAACAGGAAGAGAAGAAATTATCAGATCAACGTGTCCAGTTAGTGAGAAGCTGAGGAGATGCAGCATGGACATAAGCAGGAGGATTCAGACCAAAGTTAATACTCTCAGGTTAGTCACCCAGACACAGCCCAGGTAACCAGGACTCCCTGCAGCCAGAGCAATCCAAAGAGCCTCCAGCGTAATGTGGCTCCTCAGCCAGCGGGTGTTTGCTCTGCCACGACAGGAACTGCTCTGAGCTCCCACGACTGGAACAGCTCCCTGAGTCCAGAGCAGGGTAGTCTTCCAGATGTCTACAAAAACTTCTGAGTACCCTCCTAGGCTTTCTAATTAACAGATGCTCTTCGCTGAGCCACAGAGCCAATTATTTCTTTATTCAAATCTTCTATCCAGCACAATTTCAACACCCAGAGAAAACCCAACCATTATGGTAGGTTTCTGCTCTCCTCAAGAGCAAAGAGGACACCAAATGCCATAGGGGGCATAAGGAAGAGGTGGTGACAACCACGGATCACCCTTTATTAAGGACCATCAATACCTTCTCTTATTTGATCATGAGGAGTGGAAGAGAGATTCTCTGAGGCCGGTAGGTTTGGTTCTTGGAAGACACAGTTCTGAAGGGATGCAAGATTCCTGAGAGTATAGAGAAAAAAAAACCATTACTTTCATTCTACACACAGACAGGTAGGTAAGTCAAGGTCATCAGAGAAGAGAAAACGCTTCATGTGCTCCCCTCCTTCCCTCCTAACCAGCGAGCACAGGCTTCACCAAGAGCTGCAGGACTCCAGAGTGTGACAAAGCTTTTGTCCCAACACTTTGTGTCTGGATCCTGAACTTGAGCAGCACACCCTGCACCCACAGCAAGCCCACCACAACTGCTTTGCTCCTGCCCAAGCAGCGTACCTCTGTGCCTGGGGTACGGTGTCCGCAGTCTCCGGGGTCAGTGGCACTACAGGCAGCGTGTGTGACATTGACAAGATCTCATTGATGCTGGTGGGCTGCAGGTGGCTCCCCCCTTCGGGATTCTCTGCTCTTTCAGGTTCTCCTGCCTTTTCCAGGCTGGGCTGAGAAAGAGCTGAACTATACATAGACTCCCCTAAAGGACGACTGGTGTCAAAGCACTCGGGGAGAATAATGATATAATCCTCTGAGGAGGCGGAGGAGCCTTGACTTTGGACATCATCCTTATCATCATCTTCCTCTCCATCAGAGTCACCAGTATCGCTACAGGGAACTGCTCCCTCATCAGGCAGGGGAAGGTCCCCTAACAGGAAAAGAGAAGTGAGTTAACAATTGGCCATTTCCCACGGGTAACAGCAGTCTCACACACGAGAGAAGTATTCAGAACCAACTGTAAGCCTCTGCTGCTGCTACTAATGGTATTCTCTTGTGTGCAGCGTGAAAGAGCAACAGCTCTGCCTGTCCAGCCTACGCAGACACACTGCTGACAGCAGTGCTTGGAACAACAACAGGAGAAAGAGCTACACCCAGAGCCTTAACAGTAGCTTCCAGCTCCTCCATGACACGCACCACAAAATCCAGAGTGCTACTTTGAAAAAGCCTGAGCCACACACAACACACAAGCTCCCAGTATCCCACCTGCACCTCTCAATTTCACTCTTTTCTAAAGCAGCCGTTAAACTAGCTGCTCCCTCAGGGTCCTGACACCCATCCTCTGATGCAATAGTGTTTCTCTTCATCTACTGAGGATCAGCTTCCTAGAACAGTGTCAGATCTTTTTACACCTGACTTTTTCTACAGCCCTTATTACAGCTTTATCTTAAATTCAAACCTAGTTCCCTTACCATGGTCGATTTCTGTCGTTGCCTCTGACTGCTGAGTCTTTGCTTCCTTTTTGGAAGGGGATTTCATTTTTAAACGAGGAGCTTCATCATTTATCCTGTTGCCACTGCAGGTGTCTTGCAACGTTTGTGAAGAGTCTGAAAAACAGAGCGGTATCACCACCTGCAACCGTGCTGGTGGCCAGTGTCTGACTGCCAAGAACTGGAGCCACAGAACCTGCCTGCAGACAGTACTTACTCTGGAGGAGCTTCTTTTTTTGGGGGGGCTTATGGTCGGGTGCAGCATCCAGGGTCAGAGAGCGAATGACAGTTTCACAGACAAACTGAGTCCCACTCATATCTTCCTCCCCTTCCTCCTGGTTCAAGGGGTGCTCAGCTTTCAGTTTCACCACACAAGTGTCTGCAGGAAAGCAAGCCTCTGCCCTGCCTTTGAAGGGGAAACACAGCATTTTAATACCACCACAAGGAAATGTAAGCATAAGAAGAAAAGAAGATTTTATTTTTAGGCTAGCCAAGACTAATAGTGACTCTGTGGGTTAATTCTTTTTAAAAATGGAAAGATTTTGGAACTCAGTTCAAGTTGAATGTGAAAGTGATTGAGAAATGAGGGCCTCACCTGGAGTGTGCAAAAATAATCTAGTCTACGAAAGATAAACTGTCAGTTCTCCCAACAAGAGTGACAACCTCCTCCTCCCCTTGGCCCCAGGCTCCCCACAACTACTGCTTACCAGGCACTGGTTTAAATCCACTCCCCTCGTTCTCCTCCTCTATCTGTCCTAGGCCAGGCTTCTCCAGCAAGGGGCTGTCGTGTGGCAGAGGGGACATGCATGGAGTCATGTCTGAAAAACAAAGCCAGCAAAGATAATTGGCACTAAAGGAGTAGGAACCTTCCTTCCTCAGGAGACAACCTTTTAAGTGGTTATGCTTTTTTAAGGGATATTCTTCCAAGACTGAAGAAACCCAGCTATCCTATAGGATAATTTGGAGAAATAAACAACTAGCTTTGCATTACACGGGCACTGGCTGACCCAGGACAACGGCAGCCTCTTTCAGTGTCTGCAATCTCATGGTCTTGGGGATGGGAAGCTGAAAAAAGTCAAGACAGAAAAATAAAAAGCACTATCAAATAGATCTCTAAGATTGCAGCAAGGGTTTAACTGGAGACAGGAGAGCTGGGGAGACCCTCTAGCCTGAAGAGCAAACAAGTCTTTTCATTGGGTGAAGAGTGAATGGGGAACACCAGAGACAGCACGCAGCGGGAGAAGACCCTTACCAACAGGAGTATTGTGTGGCACTCGCTCCAATTCCTGCACAATATTAATGTCCAGCAGCTCAAAGGACAGCAAATCCTACACAAAGAAACACCACAGTTTTCCTCAGCAAATCCCAAACTGGAATCTTATGCTGTACTTCCCAGCACCGGATCCCATTCACTGGCGAATCATCTACTCCCCCTTGGCAGGTACTCGGCATGATCTCAGGCAGAGGTCACTTTTCCCATAATGGGTGTTCACGTTGGAGCATTCAGGACACGAAAGAGGTCAGGAGGAGGCAAAGGCCAGCCCTCCCCTGCTAGGCCAAAGGCCCAACACTGACAGCCCCCCCAGGACTAACCTGAAAAGAATAGTCCTGCTATATCCAGTGCAGTGGACTTCTGCCTTAAAACGCACTGGCTGCTTTAGAGCTCAGCAGCTTCTACTATTACCAGTGTCTACAGACCTGGGTACCAGACTTGGGCTGGTTTGGGTTTAGCACCTTACCTGTGCAGTGAGGAGATCAACAGATGGGATATAGAATTCTCTCTCACTTGGCAGATTTTTGGTCTTTAAAGGAATGGATGGCAGAGGTGCTTCAGCCTGCTCCACGATTTCAGCCATCAGCTGGGCACCCCCTTCTGTCTTTAAGGAAGGATCCTGCTGTAGCAAAAAACACACCGCCCCAGAAACCCCTTAGGCAGGCAGCAAATAAAACATTGACAAGAATACTGTGTACAAGAGCACCAGTAACTTGAAAAGAGATTTAATTTAACTCATTTTAGATCCAAAAAGACCAGATCTAACAGAGACATCCTGCAATGTTCCAGTTCAATCAAAGAGCTAGCCAAATAGCTGCAACAGGCTCGTATCTAATCCCGTCCTATCAAAAAGAACAACCACCTTAAAACTCACAAATGCAACAAGTGTTGTGCTTCTTTTCTATTAAAATAAAAACTAGAGGCAAACAACTAAAAGAATCTCCTGGAAATCCATCTAGCTGGGGACACCACGCCATTACACCAAGCCATAAGCACTGCTCCTACTTGGCAACTCAACCCCCAAACACCACACGAGTTACTTGCCTGTTTGGTGCTGGAAGCATTCTCCTTCTGACAGCAGCCCAAATCCTTCCAGTTGCTTTCTAGATAGTCAGCAGCTGGTGAGGGATCCACAATAATACTGCACCAGATCCTGGGCCCAAACTGTTCCCCTCTGTGAGACAGCCTCCAGTGGGAGGTGTAAGTCCCTTCTATGTTGGGAGCCACAAACTCAACTGAAACGGTTCCTACTTGTCCCGACGGAAGGGATGGCACCAACACATCTTTTTTTTCAGGAGATGCCAAGGTCAGATTTCCCCACATAAGCTTCAGCTGAAATATACAACAGAAAAGGCAAAAAGCTCACCTCAGAAGCTTCTCTGCAAACTGTGGGCAGTGAGGAGCACCCAAAGTTCCCCTGCTGAAAGGCCCTGCAGACACTAGCCCTGGCGAAGGGGCTGCTAGCGAACATTCCCACACTGGCCACTAGCGCCCCAAAGGTGAACCTTTTCAACATGAGAACAGTCCCTCACACAGGCAGGGCTTTCCCAAGTCAGAAAGGCAACACATCCCTTGAAAACAAGGGGGGCCTCTAGCACAGTAACCCACTGGAAGACATGCTCAGTCTGGATTGCTCTCCTCCTGCAGCGTGCAGCTGTAGAGTACCCAGACAGCTCAGTGCTCCAGAATGCCCAGCTGGTGAATTAACCGGGCAAAGGAAAAGCTAAATGGGTTCCAACAGGGGATTCAGACTCCTAACCCCTATCAATATTGCCCTCCAGAAGTATTTCAGTGTGCACAATAACAGCAAAGGGAAGCTACCTTTGTGTCCGAGCTCCACTCCACGCTGCCAGTATTCTTCATCCGCCAGTGTTTGATAAACCTCGTTCCCGGTTGCAAGTGGGTCCCATCTGGCAAGTTCTCATCCACAAATACCGCGCTCAGCGCTGGGACAATGGCTTGGCAGGGCTGGCCGGGGCTCCTGGGGTTGTGGGGAGGAAACCCAGTCAAGCCAAACACACACACACACCCCCCAAAACACCACCAAGACCGAGGGAGTCCTTCAGCTGCCGCCTCACTGGCTGAAGATGGAGAGGCCATGTAGTTTTTCTTCTTTTATCTCTACAGGTGTTTCAGAATTCTAACATTTTAGCTACTCTTTTCATCTTGGGTTTAAATGCCACGTAGCAGTTTGCTTCCTTTGCTTAAGGAAAAAAGAAACCCATCAAAACAAGACTTGCTTGTTTGGAAGAATGCTATTATAACTACAGAACTCGGGTTCAAGAGAGAGAAGTTCACTGTTCCTCACTTGATTCGGTTCAGTCTGACAGAACTTTGGGCTACACTATCGTGCTAAAGAACACAGTTGTCATCTTTATGATGTTGACTCAAAAAAAGCTTGTGCTGCAGTTTAACACTATTGTCTTATTTGGCCTCACAAGCAATGCTTCTCAGCTAGATACTGTGGGTTTTCTCCTGAAAGGGGCTCAAGGAGATTTAATCCAAAGCTCTCCTGTTAATTTGGGCACGCAGAGGGGACTGCTGAAGCAGCTCATACACATGCCAGCTTTAAAAGATCTGAAAAGAGACTTTGGACCTAAATTAGCACTGGTTTAGTTCCTGTAAGATGCCTGTTCAGCAAAAAGGAAGCAAGAGAGAATAGCTATTTCAAGCTCCCCACAAACCTGAGTAACATTGATTTGACATTGAAATGCCCTAAATGGATCATGAACAAACAAGAACTACAGCTTTACACCCGTACATCCACATGGCCAAAGGGAGGAGAGAACACAAAGGGGCTGCCTGCCTGCCCTCAGCCCAGGGTCACACCAAGGAGAACCCAAAGAGCACTGAACATGCACCCAGAGTGCAGACACGTAAGAGCAGGAAGATACAGGCTGTTTTCAAACTGGCAGCACTGGTAATTTACCCCCCATGCACATGCCTGTGTATGTACGTGACCCTCGCAGTCCCCTTCCCCCTAATTTATATAAATCTCTATGTTTCTGGTAATTACCATCAGTCTTTTTCCTACTCTCCTCCCAAGCAAGAGCAAGAGAAGCTCCACCTTGCAGACCCCACTGAGAGACAGTTCTCAGGGTCCAATGACAAATGCTACTTTCAATGAGCTGGTTCATAACCTCCCTGCTGTTACTTGAACTCAGCTCCTGGCCAAGGACAGGCAGCAGCACTACGGAGCGCTCCAAGAACGACTCTTACGTGCAGGTGCTCGGCTGGGGATTCTCTGCTTTCAGAGCTGGAGAGCCACTGGTGTCTGACACATGGACAGAGTTCCACAGATGAATTTTCCTGTGCAGTTTTAGCTGCTTTTTCAGCTCTCTGACCTCTGCCTTTCGCTGCTTCTTCTCTGCTCGCAACCTTTGCTTCTCGGCCTTCAGGAATCTTTTGTCCATCTGTTTCTGAAGCCTGCAGAGAGAACAAGCCACCTCGTTACAATGCATCAGACTGTCTAGAATTCAGCTTCAGCCAACACAGCCTTACTCTCACAGGGAACACTCCAGGCACCGTCTCACGCTTTTAGACTGGGTGACAGAAGATTTTGAAAGAACACCTTTACAGCTGCTTGTGAAGAGATTTTGAACGGTCTCAGTGGAAGAGCAACCTTAAGGCAGATTAGGCCACGCTCAAACAACCAGCAAGCTCTCATTGCTCCCCACCCTATGACAGAGAATTCTGTCTTTCCTACTTTGTTATTAAAAATGCTGTCAGATTTATGACTTGGGCTGTTCATAAATGCAGAGCCACTTCTAGCTACTTGCAATGAAGTTTGAGTCCCATTTCCATTTCTTCTTATCTCTAAAACTCAAATAAAAGCGGAACAGCAAGCCCAGTGCAGGGGTCTGCTCTGTGATCAGGATCATCTGCCGGGTGCTGGCATGTGCCACCACTTACCTGACTTGCTCCAGGGTGGTGGGCAGGCTGTAGTTCTCAGCAGTGCACAGCACAGGCCTCCGCAGCTTGAACAAGACGTGGTTGGGGTCATGGGCGTACGTCCCTGCTTCACACTGCTCACAGATGCTGTAGGCTGGACAAAGGCTGCAAAGCAGACAGACCACTCATCCACCAGGAAAAGACACCCAAGGTTAATCAATCCTTGTGCTTCTGCAGGGAAACAGCTCTGTATCGTGCTACCATTGTAAGCAGTGCCTGAGTGCAACAGAAGCTGGTCCTCTCACTTATACATCAATATTTGCAGCCATCTGGAGTATCTAGATCAGCATCTCTCTTCTTGGCAAAGCTGCAAGGCAGCTCTCCCTCCCTGAGCACACATCGAAAAGCCCAGCGCTGCCTTTAGCCCAAGTGACTAATGATTGCTGCTACAGAGGATAAAACACACTGAAATCCAGGGCCAGGCACAGCAGCTCATGAAAGCACACTTAGGAAAACAGAGGGCAAGGCAGCTCAAGTACTGCAGGTGCAAAGTGAATTGCTCCTGCAGGAACAGGGCTGGTAAAAACCAGACTCTCAGCTCCTGCCAGCAAGGAAAGAAGCATCCAAAGAGCAACCCCTGTTGGCGTTACGTTCACTGCTGCTGCCTACTCTGACAATAACTACCTGGCATCAGGTGCCTCATTCAAATCCAAACCTCACTTTCGAGGCTCATCAAAACCTATTTCATATTATTGAACTGACAACAGTAAGATCATTAAAAAAATAATTTAAAAAAGGCATGGCTTGCCTTAGTCTCAGTGACTGCCAGAGCCAACGGGCTGTTACCGACTGGTGGTTCCAAGTTTGGCTTTTTTGTTTAGTTAACAGTGGAAACATCTTCCTTTACAATTATAGCATGTTATATGCAGAAAAGATGGAAGGTGTTTGAGAACATAGCAGGTGCAGTGAAGCTCTCTCACCCTGTTCTAACAAGCCCACAGTCTCAAAACAGCGTTACTCCTGCTCTTACGCAGCTACGGTCTTGTCACCAAAAGACAGAACAGGAGCTGGCTGGGAGACACGCAGGGAGGTTTGGAAATGCCCAGCACGCTGCAGATCACAAACCTGGAAGTCCAGGCCACCAGGATAGTTTCTCAGACTCTTTCCCATGCCCCACACGGCCGGTTTCCCAGGCTCCCAGCTCTCAGCATACACTACCTGCACTGGTAGCGAACTCCAACTATTCGGGCCTGGCAGTTGCAGCAGGAGATCAGCCAGTCGCACTGGTTCCCATTCACCGACTGGCTCTCTGGAGCTGGAGGTGCTGCTGTAACAGAGCTCTCGGAAAAATCTGGAGGCTGATTCTGATGAACAAGCTTTTCATACAGCTTCTGTTCCAGTTTCTCAACAGTTTCCTTAACTACCTGTTCCCTGAACTGGAAAAAAAATTAAAGCTTTGCTATAAATGCATATAGTACTGCAGGACTGACCTTTTAGTTTCAAGAACTCATTAACTAATTAGTTCTTAGCATTCCTAACCAACTGCTTCTCAGTGATGTTTATTAGCTGCTCAAAGCAAGCTAACGCTCACACCTTATTAATCTATAGGTTATACTCATTGACCTCCCACAAGTCTTTTCTTAAACTGACCAATCAGGAAAAGCCAGGTCATCAAACGCTTCAAATCCCAGGAGCCCCCAAGTACCGCCCTACGGAAACTGGTGGGACTGGGGTCTCCATCAGCAACACCACACTCCTGCTCACTCTGGCCACGACTGCCCTGAAGCTCCTAGGACTATCAGGAGTGAAACAAGGATTCCAGCACAGGGGCTGCTTAAAAACTATACTCCAAGCAATGAAATCCATAAACCAAACAACCCACTTTGGACAAGAAGTGGCATGTATCAAACTTTCTTTCTTTTTTTAAGGTAATGCCTACACTGTACAGAGGTGTCTGGTTTCCATTTACCATCACAAAAGCAAAGCAATTAGATGCCTAAATGCCCTTTAAGATCCTGGTCACAAGTGCCAAGAGCAAGTGTGACGAGATGTATAGAGTTAGGCATCACAGGTATCTTTTCCACCCACAGCCTCCTATGCATTCCTTTAAGAATTCCTTTAAGAACACTGGAATTCAGGGAAAAATGTACTTACTGTTTCCAAGTAGCTGGTAAACCATTCGGGAGGATTTTCATCAGTTCTTCCAGTTCTAGAGTGATTTAACTGTTGCTGGGGGAAAAAACAAACACAACAAAAACACACACCACAAAAATAAGTCACAAACTTCAGAGTGTAAAAGCACAAACACCTGAATACAGCAAGTTCATCACCTCCAAACAGCTCCCCCCTCGAGTGCCTTTCCAAACCCAGCAGACACTGAAGCTCTTTGGAAACCAGTGGCAAAGCAACACAGGGAAGTGGCTGACACCTTCCTGCCTAATTAGCCTTTGAGTGTAACTGCACATCAAAGCCAAAGCAACTAAGTCAAGTAGGAGTGCCTAGATGGCAACCGGGGCTTCTGGAGACCAACACCTCAGCATGGTCAACATAAAGAATCTGTATTTCTAGATGCAGCACCCAAATATCCCCTTGAAGACAGTCCACCGATTTCACAAGCTTCCAACGGGTGCAGCAGCTGAAATTGAAGATCAGCTTCTGAACTCAGAGTTTTTACTCAAGGGTAAAGAGGACAGTCAGTCTATGAAGCCAGTCACACTTAGGAACTCTTTGTTTTAACGACTGTATAAACCATTTCTGTATCTTACCTGCACTGTCAGCTCCATTTCGTTTTTCCAGCCCTCCTCTAACCCCTGTGCTAACATGGAAAAGCACGAAAGAGGTTTCTTCTCATCTTCACCAAGTGCTAACTTTGCTGTCGCGGTTTCTTCACGCAGTGGTGAGGAACCAGAACATGCAGTTTCTTTCAGAGAAGAGTCCTCTTCATACACATTCATCTGAAGTTGATTTCCTTGTTTAAGGGCAATCTAAATAAAGAGTAGGTATCTGTGTACCTCTTTATTGCCTTACAACCAACACACACAATCCTGCAAGAACAACAGCACTAAACCAGAGAGCTTGGGGACAGACTAACACACAACAGGGACAAGCCAGGCTACAGGCAGCTGACAGTCTACTCTGTCTTTCTTACAGGTTACCAACATGCTCACTAGAAAGGTTACTAAAAGCAAAGGGTTAATTATCCAGATGTTGTGCAGAATTCTTTCAATCTGCAAGGGGGCTGTTCCTAGGAGCCAGTAAAGAGCAGAGACTGTCTGGTGAGTTTCAATCTGGGCTCATTTTCAAACAGCTATCAGAGCTGAAATGCAGACTGTGAGCAAGAGGTTCAGCAAGCACCAGTACCACAGAACCGACAGGTAAAGGAACAGGAGTCTCATCTCGTCTAAGGGAAAGGAACTGCTTGTAGAGTAAGCAAGCAGTGACCCCCTGGGTCTCCTCACCCGAGTACAACATTAGAGTCTACACAGCCAGACCTTTAAAGGGATCCCATTAGAGCCCAGTATCTCCAATGGTGGGATTACTGTTGAAGTGTTTGAGAAAGAGACATTCACCCACTGAACTGGCTGCTCAGGGCCCTGAACTACAACAGCCTATTCCATTTGTTCATGCAAATCCACGTTAGCCTGGATGGAAAAAACCTGCAGTGAAACACTCAAGGCAGCATCCAAAGCTGGAAACTGAGCCCTTCTGACTTCTCTAGGGCAGATGACGCTGCTTTTTCTCTCATCTACACCAAATTTAATTGGAGAAGGATGAATATATATAAAAAAGTCAGAGAGTGCATTTACCTTCAGAGCTTCTTCATATTCCTCTAAAGAAAAAGGGAAAGAAATGTGAGTTTTCCCCGTCTCACACAACAGAGGCAAATCTAGCACACGGTGTTTAGGGACCCTCACATCAGGGAGTGTCTCCCATGACTTCAGTGAAGCCTTTTAAAGCAGCACTACTGCAGGAGGAAGTTGTATATACGACAACAAGTCAACGTTCTCACAGCCTTAACACTTCATTAATCTCCAACTTGTTCTACAGATCAAAGTCTCCTTCCTTTGGAAAGGATTCGATACCCAACCACACACAAAACCCAAACCCCAAGCACTCCCAACTGCTTCTCCAAAAACGTGAACAGCAGTTGGGGCCTCTGTAGTGACTTCACTTCAGTAAAGCAGCAACTCACCTTTGCTATTCACAGAGACCTGCAAAGAGAAATAACAGTGGGTAAGAGCCCCTGACAGATTTGGGGGATTCTCCTAGAATTAGCACACTTTCCAAACAGCTGCTTTTAACCAGAGTTTCTAAAGCACCGCTCCTTCAGACCCGTGTTATTGCTGCCCGGTTTAATCATTAACGAGCCTTGTGCTGTTCTTTACTGGGTTTGCACAACAAGCTGGGGCTCACCTGGAAGTCACCCAGTGCCAGCACCGCTGGGTTTGCTCCCCGAGTACACGGGGGTTGGACCCTGCTGCTCCTCCTGCCCAGCATCAAACACCTCACTACTCCCTCCATTTGCTCACCGAGCCCACCTTCTCCAGGGGCTCGTTGGTCACTTTTGCCTGTACAAGTTGCCAGCACAAGGAGCTGATCAGTCTCCCCAGCACCGCAGGATGCTGAACCCTGCCTCCCCTGCTAGCACCTGACACCCAGCACCAACGGAGGCATCTAGAACTGCAGAGATACCGGCTGGAAAACACGGGGAGAGTCTTTGCTGTAACGCTGGTGGAAGCATTTTGATATTACCTCATAGAAGAAAAAAAAACTAACACAAACCACTCAGAGACCCTCATCTCTGCCACTCAGTCCAGCTACAAACCTCCTGGGACACAGATCTTGCATTCTGTTTGAGGGCTAACCTAAATCTCTGGACAGTGAGAAAGAATGGGGGAGGTTATGCCCAACAGGAAGTTACTCAACAAGGACAACCAGAAGTAACGAATCTGTTCCCTAAGTCACTAATCTGCTTGGAGATTAGAGCATTTGCAGGGAACAAGCAGCGGATTTGAGTACACCAGCCCACTGAAGCTAATGAGAGGGGATCTGCACTTCCAGGGGAAGGAGCGTGGGTTGAGGAGGCGGCTGCAAACCGTGGCTGCACACACAAATAGTTACAACTACCCATCCTGGAAAATGACAGCTCCCTCCTCAAAAGCCTCCTGGCCTCAGAGCACACAGAACCCCTGGCCCTTTCTACAAGGTGGGGACAAGAAAGGCAGTAGCTCCTAAATTTATATTTTAAAGTAAGTATGGCACATCAAGAGTAAAATCACAAGACTAGCTATTTTCTTATCAAAGGGGCAAACCCATCACCTTGGATCTGCAAAACAGACACTCCTGAAGGACCCAGAAAGGATCACACCAGGCAGGACCCCTTTGGCAGACCCAGGGGGGGAGCAGGGGGTATTTTACCTCGTCATTATCCTCATCAATGTATTTGATCTGAATGTTGTCCAGGTCAAAGGAAACTTTAACCTGCAAGGCAAAAAACCACAAACCCTCAATGAGACAGGATACAGAAGTGTCCAGTTAATCATGATTATGAGTCTGGAAAACATTTTAACCCTTCTCCCCCCTCTCCAGTTCCTCAGTTACAAAAAACAAACCAAACCCAAACAACTGCTTTACAGAACTCATTCTTCTGAGGTTGAGCAGCTCTGCCCGGTGCCCCCTCTCCCACCTTTGCTAACTGTTCAACATGGAAAGAAAAATACTCGACTCTGGGCTTTCACCTCCCCTATTTAACGTTTAACCCAAGATAAACAATAACAACCTGTCCATTCTGGGGAGACAGGCTGGGGGTCAACGGACTCGGGCACGGGAAGCGCTGCAGCACACGAAGGCTGACGCCAGCAGACACCCAGCACTAACTCCTGCCTTGCAGAGCACGAGGGAGACGGCTCACCAGGTGATTGGCACAAATCTGTTTGTATTTTGAGAAACCAGGCTTAATTCAAGTTCTGAAACAAGCCAAGGATCTCATTCTGCCCCTCACTGGCTGACACCCTGCCCACTGGAACATCTAGACCCATTACACAGATCAGCCTTGGAAGAACAAAGCCGAGCAGCTATTCTGCATTTTGCTTTAACAGGGCAGAAAGAACAGCAGCAGGTTAACCATAAATGATGGTGGTTGTTCCTCTGGGTTGAGTAACAACAGCCTTTGCTGCTCACGTGCATTTTTTGCATTGTTTACCTACACACACTGTACTTTTCTCCACAGAAACTCTCTCTGAAGAGCTGCTCCATCCGAACACCCTCTGCTAGCCTGGGCCTAACAGAAGCAGCCCTAGAAGCCAGCAGATGGCTGGGACTTAGACAGCACCCCAGGAGCACAACAGAGCAACATACCATCTGACAAACACACAACAGGCAGGTTCTTCCAGTGATATATCCCTAATTGATCCGGGGAGTGCAGGAAGAGAACCAACTCAGCTTGTCAGCAGGAACCTGTGACCCGTACCCTGCTGTCACACACCGCTTCCGTAAAACTCAAACCAGAACCAGACTGGGTTACACCTTATAAACACCAGACACAGAATCACAGAATGACATGGGACCTCTGGACATCACCCAGTCCAACCTCCTGCCAAAGCAGGTCCCCTCAGAGCAGGTCCCACAGGAGCGTGTCCAGGGGGGTTTGAATGTCTCCAGAGAAGGAGACTCCCCCACCTCTGGGCAGCCTCTGCCAGGGCTCTGCCACCCTCACAGCAAAGTTCCTCCTCAGGTTTAGGTGGAAGTTCTCACGTACAAGTTTGTGCCCGTTCCCTCTTGTCTTCTCACCGGGCACCACTGAGAAAAGCCTGGCCCCATCCTCCTGACACTCCCCTTGGGGTGTTGATCAGATCCCCCTCAGCCTGCTCTTCTCCAGACTGGACAGACCCAGGTCCCTCAGCCTTCCCTCAGCATAGAGATGTTCCAGGCCCCTCAGCATCTTTGTGGTCCTCTGCTGTGCCCTCTCCAGCAGTTCCCTGTCCTTGAACTGGGGAGCCCAGAGCTGGTCCCAATGCTCCAGCTGGGGCCTCCCCAGGGCAGGGCAGAGGAGCAGGATGAGCCCCCTCCCCCCAGGATGCCATTGGCCTCCTCGGCCACCAGGGCACGTTGGCTTATGGCCATCCTGTTGTTCACCAGGACTCCCAGGTCCATTTCCTCAGAGCTGTTCTCCAGCAGGCCAGCACATTTAACAATACATTAAAACACAGGAAACACAGCTTAGCTGATACCATCTTGAAAAGAGTTATTTATTCACACAAAGTACTGCAGGGACACTCAGCAGTACTGCCTCGGTTAGAGAACCATTACTGTAATGGAACACCACGCCTTGGACAAACACTCCCTCGCTCTCAGGCGACTTAAGATTAAGGGCAACACCGTGCTTACATAGCAATCTGCTTCCAGCTTTGGTGCAAGCAGGATCCTGAGCAGTTCAGGCATTCCTGCAGGGCCCACGAGCGTGAGGCCTGAACTAGCCCCTCTGCCAGAGGGCTGAGACATGGAGCTGAACCCACACAGCCCGCACTGTGAACGGGAACGATTCCCAGCGCAAGAACCCCCTGCGAGGTACACTGGAGTGTGCTGGCTTCAAACGGAGCCGAAAGAGAGAAAACAACACACTGGAAACACGTCTTAAGATGTAAATTTGGAAGCAAGCTTAAAAGAAAATAAACAGAAAGCAAACCCAAAACAGAAGAGCTGCTATAAAAATAGTAAGAAAAATAATAATAAAAAAATAATAACAGAATAAAGTAACTGCATGTTCCTCGTAGCCAAGACAATCCTCACTACACAGTGTCAGCCCCTGCTAACGCAGGAATTTACACTAAACGCTCCCTCACAAGCGACCATCCCTGCGGGTATGGGCCCCATCCCCGGCACCGCCGGGCGCAGGACAGCAGTGACCCGGGTGCCAGAGAGCACGGAAGAGTCCTCAGGAAAGCCTTCTCTGGGCAAGGGGAGCGGGTGAGGGCTCCGCAGGTCCCTCCCAGAGAAGGGAAGGGGGGGCAAGAGGCAGAAGCTGTCCCCTGCGGGAGCACAGCGTCAAAGCCAAGCACCCCCAAGGCAGGAGCGAAGCGCGCAGCCCCGGCCGCCGGCTCACACAGAGACACCCGCCCGTGAAGGGCTTTATCCAAAACAGCTTCTCACACCCTCTAAGCTTGTGACAGGAGTAGGAGTCACCGGGAACGCTAAAAGCAAACCTGAGGCCGCGGCACAACAAACCACCGGTTCTAACGGCTGCGGAACGGGACGCGGCTGAGGAAACGGAGCGAGAAGATGCCGGGCCCCGGGAGAGGCGGGTACACTCCGCTCCCGGCGCCGCCCGCCCGCACTCACCATGGCCTCCACGTCTGCCCACGTCGTGTGCGCCGAGTCGGACACCAGGAAGGTCTGGGTCTCCCCGCGGCAGGTAACGCGGAGGTTCACCTGCGGCTCCATGCCGCGCTCCTCAGAACGCGAAAGAAGCCCTGTCAGCCGGCCCGACGAGCCTAACATGGCGGACCCAGCTGGGACGGCCCCGCGCCCTCCGCGCAAGACTATTGGTAGCCGCTCCTGCCAATCATCACATCCCGCGCCCTGATTGGCCCGCGGGGGCGGGGCCAAGCGCTGTGGAACCACAACAACAAACACAGCGGGGAGCGCGCACACGGGGGGGGC